>CM060607.1:30441585-31029085 GCA_030578255.1 Tiaroga cobitis
GACGAGATAAAGGTTAGCGCGTTCTGATGTGGGCGTTTTCATGGCTTGCCTCAACATTAACTTTGAACAGCGCGCGCTCTCAGTGGGCGTGGTCACATTAACACGTCATACGGTATAATTAGGTGAAAGGAAAAAGACCGACATCTCTCTGTTTTCATACAGATTACATCAACTGAGAATAGTTGCTTTTTTATATAAGTTACTTCATTTAAAAGAAGAGAATTTCAGCTTCATAAAGAGAAATCTTTCGTGTCTTTGTGACAAGTATTTATTGAGTTACAGTTCATTTTTCGGACGCGTTTCAGAAAGATTTTTGCGGAGACAGTGTGAGCTGAAAGCGCACCCTGTTTATTTTATTTATTTTACAAAAACACAAGGTTTTGATGTTAATAAGAGTGTACACAAAAAAAAAGACATTTAACAGTATTGAATGATGTGTAACACTTACATGTAAGATCAAAATCAACAAAGTATTTTGAGTTTGTTTTGCACTAATAAGAAAAAAAGCGAGCAGATCACGCCGGCGTGATTGCCGACCCCAGAGGGTTAAGTAGAGTGTATTTAATTCCATATGTGAAAGTTACTTAAAAATATTTGTGCAAAAACTTGGCAAAGAAAAATTAAGTACATTTGACAGTTTTATTAGAGATGCACCAATAACCGGTAGGGCTGTCACTTTTGTGAAAAAATCCTGTTCGATTTTTGAGACATCAGTGTTCATTGAATCGATTGTAAAATCGATTTTCCATCTAAAGACGTTTCCATTTTCAACACCGAATATAGGCAAATCCACGGACACCTAACAGGCATTAGGACGAGCGTAAAGAGTAAACGCTTGAGACGCACAAGTCAGCAATATTTCTGATGATTTATTGGCGTGAAGTTTCAGCACAATGACAAACAGGAGTGCAACATTCAGGGATTGAGATTAACACCCTCGCCCCGCCAAATGCGGGTACAAATGAACTTTGGCGGGAAACGCTGTCAGATCACGAGCCAATCTGGTGTGTTTCTGTGTTTACTCACTTTGCTGGGGAAGTTCGTGTAAGCCAAATCTGCGCGGATTTAGCGCAAATACGCAACTCGTGAGTCCTCATGATATATTAAATACAGCGTATTGCAGAATCTGCGCATTTCTGGCTTACTTGAACACACACACGCACACACACACACGCGTCACTACGCAACAAATAACGGCCCACTTGTTCACTTGCATTGAAGTAATAGCGAATATTAAAAAGCATTTGGTGAACAGAAAAGTTGTTATTGTCCAGCATCCTATATGTTCTGTGTGCTGTATTGATCTGTCCACCTAAAACACATTTTTGGTAAAAAAAAAAATGCAGTTAAAATCGATTACATACTTTCTTTTTCGAAACTTGTGTTGGTTGGTCCGATCGATTGTGCAATTGATTTTCGAACGTAAAGTGACAGCCCTAATAACCATATCAGATGATAAAAGCTATTATTTTCTCAATCAGCCATCGGCGGATTGTTTAAAAACAGCCGATTCCAATCGGCAACCAATCAGTGCCGATTGTATCAACTTGTACTGTGTGTGAGGAAAATCTCTCTTGTGTTTAAAATTTAGGCCAAGTTAACGCAACAATAATGCATGAACAGTTCAAAAATAGCGTTGTAATGCAGGCTTTATTTGACTCAAACAATAAATGGGGTTTTAACGCTCTTAAATTTGACGTGACGGATCGCTGTGGCGCGAGTCTTTTATTCCACTTTAATACAAATTACATCTCAAAAAACATTCATGAATATCAGAAGGTATGTTGAAAGATACAGTACAACTTACCGAAATCCGCACTGGCCTCATTAAATCACTCAATCAGTGTTTCATCCGCGGATAGACGTCAGCTAGTGAACAATATCAATTAGCCTACCGTTGCATTTACCTCAGGAGAGGTAACCAGTGTTCACAGTTCGTTAGTTAGCTATTAAAACATTAGAGAAGAGCTTATTTACTGTTAATTATGTATGTATTTTTGAATACATTTGCCATGAAGAAGTGTTTATGAAAACTACCGTATGTGTAACTGAGTTTTTATTTGAGTGTAAATATTATATCTAAAAATAAATAACAGTTGAATATATATATAGAATACCTCTGTTGTTACTTTTAACCTGTAATATTATAGTGTATCAAATGAGAGGCTTCCCCGTATAGTTTGCAGCATTATATGAGTTTTTCATCGGCATCTGCAGATATCATTCTGAATTTAGTATCTGTGCATCCCTAGTTTTTATTTCTATAATGTTATACTCATAACTGAGGGTTTTGACTGTCAAATGTGTAATCTCAAAGGCCCATTCCTGATAAGCATGTTATTAAAGGAGTCTTTAACTTTATATTAGGGATGCACGATATAGGATTTTCGCCGATATTCGATATGCCGATATTTTCAAACTAATTTTGCCCGATGCCGATACCGATATATTTGTATTTTTTTTTAAAGTGCAAAAAAAGCTTATTAAAGCTTCTATTAAAGTTCTCAGTCAAGAGCAGTGAGTGATTTCCTCTGTGTTTTGTTGTTTTATTAACATTAACGGGATAGTTCTCCCAAAACTTTTAATTGTCATCATTTACTCTCTCAAGTTTCTTTCTTCTGTTGAAATTATAAAAGTTATTTGGAAGAATGTGGCTAACCAAACAGTTGCTGTACTCCAGTGGCTTCCATAGTATATTTAAGCACAAGAAAGAAATGAATACAGGTTTGGAACAACATTAGAGTGAGAAAATAATGACAGAATTTTTATTTCTGGGTGCAGTATCTCTTTAAGGACAAGCGGCAGCATATTATTACTGTCTCTTTAAGAACTGCACGCGACGCGTCTAATATACACGCATTTGACAAGCAGATTTTCTCTGTTTGCTTTCACTTTAGACATAACCAACTTTGTTTATGTAAACCTTGTGTGTATTTGACAGTATCAGCGCAATAAGACTCGAAAGATTAGTCCAGTATGCAGGCGCTGTGACAGGCTTTTAGTTCCTGTGAGCGTCAGGTGTAACGCGCTCAGAAAAGCGGATGTTAGAACAGCGCATCAGCACGTGAATGATATGTTTACCTAGCAAGACTTTGACGCACATGCAAATAATGAACTTTTGTGAATTGCGGTGTCCCGTGAGTGTAACTCTGCGTTTACATGTGATGTGATGTGAATGTACGTCGCGTTGTACAGTATGTTGAGATGAAGGCGCCAGAATTGAACTGATAGAATGCGCGATACTATGATTTTTCTTCAAAAGCAGATCGTGGAGACATTTTAATCGCCCACGATCAAAAACCGTGAGACGCACACCCCTAGTTGGAAGTTTAAGTTGCTGGCGCTCATGCTTCGTTCGCGGTCGTCACGTGCGCATAGGAAACACGCCACCCTATCGGCAAGGCTCATCGGCAGAAATATTCATATCGGCCGATGCCGATGATGGTCATTTTAAGCTTTTATCGGCCGATACAGATGTTGTCCCGATATCATCGTGCATCCCTACTTTATATTCTAGCGTTTTTCTATGCTTTTACCCACCAGGATCACTGGTATTTTGTAGTTTACTACAGCACATACTAGGGCTGTCGCGGTTATGGAATTTCCCTTGCGGTAATGTTGAGTGGCTCGATAGCGCGATATGTGGTATTACCGCCATTTATTTATTTCATTTATATGTATTTGTTGCTATATAAATAAAGTTTACGATGTGGACAAAAACGAGGACATTTTCAGTAACCATGTAACCGAAACTAAACAGCGTCTATATGCGCATTGAAAGGCTTTCTCTCAGCGCGCATATTGTTATGACAGCGGACTTTGAGTGAGTCACAGGGCGAGTCATTAAACCGTTCATTCAACGAACATATTCAAAAAAGCTGATTCATTAAAAGAGATGTAATGAAGCAAGGTGTTAATTATTTTTAACTTTGAGTTCCACTTTTCAAGGCTCAGCTGAGCAGCAATGCGTCGCATGGGTAACGCTGAAGCTGATGCTTCACTTAAATTAGAGACCAATATGGCATTGATTCAATGCGTGACTTACTGATTTGATAAAAAAATAATGTCTTTTTCGTTAAATGACATTTAAATAAATTAATATTTGAATATTCGATTTTTATGAACCCGAATATTCGAATACAATATTTTTGAAAAATTCTAATACACACCCTAACGCCCATCCCTAATACACATTGCTTTCGCAGGCTGTTCAGACGTCCAGACGACGCATCTGCCATTGATTTTGAAAATGATAGTTTTGCTCTCTCTCCATCATACAAAATGAGACAAGTCATGTTTCAGAGACTGAATATAGTACCATCCCCTCCTCAAGAGGCAGGACCTTCATTCGCTTTCCCTCCGCAGTGCTGTTTGAATCATAATATTTCTCAAGAGTAAGTGGAGACATCTTAAATGAAGCAGGGCACATTTTGTTCAGACTATGTGGCAAATACTCTGAGTCTATAATAGAGTAAGAATCTGCAGTGTGTCATAATGCGAGTGCTGGCCAAAAGAAACCCTGCCCTCTTAAGGCAGTGAAGACACACACACACACACACTCCTCCACTAATACTGGCGAAGGGAGCGCGTATATTATTAGAATGTGAAACGGAAACCCTAAAAAGTAAGCAAGCTCAAAATGACATCATTGAGACTGGACTTTTATCCGAGTCCTTGCTCCAAACGTTTGGTCGTCATGAGGAATCGTAACGGAGGGAAACCGATGATAGAGATTCTCCACTATGGGTGAGGGACTTTCAGCAAACAGGAAATGACTTCGGACGTTTGGCTCGTTCCCTGGATGTTGCCGTCATCCTGGTGTTTTCTGCTGCCGCTCACAGATTCTTTCATTGTTTTCATACTTGATTTAAAAAGCATCAGTCATTTATGACAAAGTCTTTTTTCAGACGTTTAATAATATTCAGAGAGCATTAATTGACCAAAATTCAGTACGGAATAGCATAGTTTTACTTTTTCAGTAACTAAAAGGTTGTCGTCTTAAAGTCGCCCTGTAGTCAATTAATGTTATCCCTTAAAACTCATCTTTAGTCACCAAAATGACATTTTTAAAAGTTTTCTCCTTGAAAGAAATCTTCATGGCTTAAAATATCTTGAATGTAACTCGACACCCTCGCCTCATTTAGTATACGCGGTTCTCTGAATATGAAAATGAGCCCCGCCTCCACTCACTCACTCAGCTCAGAGATACACTGGTTGACGATCACACGTTGATCTGATTGGTTACAAGGTCGTTTGTGACGTCAGAAACACCAGCGATTTCACACCGTGTTTTTGAGACTGTCTTTGGTTCACTGCAGTTTTAAGCAGAAAACACTCAGCAATGCTGTCGACTTATGAACTTACACATGGTGTGTCTTAAAGCATATTAAAAACACATAGACACATAAACAACATTTAAAAGTTGGATTTTCATCACAGGGGAACTTTAAACTAAGAATATGTCTGTCCTATACGATCCTACTGTAATGGCAGAGGCGCAGCGAGAGGAATGTGGAGACCGCAATCAGAGGATGCATCGTTTCCTCCCCTTTCCTTCCTCGTATCAAGAGATTTGTGGTTGTGTTTGCCTGCCTAACTAGGACTGGGCAATATTTAAATGTATAGATCTACCATATATCAACATTTTGAAGTCACGATCATGGATTATGTGCTAATGATTATTTGTGATTGACAATTTAATTGTCTGTTTTGTTCATGTCACTTACAGTCTAAGCCTAATACATATTTTTTTTTATATTCAATGTTTAGCTCTATAATTAAATAGGCCCATTTGATTTTCTTTAATGCTGTAAAAATTAAAATTTTCCTTTTTTCAACTTTAATTTTGGTCCACTTTACATTCACTCTGCACCGGACTATAATGCAATGCAATATAACATAATGCAGTCTGATTAAACCTACAAGGCTTCATTTCATTTAAAGACATTTGACTGTCTCCACAGATGCATTGGCTCATCATCTTAACTTTAACTGTGTGTGTAACCAGAATGCTTGGCATTACGCAAATGTTAAAGTAAAACCGGGGCCGTTACACATGTTAATTCTTGATATGTGATATAAGCTTTTGCATGAGTTTGCTGTGAACTGGACAGAAGCGACTATTCTTCACACACTCACTGACTGAGGTCTCTATTCGCCTTTACAAGTTTGAAGAAATGGCGTAATGATGTGTGATGCAAAGAACGAGCTGTTGTTTATTGCTGAATAAAGTATCATAAATGACTGTCGTATTATTTAAAAGTTAAAAGTCTGTGAAGTCCACTCACACACACCAGTCCTTGTTTCATCCACAGATCATTCATTCATTCAGCCTTGTTGTGGGCCTTGGGAAGGTGTGTTTTTCACTGCTTGTTAAATATAAGCAGCACGGCACAAACGTTCACGTGCAATATAGTAGAATTGTTAGTATGCACAACTAGCTGGAAACTATATGTGTGCATTGTGCGCATGTCAAAAAATAAATTCCGGTGTAAAGCTTGTGACATCAACCCGATCACTTTATTTAGCGTTCATGTAAAAACCACATTCGGATTCATCAACAAACAAGAAACAAGTAATGTCCATGTAAATGTGGCTAATGCTGGGTACACACCAAAAGATTTTTTATATCTTATAAGATTTTCAAAATGTGATAAATGCAACAAAAAATCCTAGATTTAACCGTTTTGCTCCTATAGTGTGTAGTGTGCCATGATGTGACGCACACGAACAGATTTTCAACCAGATTCTCGACTGTGAACACAGGAAATCTCACAAAATCTCGCGAGACTTCAGAATAAGCTTGGCGGACCATGATAACCACAAAGTAACCATAGTTTTGCTATAAAAAAAAAAGTATTTATTTGGTTATACAAATGTTCAAAACGCCTATATTAAAAACTTGGTTAATTTTCCGTCTCTCTCTCTCTCTCTCTAACATTGCAGAAGCTATTTCTGACCAACTCTTCTCCTTGTGGAAGGTTATTATGTGGAATTCCTCCTCTATTGTGGAAGGTTTTACACGACACGTTGTATAGACATTCGTGCTGTTGCCACAAATCAACAAGCTGATCCTCCATCTCAGCTGTCCACCTCAATCTCACTCTGTGCTGCGCCATGACTGCGTTTCTTCTGCTTCCGTCTTCCGTCATCTCGCTTTCTGATTGGATGTTGTTTCTTTCACCAGAGCGTGCGCACTTAGTCTGGAGGGGGAAAAAAAAGCTTCAAACGGATTCAGTGTTTTCTTTTTGTCATCTTAATTAGTTAAAGGTGACCTATAATTCAAAATTGAATTTACCTTGGTATAGTCAAATAACAAGAGTTCAGTGCATTGACATGACATAGAGTGAATCTCAAACTGGACTGTTTTCGCGTTCTCATTTAATTCACGTTTATGAAAAACACCCCTGAAAAACGGTCGGTTCTCCACACAATACCGACTGTGACGCAATAGTCGGGATCATTAATATGTATGCCTCCACAAATTTGCATATGCCAGCCCATGTTCAATGACAGGCGAAACTGCGCAGCCGAAGCATAGCAGTTGCTCAGTGTTTGGATGTACACATGAACACAAAAGTATTTTTTAGTTCCTTCATCCGAGCCTCTGAAGAAACAATGGTTTACTTTTTATTTTCTCTGGAAATTTCCAAACATTTCACCGACGACTGTTTCCTCAACTTGGGCCAATACAGAGCTGGCCTCGGATCAGCTACCAAGCAACACTTTCTGATGTGTAATTGTTCAAGTTCAGACAGGTAACCTTTCTCTCAAAATCGTTCAATACTGTTTATGCATCAGTAAGTCAAGCCAGTGACTAAAATATCAACTTCACATCGTTTATTTTAGTAGGATGAAAAAAAAACGTATTTAAATTGTGAATAAATTATATACAGAAAGCGATCAAAGAACAATCTTTCCACAGCGCGAGTTTATCTGGACACTTGCCAAACTCGTTATGAATTCAATGACGCACGTTACACTGCACAGCGAAGCTCTTACTGTATTTACATGATCGTGTTTGCATTGGGGAAAGCATTAGAGAACAGAAACTGCATTGCAATGATAAGATCTTCATTCTCGCGACCAACAGACTGTCCTCTGCTTGCTCAATGCTCAGTCATCACAGCAACATGTGTATGTGATGGGAATAGATCTAAATACTTTAAAAACATCTCACGATTCGTTAATTTCGATAGCTGTAATAGTAAAAACGTATAATAGCTGTAGTAAAAGTATTCGAGAGAGTTTCACATGTAATACATAGCTATTTCATATGCAAGCATGTCAGCCAATCACAGCAGAGGCCGGTTCCACACAGCAGACACGCCCCTTCAAACAGAGCGTTCAAATCAGAGGCTAAAATCCGGGTGGGAAAAATGCCTTTTATTTCTAAATTATGACTATTTTTTACCTAAAAAACATACTAACATTATAAGGGCAACCCAGGAAACATTATAAAATAATATAAAAAACCACTCTAGGGCACCTTTAAGTATTTAAGTTAAAAAAAAAAAATAGTGTAGGCCTATTTTATGTTTTTTTTATTTATATTATTTATTCTGTTTTTCTCTGTTGTCACTGTCAAGTGCTTGAAAATTTGATGTGAATCTGGGTTCTGTTGTTGATCTGTTCTTCTGTTTGCACGTTAAAACAAACCCGTGAAAAACTTTTTTTTTGTATTTTTAACGGGTCACAGACACTCGTCAATTTTATTTAATTCAATAGGCCATTATAATCTTTAGAGATGCACCGATTGATCGGCTGGTGACCGGAATTGGCCGATTTTCACGTGATCGGCGACCGGCCGGTCAGTCCGACATGCCGATTTTATGCCGGTGAAATGCACTCGGACGGCGCATGATTAACATCGCGGAACATCAGCATCACACGTGCACACGGAACACACATGTAGGAAACCTCGTGAATTACGGCCGCTTCACACCGCATGCGTGAGCGGAGCGCATTCTTTTCAGCATGTTAATCAATGAGTGTATTCCCACCGGGAGCAGGAGCCGCGCGTGAGCAGCAGTGAAGCGGTTTCGGCACCGAGTCTATTTCTGCTGCGCTGCTCACGCTCAATTAAAGTGAAAGCACACTTTTGGTGGACAAAATAAATATGATTTCACACAAAAAGTGCCCAAAATGCACAGAATTTGCATGTCTGGTGTGTTTTAACAAGAACTGGGGTAGGCTATGTCATAAAATTAAAATGAAGAATCTTTATAGAAAATATTTATAGAAAATTTAACCATTTAAACTTGTTTTTATTATTCAGTTAGGGTAAAAGTATGGTGTTTTACTTTCGGAATCGGCTAAAATCGGTATCGGCAGGTCGAACTCAATGGGAATCGGCCTAGAAAATTGTAATCGGTGCATCTCTAATAATCTTATCAGTTAACGGTTAACCCTCTGAGGTCTAAGGGTTTTTGGGGTCCTTGAGGTGTTCTGACATGCTCTGACATTTGTGCTTTTTTCAGTTATTTATAAACATGTTAATGGCAAAGGTGTAAATTCACTCAATATAGCACAAACTGGGCTACCGTAATTTCTGAGCAACAATTATGTACATGTTTGTATTTTTGAGAGAATATTTCTTATGCATGGTTATTGAAAAAACTAAAACTTAAAGTGTCTGAAATAAGGCCACAAAACACATACTAAATATGTGTCCACAAGACTTTTAACTAATGAGTGTTGTTGCCTAGAATTTTTGCTTCAAAATGATCTGAAAATCATCCTGCCTAATCATTTACACAAACACATACACTGATTTAAATTTCATTAGAGACCTTTTGTTTGGAAAGGGAATATGCGTGGAGGCGTGTTCACACCTGAGAAGACAAAGGCCGGATAATGTGCCGCATAATGAGCTGCATATTAATTAGCCCTTTCACACAGGTGTGTCACAGGATCCCAAAGAATGCAAGGACAAAAGAAATGATCTATATAGCCTATACATATTTTACAATAAGAAATTGTAACCAATTACAAATAGGTTACAATTACAACAACAATTACAATTTTAACAATATTTCAAGTGTATTTCTTTGTAAAAAGTATACATTTTATCATACGTATTAAAAAAAGGTAAGGATTCATTAGTTTGAATATTGGAACAAACACTATATTAACATCTTAGTTGATAATTCAATATACCTACTAGGGCTGAAACGATTAGTCGACATTGTCGACAATGTCGACAATAAAAAATTGTCGACAAATATCGTTGTTGTCGAGTAGTCTTTTGATCTAACGTGACCTAATGTAAGGGCTTGCAATACCACGATTTGACCGCTACGGCGCTGTGGCGCTAGAGTGTAATGCAGCCCTTTACAAAATACTGCGGTAAAAGAAAAAAGAGCGCGAATTATGACGGAGTGCAAACGAATCCGAACTAGCAAGGTTTGGGGAAAGTTTCACAAAACTTCAAACCAACAATGCTGTCATGTGCAATACATGCAAGGCAGAACTTGCTTTTCACGGGAGCACAACATGCATGTCGGAGGGCTTAAAGAGGAAACATCCCGGCAGAAGAGGAGCCGGTGAGAATTGAGTGTTCTCCAGCTGGAGCTAACTAACTAGCGGTAAATCTCTTTATTAGATAATGCAATACTACTAATAGTAGTAAGAATATAATCAATAATAATATAATTACAGTAATGTGATGATTTATTTTGCATATAATAAAGCTTGATCGAGCTTAGGAGTCAGGGCTGTTTTTATTGTAACACTATTAGGTATTATAGTCTTATCACTTGCCTGTATTTTGTTCTATAATCATGAAGACTTACAAAAGGAGATGTTAGGAAGAATATCATGGCAGTTACTTTTTCTTTTTCATACTGTAAATTAAAAGGTGAATGAGAACGTCTCTGTCAGCTCAATTGTCATGTAAAAAAAAAGATTGTAATTTTATATTTATAATAATGGTTTGCAGATTAATATTTTACCATTCTTTGTGTCCTGAAGTAAATGACCCTTTTTCTGTTTCAGTTCTAACTAGGGATGTCAATTTTCACAAATTCCCATGATCGATCGTCGTTTAAATTAACGGTCAATTAATCGATTAATCGTTAGCATTAATGGCAAACAGCACAGGGTCTGCAAATGCTGCTCAAAAAGCTATGTTACTCACCAAATTAATAAGAATGTTTTTTAATCTAAATAAAGGCTTAGTAGGATTGTAAAATGTTTTGATGTGATTGATAAATTAAATTAACTATTTAATATATAAATATAACGACAAATACAATGTGTCACCAACGCCGCCTCATATGCGTGCTTGTCAGAATGTGTGACTGTTGTGGAAGTGCTAGAACAAGGCACTGAAAACGGCAACTAAACCCAATGAATTCACAACCATTTAATAAAATAGTGTTCTCATGTTATGTAATATGACAGTCCCAAATTAACCATCGTTATTATTAGTTGTGCATTCTGCTTGAGCGGCGCGCGCTGAATGAATAACCGTAGAGCACTTTGTTAGCGTTTATTTAACTCAAAGAGACGCATCCTATTTGATATTAATCAGATATATACAAAATAAGCAGAATATTACAAAATTATATCTGCACAAAATGACGTGAATGCACAAGTGAACTTAAACTGAGTTACGTGCCATTCAGAATGACTCATATGTTGTGGTGGACGCGCTCAAAGTCTCTGACGAGCTCTTCCTGGAACAACGCGACATGGCATCTAAACCCAAATAATTCACAATGTTTTATTACAATAGTGTTCTCTTTATAATCTTGTGTAATATGACAGTACCAATAGTCATTATTAGTCGTGCATTGTCGTTTGAGCTGAGCGCGCTAAAGATCACGTCGATTCTTAACCAAATGCATCCAATATGAGACCAATCAGATATAGATAAGCGTACACAAAATAAACTATTACAACTTACATTTGCACAAAACAAAAGGCTGCGAATGCACACGCAAACTTATAGTCATGATGAGGGTGTAAAATAGTCCCAAACAACTCCGGGGTGTGTCATTCAGTGGGACTCAACACTTCACCACACCGGCGCGCTCGCTTACATGTTTCGCGGTTGAGCAGCACGCACGCGCATGATCCTGCTTAATCGATGATCGATAAGTTTTATCGATTAAATGTATTATCGACAATTAATCGATCGTCGATTAATCGTTGACATCCCTAGTTCTAACAAAAGCAGTGGGCCTATTAAACAATGCTTAGAGAGCATTTGTGTGTGATTTGAGTTGGACCGAAATCTGAAAACTTAAAGAGAATGACCTGTTTAGTTGGCTCAAAGTTCATTAAAACAACTATTTCAAAAGCTGAACTGATTTTCTTTTTTTATATTATAGTAAGAATATGTATAACTCAATGTTTTAGCTAATTGAAAAAGCTGAATAATCGTTCCAAACTTACCGATTAGCCGACAAAATAATCGACGGTTAGTCGATTAATCGTTCTAATAATCGTTAGATTAATCGATTATCAAAATAATAGTTTGTTGCAGCACTAATACCTACTTTATTTTTGACAAAACATCATACTATAGTATATTTAACTATGAGCAGAAATTGGTGAACAAAAGCGTACCTATTTAATGTGACAGTAGTCTTTTTTTACAGTCAAAACTTTATAATCTATCCAAAACTAATCACAAAATCGTGTCTAAACATTCATATTTAGTCTGTAATATATTGTGTATGATATATTAGTATATACATGTGAATTTGCAGCTTGTTGCTTATACAGACATTTTATTTCAACATATTTCAGTCTATTTTTACTCATCTTAGTAGGCTATAGCAATATAGTTTGGATGTGTTCATGTAAACATAACGTTTACTAATGTAGGTGCGAGAGTGAATGAACGGCACAGACACGCGCTGTATAACTGTAGTAAACAAAGCGTGCGCGCCTATGCCGTTCACTCATCATTTAGCCTACACACAGACACGCAATTCATATTTAAACAGTCTTTTTGCGGTTTATAGTCAGACAGTATTCAATAGAACAATAGATTAGAACAAAGCACTAGAATAAATGACTTACTACATCAGCTGGATCCGTTGCTCCTCGAAATGAAACTACCAGCACTTCTGGTACATTTTCCAGGGTTAGATATTCCTCACAGTGAAAGGATACGCTGTGTACACAGCCGTACAAGATACTTACTAAACACGATGTGTTTTATAATCCAGCTGGTGGGCGTTGGCATGTTTGAACGGCTTGTCTAAGATAATTTGCGTTTGAATAGTGCGCGCTCTCCGTGTGCGTGGCACATTAACGCGTAATTAGGTAAAATGAGCTGGAAAGAAAAATACTGACATCTTTTCATACAGATTAAATAAACTGAGAATATTTGTTTTTTTATATAAATTAATTCATTTAAAAGAAGAGAGTTCAAGCTTCATTATGGAAAAACACTCGTGCCTGTATGACAAGTATTGGCGGAATTACAGTTAATTTTCGGACGCGTTTCAGAATGGACTTCACTGACAGAGAGAAGGCAGAACGCGCATCATGTTTGTTTTTCTTTATTTGGCGAAAAGCACAACACTTTGTTTTTATTGTGAGTACCCACACAAAAAAATAGACACTTATCAGGATCTAATGATGTACAACACTTAATATGTTAGATCAAAATCAACAGAGTATTTTGATTTTCTTTTGCACTGATAAGAAAAAAGCGAGACTATCGCGCCGGCGCGATAGCCAACCTCAGAGGGTTAATACTCGGATAACGAGTGACGGTTGTTGGTCGGGAAAACGAACCGAAATGAGCTTCCCTACTCCAGAGCGTGCGCGTGCACGTGTTTATCCTCGGGGTTCCCCTGCACACATCAGGATGTTGAATATTTCTGATTCGCGATCGGGGCGATTTCGACGTTCTTCCGAGCAGGTTCGGACACTCTTAACACACCTCACACCAAGGGAATATCTGATATGATAATCTATAGAACCATCAAGATAATCGGGAAACCTAGGATTGTCGGAAGGGGGGAAATCAGCTCGATTGTCTTTTGGTGTGTACAGCATAATTCTCAAGATATGTTTTTTTTTTCGGAATGATTTTAGTGCATTTTAGCAATGAATTATTCTGTTAATGTGAAGGTTGGTTTGTTTGCACATGAATGTTTCTCCGTAGTTGAATTCTAACTGCAGCTCTGTTGGTCTTCAGGGTTTAATCTACGAGACGGGAAGTAGTTACCGAGCAGAAGCCCTACCCAGCACAGAGCTTTCCTGTGGCGTTGATCAGATCTCGCTGTGATTTAGTGTTTGAGACTTGCTTACTTACACTGAAGCCCTCTGGGAAGAGAAACGGCTTCATGTCTGCTTTCAAGGCTGGCTCTAGAAGCCTGATAATTAAGTTATTTCAGTATTATGCATGGAAATATACATTATTTATGAGCTTTTAGTATTCTACAATTAATAATTTGTCTAAACTGCGAATATCCCTGTGAATATCTTAATTATTTGTGCTTCTTGAATATGCAACAGAAATAAGATCGCTGGCAGTCATTTTAATAATCATTTACAGTGTGTTGTTCATGTGAATATTTCTGTTGAATGTTGAGGTAATAGACAATTTTCTTGATTTTACAGTGATCCAGTCTGACTAAAACGGTTGCATTCGCGACCAAAACTATTAATTTGCGAGTGATATAAATGATAATATAAAAATATAAATATAATAGAATTTAATTGGCGAGAATATAAATGTAATGATTAAAAATTGCGTGCCTTTTAACCTGCATGTTCTGTGATGAGTAGCCCATCACATCTTTTGTTGTGTTGACGTAATAAAATGAGACGACGCACAGCAAAATTGCAGTGGCAAAAAACCTCACTGAGTTTGAGCGGCAAAATACGCAAAGTGAGGATCAGCTTCACGTCAGAAACGCATGTCCAAAAAAAAAATCTGGCTTTTTCAAAGCCTTCATCTCTATCGAGCAACAACGCTGACGGCTGTGCCAGAAAGAGAGAAACCGACGGAGACGTGTCCATGAATGAACATTCAAGCTCTGTAAAAGTGCAGGAAGGCATCGTCTATTTCACAGACAAACATGTCAGGTGTGAGGACGCGACTAATCCTCAACCATTCCAATTTTTAACTGATACTGATATGGATTCTTATTCTCAATATCTTTTAATCTGTTTGCTGTTACTGCCTGAACTTCACATTATTCGTCGGACAGCCATCCATAATCGCAGTAAGATTTGCACTTAACTGTCTCTCCTTTAATGTGTTTGTTAATTTTAGTAAACAATTAACAAAATTTCAGCTTTCAAATCCTGTCAATTTTATCATGAAAAACAAGCAATGAATGTATTTTTGGCGTTCTTTAATGTGAACTGACGGACAGAAACGGCTTGAGAACGATCATGTCACGTCAAATGTACCCCAGAAAAGCCATTTAATTGTAATGTTCACAAATGTGATTTACTGTCATTATTAAAGAAGGAAGCTGCGTACACAACAGTGTTGGACAGGAAGTGCATTTGTGATTCGCAGTGTTTTCTTCTTCCTGGACGGATGTGTGTGTGTGTCTCCACGGGTCGCAACACACCCCTCTCTCTGCAGCACTGGAGGTCTCCCGCACCGTTTAATGCGTCCTATTACTTAGCACGGATTCATTCTGGTACAGCATTACGTCATTGCTGGCAGGCTGTATTTTTAGCCAAGAAATGCAATTGGCCGAGAGCTAATTAAATTACAGCCCTCTATATAGGCTGTTTTATGGATAGTCAATGAAGAGCCGTTCTCCCAGCACTCCCATCTGATGGCAGGACTGGGAAACCAGTCTCACTGGGGATCCTCTGGAAAAAGTGTGTGTGTGTTTGAATCTATGAGCGTGTTTATTCCATAGCTTGCGCATGACAACGTAATGACTCATGTGGATGTCGGTCAAAGATGAAATCATACTAGTCCCAAAAATGGACTGGCATCATTTCATTGAAATTCATCAGGGAGGTTTGGCACAAGCTTGGCCGGAGACTGTAGGGGTCGAACCACACACACACACACACACACACACGCATGCCACTGTGAAGTGTTGTAGAGAATCGCCAGCTGCCGGCTCCACCCTTAAGGAGGGTCTGCATCTGGCTTTAGTCCCGTCACAGGAAGGAAAGACATTATTTAACACATTTAATATATAGATTTGACTAGTATCAGTGCAATAATCCTTTTGTGTACACTTAGTAAATTAAATCTTAATAATGTAAGCAATTTAACCCTCTGTTTTTGTTCCGCTCATTTTGACCCCAATTTTAGTTTTCCTGAAAGTGCTAGTAAAAGGAATAGTTCACTTAAAAATGATTATTCTGCCATCATTTATTCCAAGTTGTTTCAAACCTGTATGAATTTATTTCTTCCGCTGAACACAAAGGACGATATTTTGAAGAATGACGGTATCCAGACTTCCAGAGTAGGAAGAAAATACTGTGGAAGTCAATGGGGTCCATCAACCGATTGGTTGCTGACATTCTTCAAAATCAAACTCTTCTTTTGTGTTCAAAAGAAGAAAGAAATTCCTACAGGTTTGAAACAACTTTAGGGCGAATAAATGATGGCAGAATTATCATTTTTAAGTGAACTATTCCTTTAATGTTATTGCATTGGACTAAAACTTACTGATTTTGCTCACACAGGGTGTAACAGCTTCCCAAAAAGTGACTTTCCTCTTTTTCCTCTCTCTCTCTGTCTCGACTTTATTATTAGGGCTGTGCAATATGACCAAAAAAGTCTTCGACAGGACTTTCTTTCGTTCTTTAAGTCATTTCACTTCTCGTGCGGAAGTGAAATTTGATTTCAATCTTTAACAGCGGTGTTTTCTGCTCCACATACTTCACTGGTTGCACTCAACAATCACCATACAGAGCAACCACGCATCTTCCTGTTCAATATCCTCGAATTACAAAGCAGAATAGGAGCATACAGGATGGTGCTTCTCTTTTGATTATTTCTATTAATTGGCAATGTTGGCTAAAAGCTTTTGGCTCTGCATGACTAGAGATGCACGATTCTGAATAAACTGAGAATCATGATTTTTTTTTCAAATTGAGATGACTCTGAACGGACAACTAAACCAAATAACGTCATTTACTAGGCCTAGATGTTCAGACAAAATTTTAATTACTGCAGTCTATTTAAAAGTATTTAATTAATTTGAATGAATTCTTTAAAAGATCGGTTGAGTTAATGATTCAATGACTTAATTATAAATACTTCACTTGTTTTATTACTGGATTATTCTGCTGTATGAATGATTCAATGACAAATAAATTTTTTTTAACAGTCACTTGGTGTAATCGATGCAATCGTTATTTGAAGCGCCACGTTACTTTCAATAGAGGATTTGCTCTATTTCGATCTCTACCATAGACCTCAGTGTTTATATACAAACTATAAACTTTTATCCAAGACGTACTTCTGAGATAATTTGAATATTTGTGACAGAAATAATGATACTGTGGTTGAACAGCTGCTCTCTGTGGGTCAGAACGCAGATCTGGATGTTCTGCTGTGGTTTTGTCAAATGGTTAACAGACACATGCGAATCATTGTCATGTAGGAACGAGATCGCGTGGGTGTTTAAATCGAGATTGCGATCTTTTAACGATTAATCGTGCGACGCTATATTAAACTTCTTCAGAATGATTGTAGACTGTGATTGAGAATTGAACATGTTCTGTTGTCTTTTGTTGTGTTGTTATGGAGACGGACGCCGCGGTTGGCTAGGGAACGAGATGTGGTCATTGAAACGGGGCCGGTGTGAAGAGACTCGGCTTGTAGGGTGTGGAGGAGAAAAACTGAGTCAGTGGACATCAGAGTTGAGAAACGGATAGTCACATTCATTGTTATGTCCTGATCAAATAAGAAAATTCTATTATCACAGTGTCTTTAGTTTGTTCTTTTTTTAGAAATAAACATATTGGCTCATAATCTTTTCAAAAAATGTTTGTCATCTAACAAATAATAAACCTAAACTCATGTTTTATTTGGGCAAAAAAAAAGTGTTTTTGTGAATTCTAGTGTTTGAACCAAAAAATTTAAATCATACAGAAAGCAAAAGAAAACACAATCTTCTAAAATTTCAAACTATTAACAGGGTTCCCACGGGTCCTCGAAAGTTTGTGAATCTGAAAAAAAAAAACTTTCAAGACCCTGCAAAGTTTTTGAAAATACACCCACATAGAGGTCCTTGAAAGTGCTTGAATTTATTTTGTGCAAGACGTTCTCTACACTGTAAACCCCGATAAGTTAAGATAACTCAAAAAATTTGAGGAAACTTATTACCTCAAAACTTTTAAGTTGATAAAATTAATTGTTTTAAGTCAGTTACACTTAAATCTATTGAGCAGATTACCTCAAAACTTTTAATTTGATAAAATTAATTGTTTTAAGTCAGTTACACTTAAATCTATTGAGCAGATTAACTCAAAATTATTTATTTTAATTAACTTTTTATATGTATTTTATAATTCAATTTTTATTAATCATAAATTAATACTAAATTTGTTATACATTTTAAAATAAATAAATACAATACTTAATTTTCAAGAAATATGACCTCAAAATGAACATTAGCAAATATTATTCCTTAAACATTAGAAAGGAAGACAATTTCAAACTCCATACATGAAAGTATGTTTTATTTTGCAAAGGGAATAATTCAAACCTGATGCATTAACATGTGTCACTGCCATTACCTTTTGAGAATGTAACAAGTGTCACAATACCTAGACATTTTAGAAATGTATAATAATGCATTAAAACATTTCAGAAGTTTTTACACCGTTCATGCCAGCATTATAACAGACCTCTGTATACATTAGAATGTCACTGTATTAGTCACAACAAATGTAACGGGACAGATAAGGTGTAGAAAACTAGTGTATCCAGAGATGCAGGAAAAACTCCTTAACAAGTAAAACATTTTTTTTTAAACTACAATCTGGGCCATCTTTCAGTAATGCAATCCCAGTAAATAAGTGAACACAATCTGTGTTCTGGAAAATTTCTAAATTTGAGATAAGTATTACAATAGACTGTAATAATATTAGTCACAACAAGTGAAATAAAATACATTAAACAGTCTCTTGTGCATCCAGAAATGCAGAAAATCTCGTAATCAGTAAAAATAAAAAATGTAAGATAAAAATCTGGGTGCTAGTGGCTTTGAGTCATCCAAGCCCAGTAAGACTTTTTGGATGAAGTTGAAGGATTAGTTCACTTTAAAAAAAAACTTTTGCTGATAATTTACTCACCCCCATGTCATCCAAGATGTCCATGTCTTTCTTTCTTCAGTCGAAAAGAAATTAATGTTTTTGATGAAAACATTCCAGGATTTTTCTCCATATAATGGACTTCAATGGGACCTAAACGGTTCAAGGTCCAAATGTCAGTTTCAGTGCAGCTTCAAAGGGCTTTGAACGATACCAGACGATGAATAAGGGTCTTATCTAGCGAAACGATCGGTCATTTCAAAAGTAAATAAAAAAGTTTAAGTTTTATAAGCATAAATGCTCGCCTTGCTCTGTTTTGTGATGCGCGTTCGTGTGACGTCACGTGAAGCGCAATTACGTTGAAAAGGTCACGAACGAACGTTACGAACGCGCATCACAGAACAGAGCAAGGCGAACATTTGTGCTTATAAAACTTAAACTTTTTTATTTACTTTTGAAATGACCGATCGTTTCGCTAGATAAGACCCTTATTCATTTTCTGGTATCGTTTAAAGCCCTTTGAAGCTGCACTGAAACTGACATTTGGACCTTGGACCGTTTGGGTCCCATTGAAGTCCATTATATGGAGAAAAATCCTGGAATGGTTTCATCAAAAACATTAATTTCTTTTCGACTGAAGAAAGAAAGACATGGACATCTTGGATGACATGGGGGTGAGTAAATTATCAGCAAACGTTTTTTTTTAAAGTGAACTAATCCTTTAAATGTGTGTGTCAGCTCTTTGGGGTAGTTGAGATGTAATGCATATATCAAACCAAACATCAAAAGAAAATCATCAGCCAACCTGGAAATGTCCCTTAGAACAATGTCACCTTTCAGCACCAAAGCAATCCCAGCAGGGTCAAACTGAACAGTGGAAGTCGAGTCTCCATTCACCATGCTGACAAGAGCTACAGCTGAATCTGCAATGTCTGGCTCATCCACCTCTTCAGTCTGAAAAGCATGAGAACTTCATTAGCATAATCAGATAAATAACATTAAAATTCAAACGAGATGTATAGAAACCTACATTCCACATCTTGAAAAACACAGAGTCATCTTCGTGCAAGTAGACAGGGAGGGCTCAAAGTGCAGCTGTACGTCTATTGTCAATATCGTAGTGATCCTGTAAAAAGACAGAACTGTCTTAGTGGTGCAAGAGAAAAGAAAAAAATAGAGATAAAAGTACAGATGAAAGAGGGGAAGAAATTTAAAGCAAAAAAAGTTCAAAGCCAGGTTTAAACTATTAACAGATAAAATACTTGTGCACATTAACCAATTAACTTGTACTATAAATGTAATTAACAACATTTACCACAAGATCAAAGGCACTAAAGATGCTTCTCAGGGCTTCTGACTGTAAACAGCAATCAGTCGAGGAGTATGGTTGTCCAGTTCTGCATAGAACTTGTTTTTCAAGCCGATATTAGTAATTCTGTGGAATTCTGCAGCAATCTGAAAGCAAGCATTCAAACAAATAACAAAACAACAAAAAAGTTAAACAAGAAAACAAAAGAAACACACACATAAACACACAAAAAATGGAATCTAACAATTTGTTGCTCCAAGCTTTCAGCACTCTCTCCTTTTGGAAAATTTGGTAGGTAGTTTACCTCAGCTCGACGAGCTCTTTTGATGTTGGAGTGGGGGGGTTATTTTGGCTTCTCTTCCCCGAGTTAACAGCCACCTCTTCACAGCCAGATCTGCTGAGTTTTGTACGATATTTGCCCATCTTAAATCACACAACCTGCATTTCCAATCCATCACTCAAATCCAAATCATTAAAATGACAAGACATGAGAACCCTGAGCTATGCCAACCTCTAAAATCAGAGTTTTAAAATGCTGCATAATTTTAGTCATGTATTTTCACCCCCAAATTCCAAATTGTAATTTTACTCACATATGCTCTGGTCTCACAAGTTTGAACCTGTATAGAAAATAAAAACACAAATTAATAGTGAGACAGAGACATGTCAAAGTCATACAACAACTTCGATTACAGCTAATTTAATTCTAAGTATCAGTTAAAAAAACAAGTAAGATTGAATGAAAGTGGTTTTAATCTTTTTTTCCTGTTTCAATTTAGGTTCTGTAACCGAAAAGCTTCAATACAAGCAACTGCGATAACCAACAGTGCCACAAATTATTATCCGTGCGATGCAATTGCGTACATCAACTCAGTCCTTTAATTGTTTAAATTTAGTTAAATCAATCCACAAATAACATCGCAACATGTAGGCCTAAAGTGTACCTAATCATTTTAGTAACGTTGCTAGGTCTATCAGCATGAGAGTTTTAGTTTGATGACTTTTCTGTCACATTCTGATGCAGATTACTTGAATAACTTTTAAAAAAAGTAAAGAAGTACTTACCAGATTATAGCCACTAAACAAACCGCAGCAAACACAGAAACGACGACGATGAACGAAACTGATTCCACAGAACCACGTTGAGCCAACGACTCCTGCATGACATGGCGGGCTTCCAAGTTCAAATTCGAGCACTCGATTTCAAATGGGAATTATTTTTACTCCGTTGTTATTTTTTAGTCATTTGAGTAAAACATGAAATAAACGGACATGACATGATATGGTATGGTTGAATGAACTGTTTCACTGTTTTGAGTATAGTTCACTTAATTTTAATAAGTAGGTTATACTGTTCGGGAATACAGTGTAGAAAAAATTCCATTTTATTTCCTCCGGTCCGCCGATGTGTTATTTTGCCAACACTTCATGGCCTATGCACACTAGCTTCCTTGATTTACGTTAGTTACGCGCATTTACGCGTGAGGTACTTTGTGTTGCACGTTGCCGTGACGTTCATGCGCGCAAATTTAACTGCAGCAATGTACATACTTACAAGATAACACGATGTAACCTTGCTCTTACTTGAAATGTGTCCCCAGATTAAAGGGTTAGTTCACCCAAAAATGAAAATTAAGTCATTAATTACTCACCCCCATGCTGTACCAACCCCGTAAGGCCTTCGTTCGTCTTCGGAACACAAATGAAGATATTTTTGATTAAATGTGACAGCTGGATCACTCCTCCATAGGCTGCCTAAGGGAATGAATCCTGACGTCCCAGAAAGTCAATGAAGAAAATGTTTAAATATTCCATGTCACAACAGTGGCTCAACTATAAGTTTATCAAGCGACGAGAATACTTTTTGTGCGAAAAAAACAAACAAAAATAACGACTTTATTCGACTATTCCTTTTCTTCCTTGTAGGCCTGAAACGAGACTTCAAGAGATTTCCACGACGCATGCGCGAGAATTGCGATCTCCTTCAACTACTTCAGTTAAGTTCTCGCGCGTGCGCGTCGTGGAAATCTCTTGAAGTCTCGTTTCAGGCCTACAAGGAAGAAAAGGAATAGTCGAATAAAGTCGTTATTTTTGTTTGTTTTTTCGCACAAAAAGTATTCTCGTCGCTTGATAAACTTATAGTTGAGCCACTGTTGTGACATGGAATATTTAAACATTTTCTTTAATGACTTTCTGGGCCGTCCGGTGTCATTCCCTTAGGGAGCCTATGGAGGAGTGATCAACCTCTCAGATTTAATCATAAATATCTTCATTTGTGTTCCGAAGACGAACGAAGGCCTTACGGGGTTGGTACAGCATGGGGGTGAGTAATTAATGACTTAATTTTCATTTTTGGGTGAACTAACCCTTTAAGTCCTTGAATTTGAGGGTGTTGGACCTGGGGCTGTCACTTTACGTTCGAAAATCGATTGCACAATCGATCGGACCAACCAACACAAGTTTTGAAAACGAAAATAGGGAATCGATTCTAAAGGCCTTTTATTTTTTTAAACCAAAAATGTGTTTTAGGTGGACAGATCAATACAGCACACAGAACATGTGGGATGCTGGACAATAACAATGTCTTTTCTGTTCACCAAACGCTTTTTAATATTCGCTATTATTTCAATGCAAGTGAAGAAGCGCGCCGTTATTTGTTGCGTAGTGACGTGTGTGTGTGTGTGTGTGTTCAAGTAAGCCAAAAATGCGCAGATTCTGCAATACGCTGTATTTAATATATCATGAGGACTCACGAGTTGCGTATTTGCGCTAAATCCGCGCAGATTTGGCTTACACGAACTTCCCCAGCAAAGTGAGTAAACACAGAAACACGCCAGATTGGCTCATGATCTGACAGCGTTTCCCGCCAAAGTTCATTTGTACCCGCATTTGGCGGGTCGAGGGTGTTAATCTCAATCCCTGAATGTTGCGCTCCTGTTTGTCATTGTGCTGAAACTTCACGCCAATAAATCATCAGAAATATTGCTGACTTGTGCGTCTCAAGCCCTCTTTACGCTCGTCCTAATGCCTGTTAGGTGTCCGTGGATTTGCCTATATTTGGTGTTGAAAATGGAAACGTCTTTAGATGGAAAATCGATTTTTACCAATGACTCAAAAAATCAAACAGGATATTTTTTCACAAAAGTGACAGCCCTAGTTGGACCTGGAAAATCCTTGATAGGTCCTTGAATTTGAAGTTAACCGAGGTGTGGGAACCCTGTACTAACTTTCATAGTCACACAAAAACAAGCAGAAACTGTATATTGGGCTGCTGAGTGGAAAACGGTTTCTTTTGTCTGCTCGCGTGCATACCTGTCTACTGACGTCACTGATGGAGAGGAGACTCCGGTCCAGCCGACACTCACTCAAGGCCCTGGCCAATATGATTGCGTAATTATTTAAAAGATCGGAATTTAATTGAATCGAATGAATTATGAATCGAATCATGAAATTTGTGTCAATACCTACCCAGCCCTAATTAATATCGTGTCACGTTAGCATTCGTGTCTTTAGATTCTGTCAAGGTATTTATAGATTTTTTCATCCATAAATATCGATACTAAATTATTTGAAACTGTTTCAATACTCATTTTCCACAGTATGGATATGCCAGTACCAGCTCTCAAACTCTCCAACTGCAAGTTGACACACCACGGGTTGTGTATTTTATTTAAAGTCCCCCTGTAGTCAATAATTTTAAAACTCGTCTTTGATCACAAAAATTACATATTTAAAACTTTTTTTTTACTCGCGCACTCGCTCAACTTACTGAGTAAACGCTGCACAATGGTGTCGCTCTTTACAACATCGGACACATAACGGTAATTAATATGATTAGCCATTTGCTTGACTATGTTATCAAACAGCTAATAATGTGTTGCTAATGCTACACAAACCATGTTTGGCGCATCTCAGAGTCAGACAGCTGCCGTCTAACAATCATCAGAAACGCTTTGAACAACTCAGGACGTCAGTGGAGAAAGGCGTATAGTTCATCTGAACATCGTAATATACATCATGCACCCGCTATATTGCTAAATCTACCCGATTTTTCATATCAACAGAAAAATATACTGAGATATCTTGGCATCTCTCGAGACTCCCCTGCTAGTTCGCTGTTAATGATATGCTAAAGCCCGCCGACCTGTTGATCTGATTGGTTACAAGGTCGTTTCATAAACTTTTATCCCAGTACTTCTATGATAAGTTGAACTATTGCGTCACAGAAATAATGAGAATATGAGGTTGAAAAGAGTGTTTGTGAAGCGGTTTCATGACGACTCTCTCCGGGTCAGCGCCAACACAGCTTTGAATGTTGCGATATGATTTTGTCAAAGTTTTAATAGACAGAGGAAATGAAAGATCACATGAATCGTGCGGCTCTGCTGTCTTATCTCTCTCTCAGTATATGAGTAGAGCGAGGGCTTTCAGTGCGTTCAGCCTCACGTCTCTTCCACACACACACTTGGGATATTACGTCACTCAACACTCATAGATAACGACACTTCATCCTCTGGCGGAACGAAAGTGTCTAACTTCTGTCAACCTCGTCTACAAGCAAGAACAACAATAAAGCAATTTCATTTGAATTCATATCGATTCTGCAATAAAAAAAATCTATTTTAAAATCGTCAACAAAAAAAATCGCGATAATTAGGTGAAGCGATTTTTTTTCTCCCAGCCCTAGTGTTTAATGTGTATCATGTCCTATACTACCATGCTGTCGCGATTGCACCAGATAATTTCAGCACCTGCACACTTTATTCATGGTGTTGTGACAATAAGGTGATTTGATTTGTAGTTTTCCACCAAAACAAAAGCGTAAGGTTTTAACTCTAGCAGAGTTTCAGTTAATAAGAAAATACTTTGACTAGGATCAACCATAAATTAACTTAGAAACTGTTCAAATTTTATGCCTTTAATGTTGTGACAATAATTTCAATATTTTTCAAGGTACTGTATGAAAGTTAGAAATTCCAGTCCTATGGCAACTCTAGTGTTTTTATAAAACTGGACTTTTAAAGCAAATATATATATAAGTGGCATATGTAATATGTCTCCTGATAAGTATGAGTTGTATTCTTCTTCTGTAGCTCCACAAATGCCCGCAGCTCGAGTTGTTTGTGTGCGTCTGTTAGAGGAAAAGCTGGTTTAGAGTATCAGACTCCGATTACAATGTGAATCTGGAACAAAGAGAAAGGGCTGACCCTGATCTCCTTTACTCACACATACACATACACACACACACACACACTTCCCAGCGTTTCACCTCCAACCGCTCCTATTTTCGGCCTGTGTGCACGAGCCTCCCGACGAATGCTTTCATCCGGGCCAGAACGCAAGCCTCCACTTTGGCAAGTGCAGTTTCACACAAACACATCTGACACTTAACCATGCTTCTCTTTAGTCGACCTCTCTTTCAACTCTATTCCATTGCTGGATGTGCAGGCCAGTTTTAGCTTGGCTACTTTTCATCCCGAGTGTTTATTAATGTAATTCCTAACCTTGTCATATTTCTCTCTCTCTATCTTTACGCAGATGTGAAGAAGGACTGGTCAGATCACGCACTGTGGTGGGAGAAGAAGAAGACCTGGCTGCTAAAGACCCACTGGACGCTTGATAAATATGGCATTCAGGCCGACGCCAGGCTTCTCTTCACTCCACAACACAAGCTTCTGCGACTTCAGCTTCCCAACATGAAGCACATGAGGGTGAAAGTCAACTTCTCTGACCGTGTCTTCAAGGCCGTGTCCGACATCTGCAAAACCTTCAGTGAGTGCCTTCCCTAAAATAAACTCCATTAGCCTAACTCAATATTCCCACTGGTCGTGAAGAACAATACGTCATGATAATTGTGTTATTTTGATATACATTAGAGCACATTCAGCCGTTAATGCTGAGAATAGATGTAGGGTTTGGATGGAGAGATGGTGTTAAATCAGAATACAGTGGCAGCTTGAAGCCCCCGTGAAATTGATTGAAAACACAATTGTTTTCATGTGTTGATGTATTTTCTCTACCTATCCAAGGGCTTGTGTTTTTAAATAACCAGTAGTCTTTATTTTTCGCAACCCAGCACAATAATTGCTTGGAATGATATGTTAGCATACTGCAAACACTGAAAACTTGCCTCTATTATATCTATTTTTTTCAATAATTTTATCCCTTAACTCATATTTGATCACTAAAAGACATATTTAAACGTTTTTCCCTTGAAAAAAATATTTCTTCATGGCTTAAGATATCTTGAATGACACCCTTGCCTCGTTTAGCATACGCGGTTCTATGAATATGCAAATGAGCCCCGCCTCCACTCACTCCACTGGTTGACGATCACAGGTTGATCTGATTGGTTACAAGGTCGTTTGTGACGTCAGAAACACCAGCGATTTCACACCGTGTTTTTGAGACTGTCTTTGGTTCACTGCAGTTTTAAGCAGAAAACACTCAGCAATGCTGTCGACTTATGAACTTACACATGGTTTGTCTTAAAGCATATTAAAAACACATAGACACATAAACAACATTAAAAGCTGGATTTTCACCACAGGGGGACTTTTTAATATATAGGCTATTAAGGCCGTTTTCATATCTGGGTTGTTTAGAGCAGTGTTTCCCAACCCTGCTCCTTGAGGTACACCAACAGTGCACATTTTGGATGTCTTCCTTTTCTGACCTATATATTTCTGGTCTTGGAGTCTCTACTAATGAGCTGATGAGTTGATTCAGGTGTGATAGATTAGGAAGAGTTGGAAAATGTGTAGTGTTGGTGTGCCTCCGGGAACAGGGTTGGGAAACACTGGTTTAGAGCATTTGTTTCAGAACGTAGCACGTGTTCTCCCTTGGTTTAGTTTGTTTAGGCACACATGAAAATGGCGATCACATTCGGATCCGCTCCAGAAATACGTCACTAACTGAGCGAGCTGGTTTCGGCCCGCTTGAAGACAAACTCTGGAGCCGTTCCCTTGTGGGGAGAAAGCAATCTGACCCGACGGACATATGTATGATTGGTAATTATTACATGCGTTGCGTGAAAAGCAGCAGTGTTAGTTTTGCTAATGCCTCTCAAAATGAATCGCGGGTTAACCTGGAGCAAAAACTAGATGTCATGCATATTTCATAACTGTCCAAAATGCATTAAAATACAGATGAAACCTTGATGTTTGCTCAGAATTATAACAAGTTTTGGTCCATTTAGGTCAGTTGGCTTGTGAAAGCAACATTGTAACAATTATAAAGGGGTGGTTGATTATGATTTCACTTTTCTAACTTTAGTTAGTGTGTAATGTTGCTGTTTGAGCATAAACAACATCTGCAAAGTTACGACGCTCAAAGTTCAAAGCAAAGGGAGATATTTGCTTTTAAATAAATCGCTTTTGAAGGACTACAACAAACGGCTGGTAGGAACTACAACCAGCTTCTTCACGAGTTAGTGACACCACCAACCCTAGAATTACATAAACCCCGCCCCCAGAACACGATTTATAGATTATCATGACAGAATATGCTAATCAATGACTAGAAGATAGACACATCAGCTCACATCATAAATTCATCAACTAACCATTCTAAAATGTTGTCTACATGTCGTCACTTCTTCTTGAGTCTCTCCATTATCTGACTCCGGTTTGAACATAAAAGGCTAAAAGTTTTTGAAATGTTCAGTGCATGTGTGTGTGTGCGAGGTAAAAGTACACAAGCTATTGAAGCTCCGCCCCCTGTGCCGGGAGCAGCAGCTCATTTGCATTTAAAGGGACAGACACAAAACTGTGCTTTTTTGCTCACCCTCAAAAAGTGACGATTTTAACATGCTATATATAGCTTAAACTTCACACACACTCTGGGGTAGGGCTGAACGATTATGGAAAATAATCTAATTGCGATTTTTTTAACCAATATTGCGATTGCGATTTAATATGCGATTACTTTTTAAGTTCTTTACCTTCTGTGTTAGTCGACAAAGACAAGCAATACATCATTGTACAGTAGGGATGGGAATCTTTAGGCAGCTCATGATCCAATCTACTTTTTTCTTTTGAATTAATCTTCATAACACTTAAAATATGTATTTAATTACATGTGTAAAAATTAGGGCTGGGCAAGTTAACGCGTTATTATCGCGTTAACGCATTTATTAATTAATGCCGTCAATTTTTTTTATCGCACGTTAACAGTTTTTTTTTTATTTTTATTATTATTATTTTGAAAGTCCGTTGCTCACTGGCTCTGAATAAACATAGGCCTACAGTCAAACCATGATCACAGGAGGGGTGGGATGTTGGTCAACCAGCAAATAACCCACCCAAACAAGCAGTGGAGGGGCTTTAGCAGGTTCTCTCAGGTGAACAGAAAGAGAGACAGCGCTCCGCGAGTGAATGACAGGCGCTCTATGGATAGTAACCATGGCAACGGCCTCTGTGCGCTACGCAGCTGTAGCCTTTTTAACTAAATTAAAATTATACATAACTTTTAAAGTCGTAAGTTCATTCTTTATGTCCTTAGGGGTTTGCGATGTGTATTGTCTATAATGATATTGTAATCATTGTTTTAACGATGTATGAGGCACTGTGAGCTGACAACGCATTTGTCTCTCGTGCTTTCACTGCGTGATGTGTCAGTGCAGTTGTAGGCCTATGTCCCCAAATTAGTTTTTGTCTTAGATTTATATCATATTCTGTTCTTATATTAGAATATCACATCAGTAAGAGTGCAGTTTTCCCGTGCACAAGTGTGATATATTTATGTTAATAGTTAAATTAAAAATAAATTAACATGAGTTACTTTTTAGACACCATATTGTCAATATTGTTTGTTTTCCCTTTATTTCGCCGACTAGAATTTCAAAATGAAACCGTAGCAGAGTCTTAATGCAACAGACAGCGATGATTTCTTGACTGAACTCCACGTTTTGAACGAGTCATTTTAATGATTCAATCACTTGTTTCTTTCCCGAATGAATCAGCCGTTTGAACAAATCGGTTGAATGAATGAATCCCTCAACTCCATAGACAGTATGCTCAACTCGCTTACGGTATTAAGACAGTGACTTGCCGCCGCCTACTGGCGGTTTTAGTTTCATATTTAAAGTACCCTTTAATTAAAACGTTAAAATTAGAAATCATTTCATATTTAAATATTGAATATTGATTTTAAAAAAAACTCTCATAGCTTTATTTATGCAATTTTAAATGGAGTGTAAATATTAATGCCACTTCTGATGCCGCTTCTGTGTGACCTCTGCACTGCAAAGATGGATTTTGATTGAATGATTTAATTTGACTGGTAACGGTGGTACTGTATAATTATTGTGTAATTAAGTATTATTGTATAAATAAGTATAATTACTGTACAATTTAATTTGAATAATTTGAATGTTAGTAGGCTATTTGACATAAAAGGTGATGCATAACTCTAAATAAGTTTAGAAAAAATGTCCACATATAGGTGAAAATGCCCCTGGAAATCAATTTAAGGTGGCAAATATTGCACATTAATTAATCATTTCTGTCACTACTGTGAACTAACTGACCACTGCATAGAATATGAAAAATATGAATATCTTCGTGAGTCTGCTGTCAACAACAGGCCTAAACCAGCCAATGCACCAGCACAAAAACACAATCAGTAAAATATCATCTAATTATTATCAACAAAACGTTTAAAATATCGAGATATATATTTTTGTCAATATTGCACACCCCTAATGTACGGTCTTAATTTTGATTTCTTCAGGTCTTAAAAAGGTCTTAAAAAGCCTTAAATTTGACTTTAAAAAGTGTGCAGGAACCCTGTGCACCTGTGCTCAACCACTTCACCTCACTCTAGGCTGATTTATAATTCTGCGTCGGACCTACGCCGGAGCCTCTACGCTATAGACTACGCGTTGGTTTTTATTTATACTTCTGCGTCGTTGTCCCCCTTGACGCGCAATTACACAGTGTGCATATGAAACCCGGGGAGCGGTTCTAGCAATCACAGCGCTTGCGGTACGCGTAGGATTGGCGCATTGTTACATTTTTGGAGAGGTGCACGTCAGGGTACGCGTGCTACACACAGCAGGTACGTAGCTACGGCGTGAGTTCGACGCAGAAGTATAAATTGGGCTTTACATCTGTTTAATGTAATCTAGTGTACGTGGGAAACCATGTCATGACCAAACCTAAGCTACTATCAGAGAAGTAACGTTGGTCGACTTATATCTGTAGTAGTGGTCATGACCTCTGACTGCATAGACTGTTTCTGCTGCTCCCTGATAAAAGATACCTGTTAATACCTGTTCAGAAAAAAAACAAGAAAACTGGACTCGTTTTAACAAGCTAGATAAAAGGTAATGCCCTGGCAGTGGCATAGCTTTGTTTTACTTTTAATATTTGATTTGATTACATTAATGTTTAAGTTGAGATTTACAATAAATATTTTATTGCTACTGTGTAAAGGGAATACTGCTGGTATAAAGCACCTTATTTGTTTAACATTTTTGCAAACCACATGTTATTGCACTTTTGTATATAGCAGTACATTTAAATCAAAAGTGCGCAATACACTACTTTAGAATTCATTATTCACTCTTGCACGTAACAATGCGATTAATCGCAATAAATTCATGTGATTAATCTCGATTACAATTTTTTATCGCTGACCAGCACTAGTAAAAATACATACTTTAAATGTATATATATTTTATATATATATATATATATATATATATATATATATATACACATTTAATTAAACCAATTACATGTCAAGAATTTTAAATAGGCTATACAAACTAATATAGCTTCAAAATATAAAAGCTAGTAAATAAAGAGGAACAAAAAAAGCATAACAAGCAATGTCGAATGTCCTTGTAATTCGGTTAAACCCCAAACTCTATGAAATATTATTTTTCGGAAGGTTCGAGTGGTGTCGTGTGTGTGAGAGAAATTAGAAGCAAGCAGAATACGGTTGTTTCTAAAGCATGCGCATCGTCATCACGCATCTGTGTTTAAAAACTAAGCTCAGACTCGATTCTCTGAATCGATATAGAATTGTTGGAGAGAGAATAAAAAACACAATATCACATACATTAAAAGTAAGCTGTTCTTTCCTGTATGCCAGACCTATATGCGTAGCGTGCCAAGTTGATGCTTGATCTTGCAGACTGCTTTTCTCTCGCGTGTCATGTGACCAGTGTAATCGCAGCTTTTGCGGTTACAAAATCACGTTTCATCATATCGCGATATTATCGCAAATGCAATTAATCTTTCAGCCCTACTCTGGGGACATCAGAGACTTATTTTACATCTTGTAAAAAGTGCCATTATACCATCCCTTTTAATCCCTGTTTCGGGGAAAAAAGCAAATGATCTAAAGGCCTGAAAACTCCCCCCAAAAAAACAAAATTAACTCCAATTTACAATATTGTATAATGCATTATACAACAGTACACATTTAAAGGCAGTAGTGTGCGGTGTTGGGAGCAGGGCTACTGATATAAAGCCAGTATATATCAATGACATTAATTGATTTAAAGACAGTATAACATGAACAGCAAAAAAAAACAACAACAACATAATATTCATATACATAATATTTATCAAGTCATTTGAATTTAATTTGGGAATTGGTCAATTTGGTAAAAAATGTCTTTGTAACTTGATTTGATTGATAAATCTGTAAATACAGATTTACACTTTGTTGCGAAATGTCAGTGATTCTGCTCTATAATCCTATTTGTAGGGCTGTCAACTTTAGCCATTTAGTCGACTAATCGGTCGATGCCGTCTTGGTCGACTGACATTCTTATTGGTTGACCAGTTGCATTTTTTTTTTTTTTTTTTTTTTTTACCAATAGAAAGAAATTTTCAATGATTTACTCCTTGATATTTATTCCTTTTATAAGCAGTTATATATTACTGTATTCTAAATATAATATGGTTTATCCCCAACTTTAAATGCTTTAATTTAGGCTATTTTGTAACAGCGCCACAGTTTAGCGCACACACACATGAACACTCGGTTCGCACCTGTGGCTGGCTGCGCTGCTGCTTCGTGCTCAGTAAGGGATATAGGTAGTTTAGCTGTATTCATTCAGTTAGAACGCTACTTGTTTCGGTTTTTATGTTTTTATACACTATGTGTTTTTATCTCGATGCGGCGTGGACGCACTTGGAAAAAAAGAGCGCGTCGCACCGCGACCGCGTTGCTTCCATCATGAGCGCGCACGCCGCGCGGCTACATTTGAAATCAAACTTGAGCGCGCAAAAGACGTGAGCAGTCCCTTTAACGGCTTTATCATGCTGACTCAATAGATTGTGTTTTCTTGATATGTTTGTGTTTTTATTTGTACACTTGACGCATTTGAAAATAGCCTAAATAATGTAACAAAACGAAAATAAACCTATATGCGGTCCTACAATAGAGCCTATTATTATCAGGATTGTTTTTTAGGCTCTTTGGTTTTTTTTGTGTGTTTGTTTTAAAACTCCTAGATCGTCCGGACAAAAGTTAACCCATAGCTTTGAAAGTAAAGAAGAATATACAGCCTGTATAAACAAGAGCTTTTGTTAGGATTTTTCATTGTGGCAGATGGCAGTAGAGATGCACCGATTACAATTTTCTAGGCCGATTCCGATTTTAGCCGATTCCGATTTCAAAGAACATTTTTTGAACAGATAATCGCTATAAAATAGAACTATATAAATGACTCCTGGTGTGGGAAATTCACACACATCTAAAGTGCAGTGTTATGGAAGAACCATTTCCTTCACATCCAATATCTAACAAATAACAAATAAAATAAATATAGCCTTGCAGTATAAAGATATCTCTCTCTCTCTCTCTCTCACACACACACACACACACACACACACAGGCCTATTGCAATCACTTGTACATCAAAGGCAAGTTATTTTTCTCAAGCAGTTCTTCTCTCATCTGACACATGTCCAGCCAAGCTAAACGGGACAAGTGGAGCATGTGCAGGGAAACGATTGGGAAATAATAAAAACAAGTTTAAATGGGTACATTTTCTATAAATATTTTTGAGTCTTCATTTTCTTTCTGACAAAGCCTAGCCTACTTCAGTTCTTGTTAAAACACACCAGACATGCAAATTCTGTGCATTTTGGGCACTTTTTGGATGAAATCATATTTGTTTGTCCATCAAGCTTTCACTTAAATTGAGCGCAGCAAAAATAGACACGGCGCCGACACCCGCGCTTCACTGTTGCTCACGCGACGCTCCTGCTCGACGCTCACGCGCTGCTTCGGCTCCCGGTGTGAATGCACTCAATGATTAACATGCACGGCGAACAAAAAAAAAACGCCCTGCTCCCGCTTGCGTGTGAATTCATGAGGTTTCCTACATGTGCGTGTTATGTGTGCACGTGTGATGCTGATGTTGTGCGATGTTAATCATGCGGCGCCCGAGTGCATTTGACCGGCATGAAATCGGATTATGTCAGACTGACCGGCCGGTCGCCGATCATGGCCGATCACGTGAAAATCGTCCTATTCCGGTCACCAGCCGATCAATCGGTGCATCTCTAGATAGCAGTTATATTTTTTGTAGCGTGTGGTGTGGTCAGGTGCGCGATTATGACTGTTACTTTAGACCGAGGACAGAGCTCCTCACTTTTTGCAGTTAAAAAAAAAATCACTTAATTTTCAAAGAATTTTATTATTAATATAGTTTTATGTATTTTTGATGTTTTGTTGTTTTATAAATGCTCTATGACAATTGTTAAAAAATGTTCAATCAAAACATTGCGGTTTTTTTTTTAGTCGACTAATCATTGCGCAGGACAAGACTTTGGTTGACTAAGGATTTCTTTGGTTGACTACAGCCCTACCTATTTGACTAGTTTCACAAATATAACTTACATAATACAACATGTATTGGTATTCTGTTGGCAAGTAGTATGGGGATAATATCACTTATGATGTTTGGAAGCCATGTTATAGTGTTTACTCCAGTGTATCGCGGCTCTAGCGTCTGAGGCGATCATGCCACAGCACTGCTATCTGATAAATGAACCACATTTCTGTCTCTTTATTATTTGTTAAACACACTGAGCTGCCATGATTGGTCTTTCTTAGCATTACTAAGACCCAGCGTGTCCTTGAACTGCTCCAAATCTTGTTTTTACAAACGATTCTTATCAATGTATCTGGCAGTGTAACTTTTGTTGTGTCCATTTATGGAAAACAAGGCCTTATGAGCAATTCGAGGTTGAATCCTCTCGCTTTCAATATCTGCAGAAAAAGTCTTTTGACCAGGAAACAAGTTTGATGACCTCATCTCTCTAATAGATTTCAATTGATCATCTCTCTCTCTCTCTCTCTCTCTCTCTCTCTCTCTCTCTCTCTCTCTCTCTCTCTCTCTCTCTCTCTCTCTCTCTCTCTCTCTCTCAAAAAATAGCATGAAATGTTGGTATTTAGTTTGCTTATTATTATTACTTGAAAACTACATTGCTAGACACAAATGTGTTGGGGTTTGAAATGGGAGAAAATACAAGACAAAACAACAACAAACAATAAATATATATAATAGTTGGGATGGGAATTATAAGGAATTTAATGATTCCGATTGTTATTCCTCTTAACAATTATAGGTCCTTAATGGTTCCATTGATTGTTTAAATTCGTGCAAAAGTTGTGTTTAAACAGATTTTTTATGGATTTTTGTTTATTTTTACTTATACAGATTTAATCAATGCAATCTAGTATTTTGCCCTTTATTGATTTTCGCTAAATGCTTTTGTCAAACTGAAAAATAACCAGCTAATGGGGGTGGGACCATGAGTAGGGCTGGGTATCGTAACAAAATGTTCGATACCGATACCGATACCGATACCTTGACTTCGATACCGGTTCCTGAACGATACTTTTTTCGATACCAATTTTGTTTAACAATATAACATTACCTAATTTTTATTTTTTTTGTTCAGTTTGTTGACTTTTTTACACTCATATTTTGAGTATGTAAAAAAGCACCAATGCTGAAGTTTTCTATGTTTCCTAATCATTTAACATGTATTCTTTACTTCAATGAGCTCATTGTTTCTTCCTTAACTTAATGCATTGTTTAACAATGAAATTGAATGAAAATTAATAGAAATGCATTACACTGTCACCTCTGATAACAGATCACTCTAAATTGTAATTTAGACACATTCATTTTCTGTAAAGCTGCATTGAAACGATATGTATTGTGAAAAATGCTATACAAATAAATGTGAATTAAATTAAATATAGGCTACTGGGGGGCGGGATATATGCCTCGTGCTCCGCACACATCAAGCTTGCCGCAAAGCACTGGCAAAAGTAGCCTAATGATTATGGATGTGTCGGGAAACAACAGCAAGGAGATATTTTAATTGTTTATTAATGAACAAGTGTTTACTAATGGTGTGTTCACTGTTCACACCGAACGCGAATTTAATTATTTGCGCTAGTAGATTAGATACAAAGTCAAAGACGGGGATAGACGCATCATTCGCGCCGGGCGTCGCGAATGATGCGAATTGGGCGACGCGTTTTGAACTCGAACGGAAGATTGAAGCGTCTAACTAGACGCGATAGACGCCTATTTGACGCTCTATTCGCGTTCGGTGCGCTTTGTATGACACACCGCTTTGCCTTATCAGATTTACCGTGTTACCGGTCTTGGCAGCAATTATCTTGTCGAAAATATTGCATCGCGTGCTTCTGGCAAACACACACACACACACACACACACACACACTACAGCCTCACATGCGACAAGCCAAGTCTCTGGGCAGCCGCGTAAACTAGTGTTTTTCCTCCACAGCCAATCATGCTGCATGCATGTTTCACTGACGTTGACGAGATTAACCACTTAGGCACCGAAATTTGGTACCGAAAAACAAGACATGTTTCGATACTCGGTAGTACCGAGGCAATTCGGTCGGTACCTAAAAAGTACCGAACTCGGTACCCAGCCCTAACCATGAGTCATTTTTACTTCATGATAACAAAAAAACAGTATATCACAAATTTTTTTTCTTTTGCTGTAACTGGGGCAAAATTTAGCTGAAATGTAATGAAACGGCCAGTTGTAGTCTAATGTACTGTACCCTCAATAATAGCCTCTTTATTTGTGAGTCCCCATTGCATTTTGTTATGTAATACAATGGCATTCAGATATTTGTAATATTCCAGATGCTTTTGGGGCCACTGTATGTCTTGTAGTGTGTGCTGAGCATGATGGGAAGTTTATAGCAGACAGTGATCATCCAGCTCACATTCTCTCTCTCTCTCTCTCTCTCTCTCTCTCTATTAGGTGAAATCAATAATTGTATCCCTTAACTCATCTTTGATAATTTAATGTTTTTTCCTTGAAAAAACATGTCTTCATGGCTTAAAATGTCTTGAATGTAACTCGACACCCTTGCCTCATTTAGTATACGTGGTTCTATGAATATGCAAATGAGCCCCGCCTCCACTCACTCAGTCAGCTCAGAGATCCACTGGTTGATGATCACACGTTGATCTGATTGGTTACAAGGTCGTTTGCAGGGTTCTACGCTAAGGTTTTTCCCAAGGAGCACATGTGCTCCTAAATGAAAAAATGTAGGAGCACACAAAGAAATTTTGGAGCGCAGTGAAAATTTTTCAAGTAACAGAGTTTAACAAACTATTTATTATACACTACGTGTGTGCTCCTTCTCTTTGTGTTCTACTATGGTGTGAAACTGTCGATTTGATGCAGAAGTATAAATCACACTTTACAATCACTTTATAAAACAGAACAAGGGGAACGTGTTGCTCTCAGGAGAAGGAGCACATCGGCACACCTGTGACATCTGCATCTTTCCACTGCAGAGGCTCTTTCCACAACATGGAGGAACTAGTTTAAATTACTGTATTAGTATTTACTAGTATTAGTATCTACTGTAGATTTAGTCGACTAAAATCTTATTGTATTTCGTCAACTAAAACTAAAACAATTCAGATGACTAATGGGTTTTAGTTCAATTGTAATGCATTCATTTAGAATTTCTCTCAAATTTCCAAACCCATATACTCCCGGGGAAAACATCAATTAACCAGTTAAATGAATGATTTTAAAGTTTGAACATGCAATATAGATACATATTTAACTACTGTGACTTAAGAAATATCTTAAAATTAAATAAAACCACTTTTCCTAAAGTAGAATTGTCTTCTTTTCAATGAATGATATACATTCTTTATAACTACTTGCATTCATCATTCTTTATTCTTTCAAGCAGCAGACATATTTATTGAATTAAATATAATGAATCCTTATTAAAGCTATTAACGAGCAGTGAATGCTTTTCTCCACGCGCGGAATATAATGTGCCGAGCGCGAATCTCTCTGCGCACGCGCGGAATATAATGTGCCGAGCGCGAATCTCTCTGCGCACGCGCGGAATATAATGTGCCGAGCGCGAATCTCTCTGCGCACGCGCGGAATGTAATGTGCCGAGCGCGAATCTCTCTGCGCACGCGCGGAATATAATGTGCCGAGCGCGAATCTCTCTGCGCACGCGCGGAATATAATGTGCCGAGCGCGAATCTCTCTGCGCACGCGCGGAATATAATGTGCCGAGCGCGAACCTCTCTGCGCACGCGCGTGGGAACTGGACTCGCGCTCTCAGATACACTTCTCTTGTAAGAACTCTCTCTCTGGGCTCGCTCAGAGAATATGCCTGCACTTAAAACGTGTTCAGTGCAATCGCGAATCTCTCCTCTTCCCCAGCTAACAATTTTAGGTTATAAGAACGTTTTCATAACGTTCCCATTAAGTTATAAAAACGTTATTTCTGAATGTTCTAGGGAATTTCAAAACGTCCAGTTTTTTAGACGTTGTATTAACGCTATTTCTTGGTTATAAGAACGTTCAATTCTCCCGTTATATAAACGTTGTATTAACGTTATTTCCTGGTTATAAGAACGTTATTCAAACGTTCAATTCTCCCATTATATAAACGTTCTCTTAATGTTTTTCTAAGATAATGAAAAACGTTTAATTTAATAAAAAAAAAAAAACATTAAGAAAGGTTTTAATAATTATTAAAACCTTTCTTAATGTTTTTTATATAACAAGGTAACCTATATAATAGGCTTATATGAAGAACTTTCAGATTTTAAAATTAAGACAACAAGATCTAGAAAGATAATTTAAAAAAAGACCCATGAATCATGTCTATTATATGTGTAATATAGTCCACTGAAGTCGAGTTGAATTGAACCCAAGTATAGTTTATTCCAATAAACCGATTTGGGTTGAAGTGACAATATGAAATTAACATGAACATAAACATGAACATCGGACTAAACATAGAATCACCAACAATGGTACAGGGAACAAAGCTAGACAAGAGACAATGGGAACACAAGGACAAGGATTATGACCAAAAACAACCAATGACATTCACAAGTTAAAGTTCATTTAATTTATATAGCTCATTTTTACAACAGCCACTGGCTGGCCAAAGTGCTTTACAGAACAGCAGAAAAAAAGGGGAAAAAACCCCACATAACATATGGAATAGCAATTTCTGATTGGTTGTTGCCGTTTTGACAGCGTTTATGCCAAGAGCAAAGAGAAAGAATCGAAGAAAAGAGTAAAAGGCATGCGCGAACGCACGTGACACAGTCTAAGCACTAGGGATGTCAACGATTAATCGACGATCGATTTAATTGTCGATAATACATTTAATCGATAAAACTTATCGATCATCGATTAAGCAGGATCATGCGCGTGCGTGCTGCTCAACCGCGAAACATGTAAGCGAGCGCGCCGGTGTGGTGAAGTGTTGAGTCCCACTGAATGACACACCCCGGAGTTGTTTGGGACTATTTTACACCCTCATCATGACTATAAGTTTGCGTGTGCATTCGCAGCCTTTTGTTTTGTGCAAATGTAAGTTGTAATAGTTTATTTTGTGTACGCTTATCTATATCTGATTGGTCTCATATTGGATGCATTTGGTTAAGAATCGACGTGATCTTTAGCGCGCTCAGCTCAAACGACAATGCACGACTAATAATGACTATTGGGACTGTCATATTACACAAGATTATAAAGAGAACACTATTGTAATAAAACATTGTGAATTATTTGGGTTTAGATGCCATGTCGCGTTGTTCCAGGAAGAGCGCGTCCACCACAACATATGAGTCATTCTGAATGGCACGTAACTCAGTTTAAGTTCACTTGTGCATTCACGTCATTTTGTGCAGATATAATTTTGTAATATTCTGCTTATTTTGTATATATCTGATTAATATCAAATAGGATGCGTCTCTTTGAGTTAAATAAACGCTAACAAAGTCCTCAACGGTTATTCATTCAGCGCGCGCCGCTCAAGCAGAATGCACAACTAATAATAACGATGGTTAATTTGGGACTGTCATATTACATAACATGAGAACACTATTTTATTAAATGGTTGTGAATTCATTGGGTTTAGTTGCCGTTTTCAGTGCGTTGTTCTAGCACTTCCACAACTAGGCCTCAGCAGCAGCAGTCTAGCTGCCAACAGACCAGGCCCAGCACTCAGCAGTAGCAGTCCAGCAACCACTGGGCCAGGCTCAGGCCTCAGCAGCAGCAGTCCAGCTGCCACCAGGCCAGGCTCATGCCTCAACAGAGTCAGTAGAAACAGCCCAGCAACCACCGGGCCAGGATCAGGCCTCAATGGCAGCAGCCCAGCTACCATCAAGCCAGGCCTTAGCATCAGTAGCAGCAGCATCCAAGCTACCACTGGGCCAGGCCTCAGCAGTAGCAGCAGCAGTATCAATAGCCTAGTTACCACTAGGCCAGACTCCGGGCCCAGCAACTGCAGCAGTGTAGTTACCATCAGGTCTACTGGTCATGCAGTAGGTAAACAAAGACAATTTAGATTCTTTCAGACTGTGAATCATGCAAAGGTTATATGGGATCCGAAGACTAAACCAAAGGGTATTGTCGGAGGACATTTGAATATTCGAAGTATTACTTCAAAATTAGATCAGATTCAATATTTACTGACAGATTCCAATTTGGATTACCTGTGTCTAAGTGAATCCTGGCTAAACAGCAATACTCCAACACACATAATTGATGTACCTGGTTATAATTGTTTTAGAAAAGACAGACTAACTGGCAGGGGTGGTGGTGTGTTGATCTATATCAAAGAAACATTTAAATGTGTCCAAATTAATCTGGACACATCTTTAGAATGTGTGGCCATCACTGTATTGTTGTCAACAAAAATGAAGTTTAATATTGTTACATTATATAATCCCCCTTCACATGATGTTTCATTTTACAAGGGTTTAGATGATTTACTTAAACAGTTAAATTGTCGCTGTGAGACTATCTTTCAAGGAGATTTTAACATAAATTGGTTAAGTAACAGTAATAAGCAAAAGTTAAAAATGATCTACTCAAAGCATAATTTCCACCAAATAATCAAAGAACCGACAAGATTAACAAAAAGTAGTAAAACCCTAATTGACTTGATCTTCACAAATAGAACTGAGCGAGTGAGTAAAACGTACAACTTAATCACAGGTATTTCCGATCACAATCTGATTTTAATTGTTAGAAAACTATCCAAAAAGCGTCTACAATCCTTCTGCAATATTCCGCATAAATTAGAATTTAAAGGCATTCCCAAGAATAAAAGAACTCAACTTGAAGATGAATTGCAGAATATAAATTGGAATGATGTTAAGCAAACTCACGACTTAGATACCGGCTGTACTATAATGATGAAAACACTCACAGATGTGATTCAGAAATATACCCAGTCATTGAAGTGTCCACAACGTAGAAGGGCTTTACCATGGTTGAATAAGGATATTCTCCAGCTGATGAAAAAAAGAGATCTTGCACTCAAACATTCATTATTAACAAAAACTAATATAGATATACTTGTTTTTAAAGGATTAAGAAATAAAGTAGTCAGGGAGTTACGCAAAGCAAAAACGATCTATTTTATGAAATTGATGACTGAATCAGGAGGGAAAAGTTCAGAACTTTGGAAACACCTAAATATTTTAACTAATCGAGTGCCTAAACAACAAAAATTAATAGTCGAATTAAATATAAATGGAATCGTCAATAATGAAAGGTCTGAAATTGCGAACGAGTTTAATAGATTCTTTATCCAATCAGCTGAGGAATTGGCTGCAAATTTCCAACCAGTACAATTAAAACACAAACTAAGAGACCAATCAACATCTTTTTGTATAAAAGAAGTAGACCAAAGTGAAACTGCAGAAGTTTTTACACAGTTACGGCAATCTAAGGCCAAGGATAACTTTGGCTTGGATACCGCTTTTATAAAAAAACACAGTTCAGTCCTCTTCATGCCAGTTACACATATAGTGAACTTATCCATTAGAGCAAATACATTTCCTCAGCAATGGAAAACGGCTATTATAACTCCAGTCTTTAAGTCTGGAGCATCTGACCTGGTCTCAAATTATAGACCAATTTCAATTTTACCTGCACTCTCAAAGGTTCTTGAAAAAACAGTTGCCAAACAACTTGTTGATTATCTTGAAAGTAATCATCTCCTACACGCCAAACAATTTGGGTTTAGACCACGGTACTCAACAGAGTTGGCAAACTGTTACCTCACTGAAATGATAAAACAGTCACTAGATAAAGGTAATGTAGTGGGGGCAGTGTTTCTGGACCTGAAAAAAGCCTTTGATACTGTTAACCACGAAATTCTTTTAAATAAATTGCAAAACTGTAATTTGTCACATGATGCAATAACTTGGTTTAGATCGTATCTCGAACACAGGCAGCAGTGTGTTAAAATAAATTCCGCCCAGTCATCTGTCCAAACTTGTCGATTCGGAATTCCACAAGGTTCAATCTTAGGCCCTTTACTTTTTAGTTTATATATAAATGATCTTCCTGACAGTTGCAAAGGGGTTAAATGCCAAATGTATGCAGATGATACAATTATATATGTCTCAGCAAAAACCCCTCAGATTGCAGCTGAGATGCTTTCAAAAGAACTGGATGGGGTATCACAGTGGCTCCGAAATAATCATCTAACCCTAAACTATAATAAGACAGTCTCTATGTGCTTCTCAATAAAAAGAAAGGTAAATGAAAATTTTAGAATAAAGATTGATGATAAGGAGATAGATGAGGTACATGAATTTAAATTTTTAGGGGTTATTTTAGATTCTCATCTTAAGTTTGATAGACATGTAAAGAAACTATGCAGAACTGTCAGGACAAATCTAAACTGTTTCCGATTAATAAGACAATATATACCCCTTAAGGCAGCACAGCAGTTTATGCATTCTATGATATTTTCTCATTTATCGTATTGCATAACTGTGTGGGGTCAGGCCAACCAAACAACAATTACACCCATTAGGTCGTTATATAAACAGGCACTAAAAGTAATGGACCAGAAATCTGTAAGATGGCATCACTGCATCATTCTAAGGAAACATAATATATTGAGTTTTGACAGTTTTGTCAGTTTTTCATTTTTAAAACTAACTTTTAAGTGTGTGAACAACCTTGCACCAGAAATATTCTGTCAACTAGTAGAGAAACAAAAAAGCGGAATAAGAACTAGAGGCACAATAAGTGGAAACTGTATAGCTGCAAAGCGTAGAACAACATTTGGTCAGACATCATTTTCAGTAAGAGGCATACATTTGTGGAACGCTTTACCATCTGAAATTAAAACATTGACAGAACTCAAGGTTTTTAATACACATTTAAAGCAATGGCTGAAACAGAAACAACATTGTGAACACTGACTGTACAGGATACAATACAATGCATACAAACATAATGTTGCATAATGTTAGCACGCATGTGCAGCCTTTTGTGTTTTGTATTGTTAAATCTGCCAGATTGTTTTATAGTTTTATATTTACTTAAGCCCATATTCTTTTTCATGTATGGGATGTATTTGTTGTGTGTCTTTTAATAGTTACATATCTTACATTCAATACTCTGTAATTTCTGTTTTATTTCATAAGCCTAACCAGGGACAGGGGTTGCAAATTAGTCATGGCTAGAAACCTGTATGCGTGGCATCTACTTTGTATTTACTATAAAGCAATGTTTTATGCATTTGTCCCTGTCAAATAAATCTTAATAATAATTAAAGCTGCAAGCAGCATTTAGCGGTGTTCAAGCAGTTAAGGCCTTTAAGGCCGTTAAGCACAAAAGCATCAAAAGACATTAAGTTGTATGTAGCAAGCATTTAACCACTGAGATCATAGATAGAATAGACCATGTTTTAGCATGATTTACCATGATATACCACATTTCAGTGTGATTTTTCATTATTTACAATTTTCCAGTATAGTTTACCATGAATCTAGCATGATTTACCATAGTTTACCATGATATACCCAGTTCTAGTATGAGTCACCATGATTTACCCTGTTCTAGCATGATTTACCACAATTGAACATATTCTAGTATGATTTAATATGATTCTTGCATGATTTACCATGTTATAGGATGATTTACCATGATATACCACATTCTAGAATGATTTACCGCAGGATTGTAGCATGATTTGCCATGATACACCATGTAATAGTATTGTTTACAATGATTTACCATGTTTCTATCGTGATTTACCATGATTTACCACGTTGCTAGCAATTGTGTGAAGCATCAGAACAAATGAAGTGATAAACTCTGACAAAATATGATTGTTTTATAATAGTTAATAAGGAAAAAACAGAATACTGGTGAAAATCAAGTCTGTCAAAATGAAAGTGAGCCAATAAGTGGTCTTCTGCTGCCCTCTGCTGGACATTATACTTATTTAAAAAAGTCTTTTCACCGGTGCTTTTGCACTCATATTTAGACATTATGCTCTCTCTCTCTCTCACACACACACACACACACACACAAATAAAGACAAATGTTGTTGTTGTTGTGGTTTTCAATGCTATTGGGATGTATCATTATGAAAATATACTTTAATGGTCTATAAGCATTTCACATAATGTGTTTTTAAAGTATTAATCAGATTATTCAGCATTTATTTAGAAACCTAGGACTACACACACACATTCTGTTGTAGATACAGATATTTGAACTATGTGATGGAAAAAAGAAATGTTTACTGCAATTGTCCTTCAGGATTCATATTTCAGGAATGATCTGCCCACCCTCATCCGGAATGCAGAATCCCTGACAGCATTCAAAAGACAACTGAAAACTCATCTCTTCCGTGAGCACTTAAACATAAAAAAATTTTAAAAAATTCTTTCCTTTTCCTTAAATCCTTGCTTATCTGGCTTATGCTACTCCGAGCAATGTCTGAACTTTGTATTTTGAGCACTTCTTGCGTTGTTTTTGTATATTCACGATGACTCGCTTGGTTTAGTCCTCAGTTGTAAGTCGCTTTGGATAAAAGCGTCTGCTAAATGACTAAATGTAAATGTAAATGATTTGTCTTACTTTACCTTGATGTTACCTTGTTGTGACCGAATGTTACACAATAATTTATCATAATATACCACATTCTAGAATGATTAAGCAGGATTGTAGCATGATTTACCACGTTGTTAGCAATTATGTGAAGCTTCAGAACAGTAAAGTGAATTGAAAGACAAAATATGATTGTGTTATTATAGTAATTGTCACATAAGGTTATTTTTTAGTGTCTAAATATATGAATGCAAAAGCACATGTGAAAAGACTATTAATAAGTATAATGTCCAGCAGAGGGTAGTAGAAGACCACTTATTGCTATAGTACCACTTTTATTTTGAACTACTTGGTTTAATCAGTATTGTACACTAAAGCCAACCAGTCTTTCAATGTGAATTCCATTATGCATGCTTACACACACACACACACAATTTTGGGTTATGATATTGTGAAAGTCTCTTTTTGTGGTCCTTAACACTAGAACGGCCACGGCGGTCATTTTGACCGTTTTGAATTTCATATTTGCAATAACTTTGTTGAAAAAATAAATAAAATCCTGCTCGTACCTGACTTTTCCTAAAAGTGTCTGTATTTTCATTTAAAATGTTTTTAATATAAATTACACATAAGGTAAAAAAACAAATGAACATATTTACCTATTTCGGCCACAGACGGTCATATTGACCGCACTGAATTTCGCGGTATTCTTTTGTTACATTTCTCGCGGTTGACCTTTGTGTATTAGGAAATAATCAGAAGATTCAATTGCAAAATGACAGATATGTTTATTGAGAGCTGGTCAGATGCTGGGAGAGTTAAGGTGTGTAAATGTCCGGTATGAAGCCCTTGGCAGCACAGGGACGCTGCGTGTAGAACCATGGAGTGCTGAACACGGGATAACACACGGAAAAGGGATACAGGCAGGGAACAAACACGCAGGAAAAATCTACAACGATCTGACAAAGACTAGGCGACAACAGTAACACTAAAAAGGGTCGAATGCTGATCAGTTGCAGCTGGCGCGTTGATCAGAGCGGGCATGCTGATCAGCTGCAATGACACACGCACACACACACACACACACACACACAACAAGACGAGAAAGGAGACAGCGAATTCATAAACCGTGACATTGTCTCTCTCACTGTCAAAAGAATATCTAAAAAAGATACTTTTAGTTGTTATTATCTTGTTCTGAGTTATGTTGAATATGGAAATGTAGCTAGGCCTATCTGTTGTGAATATGCGATAATTACGGGCTACTGATATTATTATTTATAAATGTATAATTAAACTCCCGAGCCCCGCGACGATAGATTTCGATCAAGATTCCCGAGAGGACCTTACCATCAAAATTTGAGCGCGCAGCGACTTTCTGTTTTCGAGTTATGAGTGAATTTGTACTGGGGGGGGCGTGGCCTAAATGGCGGACAGCGTTTTTACTTTCACTTTAGGATTCCCATTTGTAACTGTGATACAACTGTCAATAGTAATTCTGCAATAGATGAATTGACAAAATGTGAGTGTAAATGTTAAAATAGTGATTTTATAAAGTCACTAAATTAGAATTATAGAATAATATTAGTTAGAATCATGACAAAATGACTATTTTAAACAGCAGGGGGCAGTAGTATACCACTTATTGGGTTAATATGCCATTTGTTTTTTATCATTTTCTCCTTTTTACCTCTCATAGATGCATTATTTCTTATCTTCTTTAGAGTCACATGTTCTGACGTGTTTTTAAGAAGATCTGAGCATTCATTGAAGAGCTATAGGCTTTCGGGGACCATCCAAATGAAGAAGTTATACCTTTTCTGATAATTATTGATCTAGAGAGTACAGAGCAATAGATGAATTGTACATCTTTTGCTGTGATACCACTGTCAATAGTAATTCTGCAATAGATGAATTGACAAAATGTGAGTGTAAATATTAAAATAGTGATTTTATCAAGTCTAAATTAGAATTATAGAATAATATTAGTTAGAATCATGACAAAATTACTATTTTAAACAGCAGGGGGCAGTAGTATACCACTTACTGGGTTAATATGCCATTTGTTTTTTTATAATTTTCTCCTTTTTAACTGTCATAGATGCATTATTTCTTATCTTCTTTAGAGTCACATGTTCTGACATGTTTTTAAGAAGATCTGAGCATTCATTGAAGAGATATAGGCTTTCGGGGACCATCCAAATGAAGAAGTTAAACCTTTTCTGATAATTATTGATCTAGAGAGTACAGAGCAATAGATGAATTTGGACAAAATGTGATTGTAAATGTTAAACTAATGATTTTATAAAGTCTAAATATGAATTATATATAACAATATTAGGTAGTAGTATGATGAAATAACACTTATTGCCTGTTATAGCCATCCAAGCTATTATAGCTGTTATAGCCATCCAACTTACACCCTATTATAGCCATTCAAATGAAGAAATTATACCTTTTCTGATGATTATTGATCTAGAGAGTCCAGAGAATTGTACTGCACTGATTTTGAACATTATAATATAAAGATTATAAGATCATAGATGGAACATACCATTTACAGCCAATACAGGCAATTTACCATAGGAAATACATGGTTTTAAAGCTTTTCAACAGTTATAGCGCCACCTATTGTCCGATCTCCATAAAACTTTGCATGCTTGTTCATGATGTTATGTCACATATGCTCACCAATTTTTGTGAAGTTCTGAGTTTTCATTTATGATTTATAGGCTTTTGAGTATGTTTTGACACGCCCCTTTTTGTAATGACCCTGTTATAGCAAACCAAAGGGCAAAGTTCAACTTTTTTTCAATAATTATTGATCTAGAGAGTCCAGAGAATTGTCCTAGACTGGTCTGGTTCCAATCGGGCGAAAAACCAGGGACTAGTTCGCAAAAGTAGTTTTTTAACATATTCGTGAATATTTAATGAACGGTTTGATTGACAGCAATGGTTATAGAGGCAAAGTTGTTCAGCATGAGGAGATCTATCAAATGATATGCATTTTGTGGGGATATGTGCAACACCACGTGATTACAGAGCCGTAAAACTCGGTAGCGCCAACTAGTGGCCGATTTCTTTCAAAACTCTTACAGGCCTCTTCGGCCATGAGTCGAACATGCCCATCGAGTTTCGTTCCGATCGGCCTCCGTTAACCTCGTCTCATAGGTGCTCAAACTTCATTGGCCAATAGCGGCCATGTTTTTTGAGATACACCAATATCCTTTTACACATACATGGGGCCTTGGACCAAGACACTGCATACCAATTTTCAAGTCAATCGGACTAACGGTCACGTGGCCACACCCCTTTTTATGTTTTTTTAATGTTATAGCGCCACCTAGTGTTAAATCGACGCGGTTTTTTTACTGTGACCCCAGACTGTCCTTATACACATGTGTGCCAAGTTTGGTGAAGATATCTCATTTACTTCTGGAGTTATAGCCGTTTTAGTAAAATAGGCTCCTCCCACAACGTTCATTTTCCGCCCCCTAGCGACAGGTTATCGAAATTTCAACTTTTTTTCGATAATTATTGATATTCAGACTCCAGAGAACATTTCTGCACTGGTTTGGTTCCGATTGTGCAAAAAACCAGGGACTAGTTCGCAAAAGTAGGTTTTTGACAAATTTCAAAATGGCGGAAAAATTTGCATACCGGAAATGAAATCGGAGATATACGTTTTTTAAGTCAAGACTCCAGCTTTCCAATGATATAAGACACTTGAGGCTACGCCTTACGGTTTAGGAGTTATGAGCAGTTACGCGCAATTGATTGCTATAGCGCCACCTATGGGCCAATTGGGGTCATATTTTGATAACCTCTCCTCGATTTCTGTGCTACCTTAATCCCAAATATCAAGTCTCTAGCTCTTACGGTTTGGTCTGCACGATGCGTTTTACGGCAGAATAATAATAATAATAAAAATCCTTACAAATACAATAGGTTTTCAGCACTTCGTGCTTGAACACCTAATAATAACAGTCACACATTCTGACAAGCACGCATATGAGGCGGCGTTGGTGACACATTGTATTTGTCGTTATATTTATATATTAAATAGTTAATTTAATTTATCAATCACATCAAAACATTTTACAATCCTACTAAGCCTTTATTTAGATTAAAAAACATTCTTATTAATTTGGTGAGTAACATAGCTTTTTGAGCAGCATTTGCAGACCCTGTGCTGTTTGCCATTAATGCTAACGATTAATCGATTAATTGATCGTTAATTTAAACGACGATCGATCATGGGAATTTGTGAAAATTGACATCCCTACTAAGCACATACATGCTTTCTTTAAGCAAAGAGGAGAGATTCGCGATTGCACTGAACACGTTTTAAGTGCAGGCATATTCACTAAGCGAGCCCAGAGAAAATTCTTACAAGAGCAGCGTGTATCTGAGAGAGCGCGCCCAGTTCCTGCGCGTGAGCAGAGAGATTCGCGCTCGCGCATTATATTCCGCGCGCGAGCATTGAGATTCACGCTCGCGCATTATATTAATGTTCTTTCGCGCTACAATAATGCACTCTCGACATTTGACAGGGAAATAACGCCATACATTAGGTTTATTATCCACGGCCACGGTCACTTGGGGCTGTTTACACCTGGCCTCTTCATGCGTTTTCTGTGATCGTATAGCTATCCGATCGTGAACAGACCAGGTGTAAATGCCTTCCGAAACGCATTCGAGACAGATTTGAATCCGATCGCTTAAACCACTTCAGGAGGAGATCGCATTCCAGACGAAACTGGACAAGTGTAAATGCATCTGGTGGTTGAAACCACATATGTAAATTTTACTCCTCCCAAAAATGCTAAAAAATAAATGTGTGAGACCGTGTTATAGGCTATATGTCATGTTATAGTCGGATATGAGGACGCTACTGCGACACGCATCACCGCAGATGAGCAGCTGAGCGGCTATTCATCAAGCCAACGTGCAAACTGTCGCAAATCAAAGTCAAAGTAAGTCGGAGACGCTTAACTCACAATCATCTTCATTAAAAATAAAGAAACGAAATTATCTTACCAGGGCTGTTGCCCCTCTCTCTTATTGCCGTCTTTGATTTTGAAATTAGCTGACGATCAATAAAATGCAGATCTGTTCCTTTCGGTGACGTGCACTCCATTAAATCTGCATATAGCGTGTGAATTGAAGATCGGATTTATATCCATTTTGCAAAAACACATTTATGTGACCAGGTGTAAATAGAATCGTTTTGATAAATCAGATAGCTATCCGATCTGAGAAAACGCATTTGGCCAGGTGTAAACAGCCCCTTTGAAACATCGGATCATGTCCAATGATATGCGAATCCAATTGCTTTGATGCACATCCGATACACTCAAAACTGTTTAAGACATGACCAACATAGTTTACTCTCCAAAACGGAAATTTCGACATAATGTTGTGTATTTGTCCATTCAGACACGAAACAAGAGAGCTTAATTCAGTCCTCGCGCGCTGTATAGGTGTCTATGTGCATGGCTGCACGCTTCGGGTCGGGTGTGTGCGCACAGAAAACCGTACTGAATAGACCTTTTTTTTTTTTGCGTCGTCACTCTTATTCAGATCTATGTCTGCTCTGTTCATTCTCCTAGACGTTTATTTTTTTTTACGTTTTATTAGATGCAGCGCATGTCAACCCGTGTGCCGCGGGGTAGATCAGCACGTTACAGTACAAATATGCGCATCAAACGCAGGACATCAGTTCTGACTGGATCGCTTCCCAAATCGTCAGTATCTAACTTTTTTGTCTAGTTTTTATTCGTTGACGAAAATGTCAATAGATTTTCGTCATAGTTTTTGTCATTCAAAACTAGTTTTTATTTAGTTATCGTCTCATTTTCTATTATGGTAGGTTGTAGTTACTCGCGCACATTGTGCTCGTAAATCATTTTTCCGGTTCGCACGTATCGATTTTTAGGGGCATATGCGAGCAAAATGGTCGCACTGTAGAGCCCTGGTTTGTGACATCAGAAGCACCAGCGATTTCAAACCGTGTTTTTGAGACTGTCTTTGGTTCACTGCAGTTTTAAGCAGAAAATACTCAGCAATGCTGTCGACTTTACTAGGGCTGTCAGTTAAACGCGGTATAAACGGCGTTAACGCAAACCTATTTTAACGGCGTAAATTTTTTATCGTGTGATTAACGGCCTTTTTGGCCTAGCAAACTTTGTAGTTTTTTTTCACATGATGTTACAACGGGACGCGCCGCTGCGCTATGAAACCCGTTCATTTCAATGGCTTGCGCCGCGCAAGCATGTTTTGTTGCTTCGTCGACCAAAGCGCAAGCGGATCTAGCTAGACCGGAAACAAGACAACAGGCGCACCGCACACACTTGTTTGGGCTTGCGAGCCGGCCAAATAGTTGGTTAACATTACGGTTTGAGTGGATGGCGAGCGCAAGACGCCGAAATGGATGCCAATAAGATTCTGAATGGAAAGTTTACTTTTAAAAAGTTACCAAATGGTTCCATTGACGAGACCAAAGTGATCTGTGTGTTTTGTCGTTGTGAACTGAGCTATCATCATCGCAGCGCGTCCAGTCTGAAATACCACTTGATGATGGCCAAGAACACACACACACACACACAGCTGATGCAAATTCTCCGCCCCCTCGTCAATATCAGGACCCCGTCAGTATTTCTTTCACCCTTTTTTTAATGCACAGTGTTACATTGAGAGATTATTTGCTCCCAATGTTGTTTTCAATAAAAAACATTTGCACAAAGCAAGCCAATCCACTTTTCCATGTTGATAAGAGCATTAAAATGAGAAAAAATAATGGGACAAAAAGAAAATCAAGAGACATTTAGAGTAGATAAAAATAATTGCGATTAATAGCGAGTTAACAATGACATTAATGCGATTAATCGCGATTAAATATTTTAATCGTTTGACAGCCCTAGAATTTACACATGCTTTGTCTAAAAGCGTATTAAAAACACCACATAGTAGGGGTGCACGATATATCGAATCAATATCGTTATGGCGATATCACGTTGCTCGATATCAATATCGAAAGTCTCGCGATATTTCTGCGATATTTTGTTTATGATGCGTCCGGTCCGACATGCACCGTTGCATTTCCCCCGACTCATTTCCTGATTCTCCATAAACAACATGAAATCAAGAAGAGGGTTAACTTTTCATGCAACAGATTTCCCACAGTGGTCAGAAAGAACAGGGGAGACACTTTGTTTTTCTCAATATGACTGTAGAGTCGCTACTCGCTCCAAAGCTAATCGCCGTCACTCTCTCACTTCTCCCTTGCTCTACTACCACACAGTCCCCACACACACACACTTTCCGGCTCGACGCACACACCAGCGCACAAGTATAAACATCAGGCCACCCGGCAACTGCATGCGTTTTCACTGATTGGATAGCTATCTGATTTATCAAAACGATATTCCTTTTACACCTGGTCACAGAAATGTGTTTTTGCAAAACGGATATAAATCCGATCTTCAAACCCCGCGCTATAGCCTATGCAGATTTAATGGAGCTCACGTCACCGAAAGCAACAGATATGATCTGCATTTTACGATCATCAGCTAAAATGTCAAAATCAAATAACGCAGTAAGAGAGAACGGCAACAGCCCTGGTAAGATCATTTCGTTTATTTACTTTTAATGAAGATAATTGTGTGTAAAGCGTCTGCGACTTACTTTCACTTTGATTTGCGATAGTTGCGCGTTGGCTTGATGAAGAGATGCTCAGCTGCGGTGATGCGTGTTGCAGTTGCGCGCGTCGTCATATCTGACTATAACATGACATGTAGCCTGTAACACGTTCTCATTTTTAGCGTTTTTGGGAGGAGTAAATTTTGCATATGTGGTTTCAACAATGAGATGCATTTACCGCCGTCGGTGTATAAATGGGTGAATGTGAGGCAAAATGTAAAGCGCTTTGGGGGCCATTGGGTCTGTGAAAGCGCTATATAAATGCAGTCCATTTACCATTTACACTTGTCCAGTTTCGTCTGGAATGCGGCCCAGACCTCCTCCTGAAGTGGTTTCAGCGATCGGATTCAAATCCGTCTCGAACGCGCTTCGGAGGACATTTACACCTGGTCTTTTCACGATCAGATAGCTATCCCATCACAGAAAACGCATGAAATGGCCCGGTGTGTTCCGTAGACTTGCTCTTTATTTATTGTTTTTTACACTGTAGTGTACATACAACCTGTAAAACATGTCCTGTTCTGTAGACGTGGTTATTTTTTATTTATTCATGTTGTACCAGTCCAATATGACTGTCAGTTAAAATAAACCTTATGTTGTAAGAAAACTTGTTTTATTTATTAATCTTTTTTGATGCGTTTTCCCATAACTTTTGTAGTTTTACATACGTTTAAAAATATCAAAATTAATATCGCAATATTCATTCTCGATATCGCAATATCACCTTTTTGTCAATATCGTGCACCCCTACCACATAGACATATAAACAACATTAAAACCTGGACTTTCAGCACAGCGGGACTTTAAGCGTGATGATATGGTAACATATTGCCCTGAAGTAGTCTGCTTTTAAATGAAAATGTATTTAACGTAAAAGTTCTTCTCTTGGTAAAATTGCATATCCTGATAACTTAAACACAGGCTTTACTCCCTTCAAACTTCAATTACAATGTCACTGTTTCTGAACGCAAACACAATAAATTAAATACATTCAGCCCAAGCAAAGGCTTTATTAGTGTGTCATATACAGCGCTTCACAGCCCGTTACATATCACATGCCCAACACTTGGCCTGGTGAACTGTTTAATTAAAGCGCTGCCACAAGGTTTGTTTTCCTTTATTGGTTTTCCCTGAAGATATATATATATGTTGAAAATGAAATTAAAAAGAGTGACCCATGATCATTGCGTTTTACAGTGAAATGAGAGTTCAGTGTCTATATTGAAATCAACACATTAATGATTTATCGCTCATCTGCCCGCGACCTAACGCAAATAATTGAAATGGTATAAGTATTACTCGCCCGAGCCGGGGATTATCCGCAGTGTCCGCGCCGCGGATATACAATAGTGCACAAGTATGCAAATTGGGACGCACATATAGTAGGGCTGGGAATCGAGGTCTGAATTTGACTCTGATACTCAATTACTTGAGGTCAGGAATCGGATACGTGTTATAAAATAAAAATTTCGATTCCTTTGTGTGCATTTCAATGTGACTTTAAACCATTGAAGCGCGAGACGAGTCACGGGTATATAGTATTAGCCTAATATTCCTGCTGCCGTCTATATAATAACACTAATCAAACAACAGAAGAATGCATGACAAATACAGCATGTCAAAATAGATTAATGTAAATGCAGACTAACGGATTCAAAGAATTTTTTTTGCATGAAAATATGTTAGATTTTCTGTTGCAATTATTTGTAAAAGCTATTACAGATACTTCTTTTACTTTAGGCCTTGGGAAATGGTTGTGAACACCTGTGATGTGACGTGTAGATCTTGAATAAGTGTGTGTGGTCATTCAGAGGCCGTATCATTGTTCAACACTGACTTCATAACTCTCTCTCTCTCTCTCTCTCTCTCACACTCTCACACACACACACACACACACACACACACTCTCTCTCTCACACACTCTATCACACACACACTCTCTCTCTCTCTCTCTCTCTCTCTCAAATTCAAATGAGCTTTATTGGCATGACTTATACAGTATTGCCAAAGCATTGGCCATTACATAGGCAATGAACAAATAATCAATAAATTAATAATGTAAACAAATGCATGAATACATTACATTTATATATCAAAATGAAAATAAACACACAAAATAAAATAATTTAAAAAATAATAAAAACACAGTTTTGAACCAACATTCAGACTTTAGTTTTGTCCACTGGCTGACTCTTGTAGTTTGTGGCAGGCTATTACATGCTTTGCTGCTGTTGTGATTGAGCAAGAGTTTTCTCCCAAAATATGAATTATGAAATATGAATCTCTCTCTCTTAATTCAATTCAATTAAAAAATTCCTTTATTGGCATGACTGTACATCATACAATATTGCCAAAGCTTGGAATACATAGAATAATTATAAAGACATCAAAATAATAAAATAATATAACATAATTAAATCTAAATATACAATTTAAATTAATTGTACAAATTAACAGTGTAAAAAAATCTCTCTCTCTCTCTCTCTCTCTCTCTCTCTCTCTCTCTCTCTCTCTCTCTCTCTCTCTCTCTCTCTCTCTCTCTCTCTCTCCCTCTCCATATCTCTCTCTCTCTCTCTTTCTCTCTCTTTCTCCATATATCTCTCTCTCTTTCTCTCTCTTTCTCCATATCTCTCTCTCTCTTTCTCTCTCTTTCTCCATATCTCTCTTTCTCTCTCTCTTTCTCCATATCTCTCTTTCTTTCTCTCTCTTTCTCTCTCTCTCTCTCAGTTGGTGGTATCAGTTGTTTTGTGGGTCTGATTGGCGTGTTCTCCTCACATTACTGTTGCTTTCTCATGTGATGCACTAAATGAATTGGAGTGTGTTTGTTATTGACCCCCTAAAGCGAGCGGACTGCGTTTCTCCAAGCGCAACACAAGCGCTGCCTGTCAGAGGTGCAATAGAATGATAAATGTGTGGCTTCTCAGTCAGAGCGTTCTCTACGAGCTTCACGTGAGTTATGGATGTTTATTTGGGAGCGTTTGCTGAAGGATCTTCTGTTTGTTGATTGGAATTTGCGAGGAGTTCTCCCTCACTCCCAGCTCGGCCGTGTCCTGCTGCAGTTCGCTCACACATGGCTGTAAAAGGGCAGACTCGGAGAGAGAGAGAACTGCCATCTGGTAGTTCTTAAAACCTCTGGAATGCTTTTGCTTTAGTAACACAACTAAACAAGCCGTTCCTGCCAAGCCGTGAAGCCCCTCCCCAACACACACTCACACACTCCGTCACACTCGTTTCCTCCAGGACTGTGGAAAATCCAGGCCGTCCTGCCATAATGCTTGAAGTAGTGGAGAATTAAAGTGCAAGAATTTCGTTAAAACGTCAGCTAATGCCAAAACTGTCAGCAATTCTTAAAATGTGCTTTATTATGTAAGCAAAATTTATACTTGTATTTATTGGAGTCATCTTCTCAAGGTCTCTTTAGACCGCTGGTCTGCTTAGACATCTGATGTCACTGTTTGAGGGCCTTTGATTTGATACGGAACACAGAATTGCGGAATCCATAAAAATGGAATTTGCTGTTAAATGCGGAATGTCGTGGAATGCGTAGAATTTTGAATGAATAAATAAAAAGCGACGGTGGGTGTGGATACTGACAAGTAGTCATAGTGCTATGAAATAAACGGTTTATGAACTGAATCCCTGTTATGCATAAACGTGTTTTACATAATATAACTCTAATAATTTTTGGGAAATGAATAATTTTCACTTTACCGATCTGATTCAGATCCAATGCTTGACAATGGAGGAGGCGCGTTTGGTTTTCTTGGAGTAGAGTGATTTGCTCCCTCAGACTCATAGCTAGCACACAATAATTAATATTTACCATAATAGCAAAACAAAAAAAGCCACAACAAAGGAAACTCCGTAACTGAATTAAGCGAACAAGTGTGCTACTGTTACACGACTGAACTATTGAAATGTCTTACCTCACACTCTAGAAAAAAAGCCGTTTCTGCGTCCGTTTTGAACCCTTTCAAATCACGGAGTTCACGCCACCTTTCAAAAGCCCTGCCAATGTTAATCCTTGTTTTCGCGTGGGCACGGTTGCAATCTCTTTTTTTCTCTACCCACTCCGAAGTCCGAATTCTCTTGGGTTTTACCACGGGTGAATCTCCAGTTGTCACTGGTGGTTGTCGTTTGAACCTTTCTGGATCCGCCATGAGTTTTATTTTGAAGAGCTGTGAGAAAAGGCTAAAAGCTTCCAACTCCAACATCCACTCACGCAATATAGCCTACTTGCCGGGACTCCTTCTTTATGTGTACAGATGTGACGTAATGACGCAAAGACATGCTCGAATTTCCCGCGGAAATCCACCAGTACCACTGGAATTAAAATCATTATTACAACCTTACCGTTTTGAATCGAGGAAAGGTAAGCAGATATTTTTGAACACTGGCTGGTTATGTTTTTTTATTTTTTTTTATTATTATTTTGGATAATTTTTAACCCAAAAAAGTTACGGACAGCAGCTTTAATTAAAGTAAAATGTATAAAGTTATAAAACAGAATTTGTAAACATTAAAATGGGTTTCGTAGATGAAGCATGACATGTACACAGTGAATTATCGGCAATTGAAATCATTCACTATTATATTAATTAAGACATGCTGTAATTCAGGCTTGTTTTAAAAAGGTTTGCATTTAGACTTCTTGAAACGTATAATTCCTTGTTTCTAAGTCTTCCATTTCTGTCTCTTGCCTTTATTCCGCTTGAAATGGCCTTCAGTGTCTGAAGGTGATGATACACAGGGCAACTTTTTGAGTAATGTTGCTGGGCAATCTTGCCGAGCGATTGTTGCTTGGGCACTTTCCCATTGAAAATGGGCAATACATTTCTATCTGGATAATTTAGATCGGTCGTGGGCCCTGTGTCTCATCTGGTTGCCCGTTGACGGCAACATTGCCCAGCAACATTGCTCAAAAAGTTGCCCTGTGTATCATCACCTTGAGACTCCGTGTGTGTTAGGTGGGGTATTGTGATGAGTTCACTTTTAATTACAACGCGTGCCTCTTCTGCAGACATCCGGCACCCCGAGGAGCTGTCCTTACTGCGCAAGCCCCGCGACCCCAAGAAGAAGAAGAAGAAGCTGGAGGAGGCGGAGGAGGAGGCGCTGGAGCTGGAGGGACCTCTGCTCACCCCGGGATCAGGTACAGCAACACCACCATCACGTGTCCTGGGCGAAATACACCTGAGGATGTTAATCAGGGTCCCCGCGGGTCCTTAAAAAGTCTTAAAACGTCTTAAATAAAATGTTCGCTTTTTAAGGCCTGAAAAAGTCTTAAAATCTGAAATTTCCGATAAGGAGGTCTTAAATTTCACGTACGGGCCTTAAATTTCTTGTCCGACTCGTCATCCGTTATTTTGTTTTGTTTCTTGAACAGTGCGCACCATTTGGGGGCAGCACTTTTCTATGTGGGTGCAACCTGCTTCATTCCATAGGTGACTGAAGATGAATGCGTCGCGTTGAATGGTTTGCCACACCATTCTGTGTCGAGTCGCAGTGTTAATTCCGTTATTGAAAACTATGACGAAAAATGTTTGTTGACGACTTTTTTTCCCCTGACTAAGACAAGACCATGAGAGACGATACCCACGTCATTAAACGATAACTGTGACCACCGGTATTATATCAACACGTACAATATCGTTGACGAAAAAAGACGAGACTAAAGTGCGTTTAAAAAAATACAAACTTGACTAAAACCACTTTTTTGTCGAATAAAGGAGACAACAACACATTACAGACTGTGTTTAAGAGCGAGCGTTCATGCTTACGGTTGCCAGATGTAAATAATTAAATCCCCAGTCAGAGCTTTTCTTTTAAAATAACACGTTTTCTAGCCGGTCTTGTCAATGGTATCTGGCAACCATGCTGAAGAAGCGCGGATGATCTGAAAACACAGACAAGTAAGCTGGAGTTCAGTGATCTTCAGTTGATATTTTCTACTTAAATTAATTAAAGTGTCATTCAGTTGGTCTTTATTCTGTCACGAGCCGCTTGCGCTGTTTGTGCGACTAAATCTGCGATCAATACAGGCTGATATCTAGCAGTGTTTTAATGTTGATCATTTTATTGCTATTTTGCAACGAAAGCCACGGCAGAACTGCAGCACACAGCGGTGATTCGAGAACGAATCTGTGGCTTTGAACGAATCGTGAGATTCAATGACCCGTTCATAAATACACCCACTTGCTTTGTTACCATAGACTGTGTTTGTTACTGAATGAATGAATGACTCGATGACGGATGACTCGCTCATAAAGACAGTGACTTACCGCCACCTACTGGCGATTTTAATTTAATGTAATTAAAATATGCAAATATCATTGCATATTTATTGAACATTGTTTCATTTAAAGCATTATTTATTTTATAAAAGTATTTATAAAGGTAAAAAATCGATTAAAATGGGCAGATATTGTCCCTTAATGGAAAAGGTGTGACTGCAGTCTAAGTGCAAGAGGGGTTACGGCACTATAAAAGATTGGAGAACCACTGAACTAAGGAACAGGGATATGTAGAATTGCACAAGTGCTACTGCTAAAGAGTGCATTGTCAATACAGCCTGTTACCTTGATTCAAATGTCTCATAAGCTTAATTGAATTGGCCTAAAGCAAAAAATTATAATGTCATTTTTTGTCTAAAGACTACATATAAAATAGCTACCAAAATTAATGTCGGTAACTGAAGTTTGACTTTGTCAACTAAAACTATAAAAGACAAAATTACTAAAATGTGACCAATAAGACCAATAAGCATTTTCATCTGAAGACTAAGACTAAAAAAAAATGGCTGCCAAAATTAACACTGTCGTGTTGAACATTTTCCTGTTTTTTTTGTCGTGGTAAAGTCTTAAATTTGCCTTTTAGAGGACTTAAAAAGGTCTTAAAAGTCATTAAATTTGCTGTTAAAAAAACCCTGTTAATGCAGGGACCGCTCTGTCGTGTGAGACACACGGAAGGTCTAAATAATGATTTAGATAGGGCCGTGTGGAAAAACGCGTTCTGTGTGGACTGAATACTTTTTTTTGTTTGTTTTTTTTTTTATCAAAAAGCATGTCTATGAAATTTGAAATCATGAAACAGTTAAACGGCAATTTATTAAAAGTTGAACAAAAACATTTTTTAGGGACCTATGAAATTTTTTCTCCAAAAAAAATCGGTTTAATATTTTTGTGTATTTTCTTTATTTTTCTGGATTCTGTTTAAATTGTGAATTTCAATGTTATAAGCAAAAAGCATGTCTAATCAATTGAATTTGTTAAAATATTTTACAACAATGAAATGTTGAGTTTGGTAAATTTGGTTACAAGCATTTAGAACAAAAAATAAATTTGAATTTAATCCATACATCCAGAAAAATTTTAATGTGTAACAGAATTTCAGAAAAAAAATGAATTATGATTTCCGCAATGAACAAATTTTCATAGGGTTTCAAATGTGAAATGTTCAGTGTTATGGGCTCCCTAAAAAAGCATTGAGAACAACAATCATAAGTGGCCTTGCAACTCAACCTAAATGAATTTTATAGAGTTTGACATTAGAATAATAGTAATAGCACTCTAGTTCATATCTGTAGCACAGGTTGCATGCTAAAGTACCGATTTGGGGTTCGTTCGAATCGCAAACCCACAATCCGCGTAATGCAAAGTGATGGTTGACTGAAGCTTGTTTGCAGCGTGGACAGAGTTTGATGGTCTGGAACCCGTGAAGCTCCATAATGTGTGGCTGAAGAGCAGGAAAACAAAAGGGTGGTTGTGTTGAAATAGTGCTGAGATGAGAAACGTGTGGGTTGAGAGGAGCATATCATTTGCAGGCCTGCAGCTCTCGCTCTAACTTCGAAGCGTGAATGGTTTAGATTCCACACATATTTGGTCACTCTGCCATTTTGAAAGCAAGCAGTCAGATGCATCCCCACACATGATGTGTGTAGATCTATTTAAGATGCACAGAGGATAGACTCCGGGTCTACATGAATAGGCTCTATTGTCCCGGTGCGATGCATCCCCCATGCAAACTCAAAACGCCTGTGTCTAGGATCTGCTCTCCACTGGTCTCTTCAATACTACCATGTGACCTTACAATGACCCTCGTTAAATTAGTGCAGGAGTGCTGATGTTTAGGGGCTATAAAGACTGGTTTTTACTAGGGGTGTAACAATATATTGCAATACAAAAATGCAACAATATGTTTTGTGGATAATATATTGAAATTATGGAAATATTGCAAATGTATATATCGCGATATGCATATCGCAACGGCTTGCAATAACGGGTCATGAACTAAAGACGAAGAGAAAATCACTCACTGCTCTCGGCTGAATAACTTCTGTAGCTTTAATAAAAATCAGTATATTTAATTCACACACTGAAAACTAAGCAGTGTTTTATTTTTACATTTGATTATTCAGTTTCTGTTGTTAAATAACCCTAATGTAGGATAACCTGAACCCTGAGCTTTACACTGATGTTAAATAACCCTAATGTAGGATAACCTGAACCCTGAGCTTTACACTGATGTTAAATAACCCTAATGTAGGATAACCTGAACCCTGAGCTTTACACTGTTGTTAAATAACCCTAATGTAGGATAACCTGAACCCTGAGCTTTACACTGTTGTTAAATAACCCTAATGTAGGATAACCTGAACCCTGAGCTTTACACTGATGTTAAATAACCCTAATGTAGGATAACCTGAACCCTGTGCTTTACACTGATGTTAAATAACCCTAATGTAGGATAACCTGAACCCTGAGCTTTACACTGATGTTAAATAACCCTAATGTAGGATAACCTGAACCCTGAGCTTTACACTGATGTTAAATAACCCTAATGTAGGATAACCTGAACCCTGTGCTTTACACTGATGTTAAATAACCCTAATGTAAGATAACCTGAACCCTGAGCTTTACACTGATGTTAAATAACCCTAATGTAGGATAACCTGAACCCTGAGCTTTACACTGATGTTAAATAACCCTAATGTAGGATAACCTGAACCCTGTGCTTTACACTGATGTTAAATAACCCTAATGTAGGATAACCTGAACCCTGAGCTTTACACTGATGTTAAATAACCCTAATGTAGGATAACCTGAACCCTGAGCTTTACACTGATGTTAAATAACCCTAATGTAGGATAACCTGAACCCTGAGCTTTACACTGATGTTAAATAACCCTAATGTAGGATAACCTGAACCCTGAGCTTTACACTGATGTTAAATAACCCTAATGTAGGATAACCTGAACCCTGAGCTTTACACTGATGTTAAATAACCCTAATGTAGGATAACCTGAACCCTGAGCTTTACACTGATGTTAAATAACCCTAATGTAGGATAACCTGAACCCTGAGCTTTACACTGATGTTAAATAACCCTAATGTAGGATAACCTGAACCCTGTGCTTTACACTGATGTTAACCCTCTGAGGTCGGCTATCGCGCCGGCGCGATAGTCTCGCTTTTTTCTTATCAGTGCAAAAGAAACTCAAAATACTCTGTTGATTTTGATCTTACATATTAAGTGTTGTACATCATTAGATCCTGATAAGTGTCTATTTTTTTTGTGGATACTCACAATAAAAACAAAGTGTTGTGCTTTTCGCCAAATAAAGAAAAACAAACATGATGCGCGTTCTGCCTTCTCTCTGTCAGTGAAGTCCATTCTGAAACGCGTCCTAAGATTATTTTTAATTCCGTGAATACTTGTCATACAGGCACGAGTGTTTTTCCATAATGAAGCTTGAACTCTCTTCTTTTAAATGAGTTAATTTATATAAAAAACAAATATTCTTAGCTTATGTAATCTGTATGAAAAGAGAGAGATGTCAGTATTTTTCTTTCCAGCTCATTATACCTAATTACGCATTAATGTGCCACGCCCACGGAGAGCGCGCGCTATTCAAACGCAAATGATTTTAGACAAGCCGTTCAAACATGCCAACGCCCACCAGCTGGATTATAAAACACATCGTGTTTAGTAAGTATCTTGTTCAGCTGTGTACACAGCGTATCCTTTCACTGTGAGGAATATCTAACCCTGGAAAATGTACCAGAAGTGCTGGTAGTTTCATTTTGAGGAGCAACGGATCCAGCTGATGTAGTAAGTCATTTATTCTAGTGCTTTGTTCTAATCGTGATATTGAAGTGTCTGACTGTAAACCGCAAAAAGACTGTTTAAATATGAATTGCGTGTCTGTGTAGGCTAAATGATGAGTGAACGGCAAAGGCGCGCGCGCTTTGTTTACTACAGTTATACAGCGCGTGTCTGTGCCGTTCATTCACTCTCGCACCTACATTAGTAAACGTTATGTTTACATAAACACATCTTAGTAGGCTATAGCAATATAGTTTGTATGAGTAAAAATAGACTGAAATATGTTGAAATAAAATGTCTGTATAAGCAACAAGCTGCAAATTCACATGTATATACTAATATATCATACACAATATATTACAGACTAAATATGAATGTTTAGACACGATTTTGTGATTAGTTTTGGATAGCTTATAAAGTTTTGACTGTAAAAAAAGACTACTGTCACATTAAATAGGTACGCTTTTGTTCACCAATTTCTGCTCATAGTTAAATATACTATAGTATGATGTTTTGTCAAAAATAAAGTAGGTATATTGAATTATCAACTAAGATGTTATTATAGTGTTTGTTCCAATATTCAAACTAATGAATCCTTACCTTTTTTTAATACGTATGATAAAATGTATAGTTTTTACAAAGAAATACACTTGAAATATTGTTAAAATTGTAATTGTTGTTGTAATTGTAACCTATTTGTAATTGGTTACAATTTCTAATTGTAAAATATGTATAGGCTATATAGATCATTTCTTTTGTCCTTGCATTCTTTGGGATCCTGTGACACACCTGTGTGAAAGGGCTAATTAATATGCAGCTCATTATGCGGCACATTATCCGGCCTTTGTCTTCTCAGGTGTGAACAAGCCTCCACGCATATTGCCTTTCCAAACCAAAGGTCTCTAATAAAATTTAAATCAGTGTATGTGTTTGTGTAAATGATTAGGCAGGATGATTTTCAGATCATTTTGAAGCAAAAATTCTAGGCAACAACACTGATTAGTCAAAAGTCTTGTGGACACATATTTAGTATGTGTTTTGTGGCCTTATTTCAGACACTTTAAGTTTTAGTTTTTTCAATAACCATGCATAAGCAATATTCTCTCAAAAATACAAACATGTTTCATAATTGTTGCTGAGAAATTACGGTAGTCCAGTTTGTGCTTTATTGAGTGAATTTACACCTTTGCCATTAACATGTTTATAAATAACTGAAAAAAGCACAAATGTCAGAGCATGTCAGAACACCTCAAGGACCCCAAAAATCCTTAGACCTCAGAGGGTTAAATAACTCTTCTTACGCGACAGTAAAACACTGATGATCACTTCAGAAGCTGGAGGGATGTTTTCTAGTCACAAAAAGAATGAGAAACACGTATCTAGGTTATATGATTGTAAAAATATTTTAAAGATAATTTAAGTTTATTTTACACACTTTAAGCATTATCGTAACGCATATCGAATATCTCGCATCACATTTTTCTTCAAATATCGTGCAGGGCTGATGGATAGTGACAAATATGTGTTGTGGATAGTTCACCCAAAATGAAAATTAGTGTGTGAGAGAAAATTCAAGTTTTATTGTCAGCACTACATTAAACTACTATATGAATATAATGTATAATAATGCAATGGGGGAATATTTGTGTGTCCTGATAATGCCAAATGTCTGATGTTACCAGTAAAAAGTGGCCTATACATTATTTTAAATATATCTAGTCAGTGACAGAGATCAAGCATATTCGTCTAAAATAATTCAGTATTTTCAGCTTCAGAATCATGAATATTGTTATTCTGGTGTCTCTATTGTCCTGTGCTTTGGGTTTCCAGCACTGAGTCCAAGTCTATTCATTTACACCCACAGTGTAACACCAAATTTAGCATTTTAATCAACAGTTAATTTTTTGTTAACCTTTTACCATATGTCTTGGAGTATCGCAATAATATCGTATCGTGATATCTATCGAATCGTGACATGAGGGTATCGTTACACCGCTAGTTTTCACTGCGCAAAGGCTCTTTTAGGATGGAGAAATGAAATGGGAGGCATTCTGGGCCACGACGAGTAATGAGCCGAAGACCCGCCGCTTGATCTGCTCTCAGAGGGACTCTCTCCAGTGGCTGTGATCAGATCCGCTTGGATAACGGCATGAGTAGGACACCAGCTCCACCCAGGAGTATTTTTGTTCCTTTCCCTTCTTCCTCTGCGGATCTTCAGTCGATACAATCAGCTCTGGAAGTAGAGGCTCTGTCTTCATGTGTGTTCGGGATCTGAACTTTCTCCAGTGCTACTGTTGGTCACTTTTACACAAAATAGGGTAAAGATTTGGTGTCCCATATACCAGTCAGTTTGGAATAATATTAAGAATCAAATCTAACCTGGTTAAAACCAGACCATTCTCAGTTGTAACTGATTTATGGTCTGGCAAAGCTTCATAGACAAAGGGGCGTCACCAACGGACGTAGCTCGAATGCCTCTGGGCGCAATTGGATAGACCTAAAACCAATCAGAGCGATGAAGGAGATGACGTTTGCAGAGCGACGTTCGTCTGTTATAGAACAACTTAGTTTGAATAAGCGAACAGGCACTGATTAGCTACTTGCTCTACGTTTATTTAAAATGAACAGCAAGACAACTAGAAGTGAGTGTGCTTTCCATTAAATAATCACACGCAGTAATGAAAACATTAACAAAAAAAAACTTTGCAATGAACTTTGCAATTTAGACGCGCAAACTGGGTGCCGGTGCAGTGAGACAAACATGTTCGGGTAGATTTGGCTGGAAGTCGGTCATCCTCGGACGCTGTTACAAAAAAAGCCGTGCGCACAGCCAAGCGAAATGGGGTCTTGCTGATCTTGCGCACCTTCGCTCTCGTGCGGACGCGTCGAGTATAAACAACGCTTTACTCCGTGTCAGCGCGCGCTCTGATCGGTAAAGGTGCACAGACCTCTCCCGAATGATCTCCAGCACTCAGCCTCCGAAGCACCACTAACTCCGCCTCCGTTTCCCTCGTAAGCTGATATTAGTATTTAAACATTTTCTATGATAAAAAATGCTTGTGAAAAAAATATTTTAATAACACGGTTTTGCCGGTTATAGAGTTCTAATGACGGTGTTCAACTGTAACCGTCACACCCCTAGTTCCGTCGCTGTGCTGTCGTCATCATGTAAAGCCCGCCCCAACGTTTCTGATTGGTGCCGCGATTTCGACGGATTGGAAATGGGCTTGAATGAGCTCTTTGCCAGACTAACTTGCAGAGCAAATCTAAATTTGCCGGAAGTTGTCTGAGTTTTCCCAGGCTACATCAAATCCTCATATTAGAGTGATTTCTGAAGGATCATGTGACTCTGAAGACTGGTGTAATTATGCTGAAAATTCAGCTTTAATCACAGGAATAAATTCTATTTTACAATATATTCACACATATATTCAGTTATTTAAAATTAATTATTTTTTAAAAATGTATCGATTTATTTTGAGATTTGAGATTTTAGTTATTTTCTTCTTGAAACGGTTGTTACATCTATTCTAATGTCTTATCTCACTTTGCATGTTAACACTTTCCTTTCCTCCAAGCTGTTAATCTCTTTAATATATCTTTTCATTCCCCCTATTTCTCTCTTTGTTGTTTTCTTTTCTACATTTCCTCCCATTCCTCAAGCCTCTGAGATACTATACATTGGACCGGTAAAAGGTAAGGTTCCCTGTTTTCCTGATTTCCCGCATTGCTTCCTTCACCTCCTCTCACCTCTGCTGGAGACGTCACATGACCACTGCAGAGATCCCTGGCTCTGGTCACATGACTCTCTGCTTCAGTGACATCTCAGCCGACGATGGTCATGAGATGAGCTTTTGCCCAAACAGTGCATTCCCTTGCATTCGCTTATCGGTTCACAGTTTGGTCTCAATTTTTCCTAAAATCTATATAAAATTAGAGATAAAAGAATGAAAGGTCAAGTTAAGGAGCCACACTAAACGGTTGGGATGCTCAGGTCAGGATTTTTCAGCAAATTTCGATTTTTTTTTTCTTCTTTTTAACCCCAGCCAATAGTGATATTGATTATTCAAGCTTTTATCAGGAGCTCGTCATAACTGGTTGTAAAAACAAACAGGCTTACACAAAACACCACCATATTCGGGTGCATAGGAACATAGCTATTCCCTGAGGACCTTAACTGAGGAAAACAGTTTAAATGTGCTTAAACTGAACGGGTTTTCTTTTAATTCTTTTCTTTTATTTCATTGGAGCATTTGGAAGGAAACACCAGTGCTTGCAAGGCAACATAAAAGGGTCCCACTTTATATTAAGTGGCTTTAAGTACTATGTACTTACATCGAAAAATAAGTAGAATGTACTTACTGTGTGGATGTTGTATTGTAAAACACTTGTACTGCTATTGAGTAGTGATACGGGTGAGGTTAGGGACAGGTGTGTGTGGTATGGGTGGGTTAAGGTGTAAGGGAAGGTCAACAGATTAATTACAGCTGTAATTACATGCAGGTATTTTCAAAATATAAGTACGATGTAGTGTTGTCACGATACCAAAATTATTGTTTCGATACCGATACCAAGTCAAGAATTGCGATTTCGATACTTTATCGATACTTTTCCTGAAAAGGAAAAGTATTTCTGACAAAGCGTTTCACATGCACCTCCTTTGCGTAGGTCTGTGCTCTTTAAATGCTGTAATAACCTAATATAAATAAATCACTGACGAACATGCACATGCTCTGATTATAATCATATAGTCTATAGATCATTTTAGCTGATGTTTTGTATACTTTTTTTTAGCAGCTTGCAAATTATTTATGCTATCTATGAAAGTTGGGGGGAAAGTTGTACACCTAATACAAAAATAAATAAAACATCTCCAGTTAACTAGCAGAGAATTAATTTAGTTCACTATTAAATAAGATCTAGCGCTAAAATCTGTTGTTTTTTAAATCAAGCGGAGCGCTCTTTTTCGCTGCTATCAGTGTCATGGATACAGTGTCTTTTGCGGCTCGCGCAGTCGCGCACCATCTTCACTCGGACGCGCGCTTCAATCTATCGCCGTTGCAGAGACTATTGTGTACAGGCCGCCGGATGGTGTTGCTAAGAACTTGCAAAGTATAACAGTCAGACCGGCCCTCGCGGCCTCGAAACACTACCGGCCCACCGGGAAAAGTCCCGACTCTCCGGATTGCCAGTCCACTACTCGCCGGCGGCCACAGTATCACCTGTGCTCGCACATGCAGTCATCTCGCTGTAGTGTTTGTCTCATGACAGCTGCAGTGTGCGAGGAGAAACACAGACGTCCATATGGAGGGACTGAAAGCGTGCGTTGCACACACCAACAGGAAATACGTCTCTTACAAATCTGGAACGCGGCCATTCATAAAAGTATCGATACTAATAAATTTAGGTATCGTGAGGTTTTTAATTTCTGAGTATCGCGATACTTTTGAAGTATCGGTGCACCGTGCAACACTAGTACAATGTTAAAACATGCATGTACACAATACGTCCATTGTATTAAATTATTAATTTCAATGTAAGTGCATAGTACTTAAAGCCACTTAATATAAAGTGGGACCCAAAAAATAGTGGTAAAGTCAAATGATAGGAAAGTTGTAAAGCCAAATACACAGGGAAGTTGATAGTAAAATAAAGGACCGATCACACATTTATAATAGAAGTAAATGCAAAAAACACTCAGTATGCAAATAAGATGCACACTTAAAGCTGCCGCCACATTATACACATTATGAGCATGCATAATATCTATGAACACTGCAACGGCCATAATGATGTCACACACTGGTGCGTCTTTAAAAAAACAAAACCATATTTAACATATAATTAATCCAAAATTTAAAAATATATGTGATCTACTTTACTGCCACACTGCAATTCTGCAGATCTTTAAAGCTTTCGTTCTTTTAATTCTGCTAAGAGGTCATGCTGATCTTGCAAACTTGACCAAACTTAAACTATGGAAAGCAAGGAAATTTGCATGAGCTTGTGTTTCCGCTCTCTCACATCGGCATGTGTATGAACGGAAGTCAGTGGAATAAACGTGCAGTGGCTCTTAAGGCTAAGACGAAAGTCCCCAGCAACTGGTTTCATTGGTGCCGAATCTCCAACGCCACAAATAAATTATTTTTTCTTAGTTGTGACATGAAAATGCCATGAAAATTGGCAAAATGCTTTTTCTCGTACTGTGGACTGCACTCAAAAACAAGTGAGCAGTGTAGTCTGATTCACAAGCAAACACTTATTTGATGATTGTGATCTGCAGTTCCTCAGACTTCAAAACCGAATGGTGACGTGGCAATGGTTGTACGTTCAACTAAAGCCGGTATATATATCCAGCTTTTTCCATCGAAAGCTCTCTAACAAACATTTTTATAGAGCTTTTGTCCATAAATTAGCAGTTTATTAGGCCTTTCTCCACCAGTTGTTAGTTCAAATTATTAAATGTGTTATTTTTTCTCAGCTTTGATATTCCTAGTTTTAGTAAAACATATTTTATCTTAAAATTCTTTAAGTATAAAGTTTATGAAAAACAATAACAAGGCTGAAATTGCCCATGAAACCAAATAGAATCTGTAATTAATTTCAGGAAAAATATGAAGAACTAACAATAAGAATAATATGACTTTCTAAGACACTGCTGCCTTGCAAACACTGTAATCATCTAATCGATTAGCAAAACAGTTTGCCATATGAGCGAGTGAAGACTTACTCCGTTGTTTTAAATGTGCCTACAGACATGACTGTGAGCTAAAGCATCCGTGTGTTTGTGGATTGGGAATTTTTGAGCATTCCTAAACAGTGTGTAGAGTCGAGTAAACATCCTAACGCTGGTGATGGTCAGGCTTCCTCCGTCCCCGATGGGAGTGAAACCCTCCAGTGACCTCGAGTTTCTGAGAACGCCTGTGAGCCCTTCCTCATGTCTCTCTCTTTTCTCACGACCTCAAGCTCTTCACGACTGCGGCCTCCCACTGGCTCTGCTTCAACGCTTCTGTTTTACTCGCTCTGTGATTGGGCACTTGAGTTGCGCAATATATCGGGAGACACATGGAGTGGGTCAGACATGATTTTGACCACTTCATTAAGTTTAGTTTTGTAGAAAGCCTTTCTTTAAAGCAAATTTAGTTTTGTATAAGGTTAGAGAAAAGTGTGTAGTGTAACTTTTCTGATTTATGAGCGTAAACTAGTTTAAAAAGTTGAGGAATGATGCCGTCTTCCCATACAATTATATCTTCGCACAGCTAGTTTATTTTTGCATTGAATTATTGCTCACACAACCTGATTTTAGTGAAAATGTCTAAGGTGTTTTGTGTGGGCTGCCAGTAGATTTATGTGGAATTTTTAATTTGCTGAATTCACATTTCTTTTAACATGATGTAACTAAAGGTAATGCCCTGTTTTAAAGAGAAATGGAAAAAATAAAGGTGTTTTGTTGATAATTCTGCTTCACAAAAAGTACAAAAGTGTTCGCTTTTGTCCATAAATTAGCAGTTTATTAGGCCTTTCTCCATCATTTTTGTAGTTCAAATTATTAAATGTTATTTTTTCTCAGCTTTGATATTCCTAGTTTTTTTAAGTGTTTACAAACTATTTTCTTGCCTATTTTTAATGCTCAGGAACTTTGATTATACATAAACTAACTTCAGCTGTGATTATATTCACAAAATACCACAGCCTCTCATACCTCTGTGCTATTATATAAGGTTAATATAAGGTTATATAACATAATACGCATATATTAGGCCACTTACACTCATTAAAGCTTTGTTTTATTAATCTTGTTCATTAAGTGTCATCGTTTTAGCCCTAGCCATCTAAATGAAGGTTACAGTTGGTCTCTATGGGTGCTTTTACACATTTAACATTGACCAGTTAGCATCCAGAAGTCTCTATTTAATAACCAACTGAACCTGTTCAATTCGAGGATGGGGGGAAGTTGCTCCAGTTGTCCTGTAGGCATTGACTGGAGTGTTTAAAGAAGGATGAGCACTGATGTACTGAACCTCTGATGATAATAACAGCTGGACTGGTGCAGTGAGACCCATCTGAATGCTTGTCTCCTAATCTCTGGGTGCGTAGAGATGTCAGTCACCCCTCATGCTGCTGGTTGTGCACTCGCAACTTTAATTCTGTGTTTTACTGTGTTCTGCATGCTGCGTTGATCAGACATGTACAGTCATGGGAATGATTGTGCTGTGAACATCAGTTTTATTGCATTTTTCAGTTGGATTTGGTTACACATATCCGGCTAGGAGTGGGCGGTATGACAAAATCTTAAGGTCCTTGCACACTCTGAAAGTCTGAAATTTTTGTGTGTTGTTTCGTATTCGTCGTTTGATGGCTCTGAATAGTCAAAACACCTCTCAAAATGCTTGCTACGGATGCAGGAAACGCAGAAAATCGGACTCGATCCAAATTGTTTTATGACGGACGAAAGTTTCTGAGGCAGCGTGTAAACGTGAACGGTCACAAAAACGTGAGGTCGTATTTATTTTTTAACGTGTGAAAATTTCAGACATGAATTTCGGACTCGGTGTGCAATGACCTTCAGCCTTAAATAATTATTGTGATAACGATAGTTATTTTTGCAACAACAAAAAAAAAAAATCAACCCAATTCAAATGTTTTGTTTTATAACAATGTAAAAATGTCAATTTAATGTAGTTTAATATTATAATCTGCTATTCTTTTATCTTTTTATTCAAAATATAATGGAGGCAAACCCAAACATATTGTATTTTTCAGTGTAGAAACATTATATAGGACACTCAAAATGGCAATATGTAGCAAATATATGCTCTCTATCTAGCCTTTTTATACATAAATTGAGTTTTTTCACAGCCTGGGATGATGCATTTCCGTAAATTAGCTTTTTTCTATATATTTTTTTTTCTTTTTTTAAATAATGTAAATTTTTTACTCTGTTTTGTGTTGTATTACTTTAAATTGCATTAAATTACAGAAAACTAGTTAGATAGTGTTTCTAATCAAATTGCTGAGGGAATGACGGCAAATTGTGTTTTTTCAAAGTGTTTTTTCTGTTTCGTAAAATCATAGACATTGTGGATTTTTTAGTTTGCTATATATTTTTTTGTAGTTTCTTAAAGAAGTTTACACAAACTATGATGACTTCCCCCTCTGAGACCCCCGGACATGTGAAGGGTCAAATTGCAACTGCTTGAAGAGCACAAATAACTAACATTTACATCATGTTTACAAAACTAAATCGTACTCTACTGGTTGACACATTTCTGTTGTTGCATAATATATTAGGGCTGTAAAACAATTAATCGCATCCAAAATAAAAGTTTTTTTTTTCACATAATATATGTGTGTGTGTACTGTGTATAATTATTTTGTATATATAATTATACACACATGCATGTATATATTAAAATATTTTTTATATATATATATATATATATATATATATATATATATATATATACATGCATGTGTGTGTAATTATATATACAAAATAATTATACACATTACACACACATACAGGTGAAACTCGAAAAATTAGAATATCGTGCATTCATGCAAATGTACTCAAACATGCAAAGTGAGATATTTCAAGCCTTTATTTGTTATAATTTTGATGATTATTTTGAATTTGGGGTTTTCATAAGCTGTAAGCCATAATCATCAAAATTATAACAAATAAAGGCTTGAAATATCTCACTTTGCATGTAATGAGTCTATATAATATATTAGTTCCACCTTTTAAGTTGAATTACTTTTGCACGATATTCAAATTTTTCGAGTTTCAGCTGTATATTATGTAAAGAGAAACTTTAATTTTGGATGCGATTAATCGTTTCACAGTCCTAAAGTATATGTCATTCTGCCCAGTCTCCGTCTGGCTTTTCGTGAGAATAAGGGTGCCGCCTGTTTTAGGCGTTTACTAATGGTCGTGTTTAATTTCAGGGAGCATCTATTCTAGTCCCGGACTTTACAGCAAGACCATGACGCCCACCTATGACTCCCGGGACGGCAGCCCTCTGTCCCCCACCACGGCCTGGTTTGGAGACAGTCCCCTGTCTGAAGGCAATCCCAGCATCCTCGCTGTCAGCCAGCCCATCACCTCACCAGACATTCTGGTCAAGATGTACAAACCACAGTCCCTCCTGGACAAGGCCAAGATCAACCAGGGGTAAGTTGGGGCAGATCTGATCTGTGAAGACTGTGATTCAGGATTTCAGGGTTTAAAGGGATCGTTCACCCAAAAGATTAAGTAAATCATGGGCTAATTTTCATTTTTGGGTGAACTATCCCTTTAATCTGTGTTCCTCTGAATGTGTTTGTTAAGGTGGCTGGACTCCTCCAGATCACTGATGGAACAAGATGTGAAGGAGAACGAGGTTCTTCTGCTCCGGTTCAAGTATCACAGCTTCTTTGACCTCAACCCAAAGGTCAGTGTGTTCTGTGTTTGAAAACTCAACATTGTTATCATGCTTATTTCAGTGCCAGTTACACACGACACTGACTGTCTAATTGCTTATTATTGAAGTCATATAGTAGATGTTTGTGGGAAGCCATTCAAGTAAAAGCTTTTAATTAGCTTTATCATTATTACGATTGCTTGATATTTGAACAAACCTCTTACAGTCATTTGTGCTCCAGACATGAATGATTCCTCAAAACCGAGATGTGCTGTTACTTTACCATGAGATTATACTTATTATATACTTAAATGTCGGTTTCACCCAAAAATGAAAATCCTTTGAAAAGTCATCATTTAACTCATCTTCATGTCGTTTTAAACTCATAAGACTTTCGTTCATCTTCATAACACGAATTAACATTTTTAATGAAATCTGAGAGATTTCTGTCCCTCCAATGAAAGTCCATTCACCCAAAACGTTCATAAAGAGATTCTAAAATAAACCCATATGAATTGAGTGTTGAGTGCTTTAATCCAAGTCTTCAGAAGAGACATGATCACTTTTAGGGATGTCCCAATCAGGTTTTTTTGCCCTCGAGTCCGAGTCAGAGTCATTTGATTTTGAGTATCTACCGATACCGAGTCCCGATCCGATACTTATATAATACATCAAAAAAGAATAAAGAAGAGAGAAAAAAATGATTTTTTATTTAATTAACCTTACTTTAACATTCAACAACTCTGTTAACAAACAGAGCACGTCTGTGAGGTAGCTTGAACAATCAAGTAATAAATAACATAAAATCTTCACTTTTGGACTTTAGTGCAACAGAAAATATAGAAAAAGTCTAATATAAAAACAAATAGCACCTCAACTTAAAATACCCGGCAGGCATGTAAACAAAAAATAAAAATGTTTTAAAAGTGTATAAAAAAATTATGAGAATATATATATATATATATATATATATATACACACACACACACACATACATTAGGGGTGTAACGGTTCACAAAATTTGCGGTTCGGTTCGATACGATACAGCAAAAAGAAAGAAATGCCAGAGAAATTTCCTATTTATTGAAAGAAAAACTATTTTTCAATAAGTTTGAGTTTTCCTACATCTTAAAACTTTCAGGTTTTTCAGGGGGTGGTAATCTTTGAAGGATGAACAAATAATGTTTTGGTAATCACATTAAAAATAACATTTAAATATATATTTATATAATATTTGAGTTTTGAAGTGCAACATTAAATCCATGTTCATTCACGGCACAATGTTTCTCCTGGTTTCCACGTCAGCGCTGTTTGATCTGTGGCGAATTCAAATGCTTTCTTCTTCACTGGATCTCTTAGCACAGTGGCGCTTGATCTCGCGCTGCACAGATGTTGCTGGTCCGAACTGATAAATGGTCCGTTAAGCACAATATAATGAGTGGCGCAGTTTCGTTCCGCTTTCATTACGTTTGCCATTTGATGTTGCGCAACGTTGTGGTGGTCGCGCCAGCCCGGATTTTGTCAGCAGGAAAAATTGGCCTAGGAATCGTTCGGTTTGTATGCGTACCGAACCGGAATAATTACGAATACATGTACCGTTACACCCCTAATTTACATATATCCGAGTCCTGATCGGGAGGTAACGTCCGATTTCGATCGAGTCTGAAACACGTGATCGGGCTTGATTTCCGATCGCGTGATCGGATCGGGACATCCCTAATCACTTTACATGTTGAACAGGTTTAATTGAGGCTTTTATTCACACACAGGGCCTAAAATTCGCCAAGTGCCAAATGCGAGTAAAAGTATAGTGTTGGCAAGTATATGAAACGGTCACCAGTTGGTAACATTTTTATGATTTCTAACAATGACATTGCACGAATATTAAACTGGGTTTTCACGCCGTCTTACACTTGAGCGGACAAATTCACACACAATTGTGTAATTAAATAGCGAGTATCCTAGTAAACAGTCGGTTGTCTCAAATGAACGTAAACAGTTAAGCAAGTAAATGCATGTGTTCAGTATCAGTCTATTAGATCCGTGGATTCACTCTTAAAGTGACAGCAGCCTAATATTCCTGCCTGTTTTTATGTTAATCAAACAACAAAAGACACAGAAAAAAATCACTCACTGGTCTTGACTGAATAACTTTTGCAACTTTTATAATGATGTTTATATTATACAGTGAAGACTATGTAGTGTTATTTTACATTTGCTTACTTTATTACATGAAAACTACTGTCAGACCTACCTAAAAAAAACTGAAAAGCACTGTTTATTTCATGGCCGGTAAAAAATATTTATGTCGGAAAATTTTCTAAAGTCACCGGCCACTGGCAGGTGTGGCAAAAAGTTAGTTTTAGGCCCTGTTTTTCCTGAATAGAGCATGTCATGAGATGTTTAGTAGTAAGTTGTATCTTAGTGCCCATTTACGTCAAAACTAGGCTGGTGCGACCGGTTCCTGAAAACTAAATTATTAGACCTACCAGAAAACCTGAAAAGCAGTTGTTATATTATGAATGCTATAAAACCAAACCAATCTGTGTTACCTTAAATTATATGTTTAACTCTGTAAAGCTGCTTTGAAACAATCTACATGGTTAACCCTCTGGGGTCTGAGGTGTTTTTGGGGCCATTGGGATGTTTTGACATGCACTGACATTTGTGCTTTTTTCAGTTATTTATAAACATATTAATGGCAAAGGTGTAAATTCACTCTATATAGCACAAACTGGGCTACCATAATTTCTAAGCAACATGTTTGTACATGTTTGTATTTTTAAGAGAATAATGTTTATGCGTGGTTATCGAAAAAAATTAAAATGAAAGTTGTTGAAATAAGGCCACAAAACACATATTGATTATTTCTTCACAAGACTTTTGAAAATTGTATCACATAGCCTAGAATATTTGCTCCAAAACTATGTGAGAATCATCCTGACTACTCATTCAGATAAGACAATAAAGTATTTTTACATTTTTAATGACGTGTTTTGTGTCAGAAAGCTTTATGCGAGGAGGCGTGATCTCTCATTAGTATGTATGCATTTCACACCTGAGAAAGACAAAGACCCTCCCACAATTGGCCCTATTAGGTGCTATCAGGCAATATCATTATAAGGAGCCTTGCACAAAGAATGAGGAGATTTAAAAAAGAATGGCTTTTTAGATTGTTTGGATTTATTTACAACACAACATAATCCAAAGATACACACATACCTGTCAACATAGTACATAGTACATAGAAACAGTACATACCTGTCATTTCCAAGGTGTTTGATTCTTCATTTTACCATGTTCATGTACAGAGACTGTTGAATGTTGAAGTCAGCAGGACTCAGTGGCATCTCTCCCTGTAAAAAATGAAATAAAAAAATAAACACCTTTGAACATGCTGATATCAAGAGAAACTATATGGCTGCACGACTTTGGGCATGCATTGTAGAAAAAATTGCGATTTTATATATATATATATATATATATATATATATATATATATATATACATATATACACACACACACACACACACACAGTGCTTAGAATAAGTGAACACACCCATGCTAAAGTTGACTACCCTTCACAATATAGACATGGTTTTATTTCAGTTAGCCTAACTGAACATTTATACATAAATAATATATTGTATTTAGACAGTGTCACATATTTTACCGGAGGCTGAAATATATTTCACTAAATCATAACCTAAGCAGTTATTTGCAAACAAAATAAATTACGCATAAGGCAGTATTTTAGCATGATAATCAGTGTCATAAACTAATCTCAAAACTGAGTGAAATGTATGTAGTAGGCTAATATCACATTTAAAAAGTTTACACGAGCGTATAGGGATATTGTGACTGTGAGGTAATCTTTCCTATGTCAAAAGCTAGCCAAAACTAGGCAAAAATATAGTCTGAAAATTCATTTGAGCTCTATAATCAGAAAAGGAATTATATAACACTAAACAACTTACTCCAAACTTGTATCCTCGGCGGGGTCGATTCGTTCTTCAAAATGCTGCCGTTGGTCGTAAGAGTTTCAAATTCCTGAGGAAAAGGTGAATCCTCGCTGTCCAGAATCATCTGAAGGGCTTCTTCACCGGAGTAGCGTGCCATCCTCAAAACGCGATGAACTATCAGTGAATCTCATAAAGAATCTTTGTGTTTTTATGGCATTGATCGGGGGCGTGTGCGCGATCACCTGAACTATTTACATGTGAACAGCGCCGGGGGCGTGGCGGCCTCAACTCAGTAAAAATAATGAGGGGAGAAAGAAAAACTGGACCTCTCCTTGGTTTCAAACGGATTGCGTAAACTGAGAATATTTGTTTTTTTATATAAATTACTTCATTTAAAAGAAGAAAATTCAAGCTTCATAAAGAAAAACCTCTCGTGCCTGTGTGACAAGTAATCGCGGAGTTACAGTTAATCTTAGGACACGTTTCAGAATGGACTTCACTGACAGAGAGAACGCAGAACTCGCATCATGTTTGTTTTTCTTTATTTGGTGAAAAGCACAACACTTTGTTTTTATTGTGAGTATCCACAAAAAAAAAAGAAACTTAACAGGATCTAATGATGTATAACACTTATATGTAAGATCAAAATCAACCGAGTATTTTGAGTCTCTTTTGCACTGATAAGAAAAAAAGCGAGCAGATCACGCCGGCGTGATTGCCGACCCCAGAGGGTTAAAAGCGCTATATAAATGAGGATGACTTGACTTGACCAATCAGTGATCTGCAGTGTTTTCACATCACATTTTAGTATCGGTACGGCACAAAGTACACAACTTCCTTACTTGAGTGAAAGCACAGATACTACTGGTCAAATATTACTCCGTTACAAGTAAAAGTTGTAAAGACTGATTTTTACTTAAGTAAAAGTACAGAATTACTCGTTTTTAAAAGTACTTAAGTATCAAAAGTAAAAAAGTAAATGTCAATGCATTTTATTGTTATTGTTGCATTGTTGTATTGTAATACTTACAGTATCTTATGCCTCTGAATCTATGCCTCCCTTCCCTCATATCAATATCACATTTATTTCTAGAACACAGTTCCAGTGGTGGGATTGAATATGAGATTGAATGAGTGCACTCAATAACGTCCACAATGGTTTCGGACACCCAAATGGCTGTTCCCTCATATAGTGCCCTATTTAAAGTTTTTTGCCTTTTAGTGTGAATATGTTAGCCTTACTGTTATCTAGAAGCTAGTGTGCTCCAAAACAATCACAAAATTCGCATTAAGAAGACCAAACCCAACGTTGAAAATGAAAATTAGGTTGATGTCAGAATACAATGTCAGATTTACGTTAATCTCCAACGTTGGACAGACGTTGTATTGTGGTTGAAAATGAAAATCGTGTTGACGTCAGAAACCAACATCAGTCGGGTTCTGACGTCAACCCGACTTTAATTCCCAACCAAAATCCTCCCCTAGTGACTGTTGTTACTACTTTCTACTCGGGGACCTTGACAGAAATGTAGCGGAGTAAAAAGTACGATATTTGTCTTTCAAATGTAGTGAAGTTAGAGTAACAAGTTTCCAGAAAAAATAATACTAAAGTACAGATACTCAAAAAGTACAGTACTCAAGTAAATGTGTAATGGTTAATGCCCGACGAGGTGTCCATTGTCAGGTATTAATGGACGACGGCGAGGCGTGAACCGTCCGACGCGCAGCGGAGTCCATTAATACCTAGACAATGGACACCTCGAAGGGCATTACCCCGCTTATACCACGGTCACTTGCCAAATAACACAATTTTAAAACATTAGTTTATATTTTAATTAGGGCGGTCAGTTAAACGCGTTATTAACGGCGTTAACGCAAACCCATTTTAACGGCGTAAATTTTTTTATCGCGCGATTAGCAGTCTTTTTGGCCTAGCAAACTTTGTTGTTTTTTTTCACATGATGTTACAACAGGACGCGCCACTGCGCTATGAAACCCGTTCATTTCAATGGCTTGCGCCTCGCGAGGATATTTTGTTGCTTTGTCGACCAAAGCGCAAGCGGATCTAGCTAGACCGGAAACAAAACAACAGGCGCACCCACTTGTTTGGGCTTGCGAGCCGGCCAAATAGTTGATTAACGTTACGCTTTGAGTGGATGGCGAGCGCAAGACGCCGAAATGGATGCCAATAAGATTCTGAATGGAAAGTTTACTTTTAAAAAGTTACCAAATGGTTCCATTGACGAGACCAAAGTGATCTGTGTGTTTTGTCGTTGTGAACTGAGCTCTGAACGCAGCGCGTCCAGTCTGAAATACCACTTGATGATGGCCAAGAACACACACACAGCTGATGCGAATTATCCGCACCCTCGTCAATATCAGGACCTCGTCAGTATTTCTTTCACCCTTTTTAATGCACAGTGTTACATTGAGAGATTATTTGCTCCAAGTGAGAATAGTGTGAAATTGAACACAGTATGCCAATGTTGTTTTCAATAAAAAACATTTGCACAAAGCAAGCCGATCCATTTTTCCATGTTGATAAGAGTATTAAAATGAGAAAAAATAATGGGACAAAAAGAAAATCAAGAGACATTTAGAATAGATAAAAAATAATTGTGATTAATCGCGAGTTAACTATGACATTTATGCGATTAATCGAGATTAAATATTTTAATCGTTTGACAGCCCTAATTTTAATTAGTTTTACAATCGAAATCTAAAGTTTTTACAAACAATAACTTGGTTTCCCTGGTTACGCCTGACGGTTTATTTAGCAACCGGAGATATCTATAGTCCGCTCAGCTCGTAGACGGATAAACGGATACTTTGACTGCCTGTTGCTGTGGTTACTCACAGCTGATGTAGCCAGCGCATTTATTAATTAATTTCGAACGGTAAAAAGTCAGTTTCACCAGAACTCCTTCACTAGGGGTCCTCTATCACTTTTTAATGGACACCCTGCAGCCAATCAGAATCGAGTATTCACCCAGACCATGGTATAAACTTTGTTACTGTCCACCTCTGCATTACATACATGTGCTGTGTTTCCTGAATAGAGCATGTCATAAGGTGTCGTGTTTCTAACGCTCTCCTGCAGTATGACGCCATCAGGGTGAACCAGCTGTACGAACAGGCCAAGTGGGCCATCTTACTGGAGGAAATCGAGTGCACCGAGGAAGAGATGATGATGTTCGCCGCGCTCCAGGTATGTGCAGGTCTGAGCCATGGCAGAGTAGATATGAACGCGCCGTCTGTTAGGATTGCTTTGAAAGCCCGGCGTTTGACGGTCTGCAGTCTTCACTCGGGTCCTCTCGCCCCGGTAATGGATTGGATGGGCTCTGTGCCTGCGCAGCATCTGCAGTGTGCAAACGTTTGGCTTTGGCCAACGATGACCCTGCTATTTCAGACCCTCGTAAATGTTGAGTGACAACACCTCAGGACGCCTCACTGTCTTCACATCATGTAAATATAGAGTGGGCGTCTGTTTCGGGGAGGTGGGACATGGGAGACCACCCGGAGTCTGATGTACTAAGGAGGTGTTGGTTTCTCCAGCAGGGGTTTCTGGAGATGTATCAGTGGTGTCGACTTTCTCTGTTTACGTACTGCGAGTTTAAATTAGTCAGATCCTTCCCTCCCCATCAGTCCACGTCGTGTCAGTGGATATGACAGGGTGTCCGCAGGGTCTTAAAAAGTACTTGATAAATCAATATAGAGAAAATTAAGGCCCTTAAAAGGTATTAAATGCCATTTTCCAAGGTATTAAAGATGCATTGTGTTAAATTTAGGAGGATCTGTTGACAGAAATGCAATATCATATACATAACTATGTTTTCAGTGGTGTATATAGACCTTACTTAATGAACCGTTATGTTTTTATTACCTTAGAATGAGGCATTTCTCTCTACACACACCGAGGGTCCGCTTACATCAACATGTTTCTACGGTGGCCCTGAACGGACAAACGCGTTTCGTTACTATGTTGTTCTTCGTGCAAAAGAAGCTATAGCTAAAGTCAGCGAATAAAACAGACACAATGATGAACAAGTAACAATAATATTCGCAATAACATAATTTTACTGAATAATTAAGTAAACCTAATTTCTTAATTTGTCTTTGTAAAGAAACCTCTTTTCCTGTCGGCCACCGTAACTTCTGTTGGTTGCAATTCACAACCTCGCCACTAGATGCCGCTAAAAATTACACACTGCACCTTTAAACTTTGTATCATCTTTTCATTATGTATATTTGTCCAAAGAATTGTATTAATTTGTCAATTAATTCTCTTTTGCTTCGTTCCCACCTTTCTGAATCATGTTGCATTGATAAGGAATTATCACAAACTAAGACTGTTTAGTTGTGCTATCTTATAATCAATATATAGTGAATGTTAAAGTGTCGCCGATGTAATCTTGAAGTGGCGATGAGGTCTTAAAATGAATGGAAACTTGAAAGAGTCTTAAACAAGTTCTTAAAAGGCATTACATTTAACTCCATGATTCCTGTATATACCCTGTATGAGGTTGGGTCGTGGACCGTGTCTCTGGGTAGAAGAGCTCGTCAACATCAAACATCAGCAGGTCTAAGTTTAGCCAGCGTTATAGCGAGTCTGTTAGCTGTTGAGAGAAGTAGGCATGTCATTCACTTACTAACCACTCTTATCCGAGCAGAGAAATGGTGACATGAAAATGCCTTCCGGCCTCCATTTTGAAAGTGGAGCTGTCATCAGCAAACGTTCGCACGTATCGGTGAAATGTGCTTCTGTAGTCCAGCTGTTCACTGTAGTAACATGGGGATCGTTTGACCGCTAATTTTAATTGGAAGAAAGAATTCACAGGCTTTAAGCTCGTACAGAAGATAAAGTTGCTTCACCTTCAAAACATGTTGTTTGTTCATCAGAACCGAGGTCAAAGCAGGGTTATTATTGTAAACCCAGACTATTAAAAACATTTCTGTTAATTGAAATAAAGCTCAAATAAAATAGAAATATTAGTTATAATATATTAGTTCACTTCATATAATAGTTATAAACTTAAATAAAAATGAGAAATGTTGCCTTGGCATTTAACTAAAATAAGTTGAAGCACTAAAATTATTAACAGGAAATGAAAAGGGAAAAAAAACTAAAGCTGAAATAAAAATAAATTAAACCTAAATAGCAATATGTAAAAAATAAATAAATAAAAACTAATACAATGACAAAAGCACGTAATGAAATGGCAAAAATTTTTACTAAATTTACACGAAAACTAGAAGAATATATAAAGAGGCTAATTCAAAATATTAATAAAACTATAATAAAATTACTATATTGAAGCATGTGTGAAAAGAAAACCATTGAAAACCAAATCATGAACATTTGAAAACAAATATGCAGTAAATGTTAAATTTCACAAATGCATAACAGTTTAAAATCTCAAAAATATTTGGACATTTAACATGAGCATTTTAGTGACAAATTCACTTTTATTTAATTGGAAAAATCATCCAATAACAGTGTTGCGTGCAAACCGGAACATTGCTAAATATTTGTTCATCTCGGGAGGTCAAAGTAAATATTGTATTAGCCGTTTATTTGTCATTTGTTATTTATTTTATATGAAATTTTGGACATTTGTGAATGCAGTTTAAAACCAACTCTAAATAAATGTTCACAAATTCACAAACACAATAAGAGTCATAAATGTTTTAACTTTAAACATTTAAAAAATTGCATTAACCATTTAAGTTTTAAGTGAGAAAATGCTAGATGTTGGAGAGGGTTAAAGGTACACTATAACAATTTTTTTTGTCCAAAATTGATATAATGAATGAGTATATTATGAACTCATCTTCCAAACTATGTTTTTGTCTCAGAGAGTTCTTGTTCTTTCGCGAGACTCATGCAGTTTTGTTTATTTACCACTAGAGTTACATAGTGTACCTTTAAATATTGCAATAAATAATTTACAATGTGATGAGGTAATAAATGGCAAGACTGTGTTTATTTAGATTTGTGTTTTTCTTTGCAGTACCACATCAACAAGCTGTCCATCATGTCTTCAGACAATCACATGAACAACAGTGAGAAGGAGGTGGACGAGGTTGATGCTGCTCTCTCGGACCTGGAGATCACCTTAGAGGGAGGAAAGACGTCTAACACGCTGGTACTGACGCGGAGCAATAACAGCTTTATATATACAGCACTATTAAAACAACACAAGTGCTTTACAATGTCACAGACCAAACACTAGGGCTGTCACTTTTGTGAAAACATCCTGTTTGATTTTTGAGTCATAAGTGTTCATTGAATCGATTGTAAAATCGATTTTCCATCTAAAGACGTTTCCATTTTCAACACCAAATATAGGCAAATCCACGGACACCTAACAGGCATTAGGACGAGCGTAAAGAGGCTTGAGACGCACAAGACAGCAATATTCCTGATGATTTATTGGCGTGAAGTTTCAGCACAATGACAAACAGGAGCGCAACATTCAGGGATTGAGATTAACACCCTCGCCCCGCCAAATGCGGGTACAAATGAACTTTTGCTGTCAGATCATGAGCCAATCTGGTGTGTTTCTGTGTTTACTCACTTTGCTGGGGAAGTTCGTGTAAGCCAAATCTGCGCGGATTTAGCGCAAATACGCAACTCGTGAGTCCTCATGATATATTAAGTACAGCGTATTGCAGAATCTGCGCATTTCTGGCTTACTTGAACACACACACACACGTCACTACACAAACAAATAACGGCGCGCTTGTTCACTTGCACTGAACAGGGTTCCCGCGGATCCTTAAGTCTTAAAGTCTTATTTTTACTTATGAAAGGTCTTAAATTTTAGATGACACTTCGACTTAGACATATCTAAATGTTTTCCAAATTAAAACTATCTAATTAGCGTAGTATTATTTTTTATTATTCTATCTTTGTGGATTTGCTTGTTCACGTGACAATTCGCATCACATTCGCGGCAGAATAATGTCTGTCTCCTGCACGCGAGAGAGGAGAGAAGAAGAAAGTTGGCAATGTCAGTTCAGTCGTAAGTTCATTCTTTATGTCCTTAGGGGTTTGCGATGTGTATTGTCTATAATGATATTGTAATCATTGTTTTAACGATGTATGAGGCACTGTGAGCTGACAACGCATTTGTCTCTCGTGCTTTCACTACGTGATGTGTCAGTGCAGTTGTAGGCCTATGTCCCCAAATTAGTTTTTGTCTTATATTTATATCATATTCTGTTCTTATATTAGAATATCACATCAGTAAGAGTGCCGTTTTCCCGTGCACAAGTGTGATATATTTATGTTATACAATAGTTAAATTGAAAATAAATTAACATGAGTTACTTTTTAGACACCATATTGTCAATATTGTTTGTTTTCCCTTTATTTCGCCGACTAGAATTTCAAAATGAAACCGTAGCAGAGTCTTAATGCAACAGACAGCGATGATTTCTTGACTGAAATCCACGTTTTGAACGAGTCATTTTAACGATTCAATGAACAATCACTTGTTTCTTTCCCGAATGAATCAGCCGTTTGAACAAATCGGTTGAATGAATGAATCCCTCAACTCCATAGACAGTATGCTCAACTCGCTTACGGTATTAAGACAGTGACTTGCCGCCGCCTACTGGCGGTTTTAGTTTCATATTTAAAGTACCCTTTAATTAAAACGTTAAAATTAGAAATCATTTCATATTAAAATATTGAATATTGATTTAAAAAAAACTCTCATAGCTTTATTTATGCAATTGTAAATGGAGTGTAAATATTAATGCCACTTCTGATGCCACTTCTGTGTGACCTCTGCACTGCAAAGATGGATTTTGATTGAATGATTTAATTTGACTGGTAACGGTGGTACTGTATAATTATTGTGTAATTAAGTATTATTGTATAATTACTGTACAATTTAATTTGAATAATTTGAATGTTAGTAGGCTATTTGACATAAAAGGTGATGCATAACTCTAAATAAGTTTAGAAAAAATGTCCATATATAGGTGAAAATGCCCCTGGAAATCAATTTAAGGTGGCAAATATTGCACATTAATTAATCATTTTTGTCACTACTGTGAACTAACTGACCACTGCATAGAATATGAAAAATATGAATATCTTCGTGAGTCTGCTGTCAACAACAGGCCTAAACCACCCAATTGTTATGAAACTGCTCCGAGACTTGGAGGTGAAGATCCAAATGCAGCTTTATTTGAGGGCAATCCAGAGGCGTAATCCAATGTACAGGCAAGGGTCATACACAGACAGGCAGTCCAAAACAGATAAACAAAGAAACAAACAAAACAGGCAGGGACCAGAGGCAAGAGAGTAATCCAGGGAAAAGGGCAAGATATCCAAAACCAAGAGACAAGAAAACCATAGAATCCTCAGAAATGCAGTGTAACACTTAAACAAGACTTCGCGGTGACTGAATGAATGAACATGGTATAAATAGACAGACTAACAGGATGATGAGACAGGTGAATGCAATCAGTGAATGAGGTACAGGTGAATGTGATCAGTGATAAGTGATGGTGAGTCCGGGCAGTGAGTTATGGGAAATGTAGTTTGTGAGTGATAATAGTCCTATCTGGAGTGCCCTCTGGTGGCTCTCAAGGGCACTCCAGCTGGTGACCATTACACCAATGCACCAGCACAAAAACACAATCAGTAAAATATCATCTAATTATTATCAACAAAACGTTTAAAATATCGAGATATATTTTTGTCAATATTGCACACCCCTAATGTACGGTATTAATTTTGATTTCTTCAGGTCTTAAAAAGGTCTTAAAAAGCCTTAAATTTGACTTTAAAAAGTGTGCAGGAACCCTGCTGAGGTAATAGCGAATATTAAAAAGCGTTTGGTGAACAGAAAAGACATTGTTATTGTCCAGCATCCCACATGTTCTGTGTGCTGTATTGATCTCTCCACCTAAAACACATTTTTGGTAAGAAAAAAAAAAAAGGCCGTTAAAATCGATTCCCTATTTTCGTTTTCGAAACTTGTGTTGGTTGGTCCGATCGTTTGTGCAATCCATTTTCGAACGTAAAGTGACAGCCCTACCAAACACTCCCCCAAACTACACTTTGATCAGACACATGCAGGAATTGTTGCTACTTTTTGTTACATCAGTGTGTCTGCAGCCACACACTCACACAACTATAGGCCTTTATCACACTTCAGATTTATTGACAGATTGACAACACACCAACCTCATTAATCAGGAATGATGAAGCAGAAAAGTGTCATTATGTCATTCTGACGCATGTTTCATCATCAAAAGGTGGAGCACACAACCCATCTGAATGTGTATGGGCAATACTTCACAGTCTGACCACTTTTTTTTGTGAAAGAAACGCAAATACAAACAACATATCACATTAAAGAGCATTAGAATTAGACAAGGTTATACATCACATTACGAGTAAAGATTCGATTCGATTTTCGATTTCAATTCTCGATTCGATTTTCGATTTCGATTCTCGATTCCTGATGCGATTCGACTATAATGAATTTACCGTATTTTCCGCACTATAAGGCGCACCGGATTATAAGGCGCGCCTTCAATGAATGACCTATTTTTTTAAATGTTTCATATATAGGGCGCACCGGATTATAAGGCACATAAAATACTGCAGTCAAACGTTTGACTGGGTTTGCGTTATGCATCCACTAGATGTGCTAAAGGGAATGTCAACAAAACAATCAGATAAAGTTAAACTTTATTAAGCGTTCTGACAACTCCGTTCACTCCCATGGTAGCGTTGTTCAAACGTTAAAGGAGAACTCCGGTCAATTTTAACATTGAGCTCATTTTTTTGTAAATTTAGAGTGCTGTCAGTACAGATAACAACGACAAAAAACGGTGTTGCCTACACCGTGTTATCCTCTTTTTAAAATTTGCACCGTTGACTTAAACGGGGCAAGTTTTAAACCTGCTTTTAGCCTCTTAACAACCTTAATGTGTCATTACAAGTGCACAGCCATGTGAGTGATATCATTAAGAGTGAACACGGTGAATCTGACTGCAGTAAATGTGAAAGTTATGAATAAAAATGTTGTTTATTCAGCCAGCTCACATACCCGTGATGTTTATTCAGCCAGCTCACATACCCGTATTTTCTTCCTGTTTTCTGTCGAAGTCCATAGTAGTTGATTGTCGAGTGCGCGCGCGTGATCATTGGTAACTAAGCAACAGTGGAGACTCAGACTGTCAGCTGTCAGCCGATGACGGTGATGTGTGGTGTTCTGAGAATATCAGCTCAAATGGATAGTTCATCCGAATCAGATGTTGAACCTATGTGTTGAACACACGGAGGAGGTTTGATCGCGATCGCGAACTCGACAATCAACTACTGTGGACTTCGACCGAAAACAGGAAGTAAATACGGGTATGTGAGCTGGCTGAATAAAGAGATTATTCCTGCCTTCGTGAAAGCTCGGATCACAGTTGAGACTGATATATCAGCCCAGGCATCCACGATCCATTGGCAGATAGTGGCTTAAGTCTCCCGGCAGCGCTGTCTCCCCGTCTTGGTGAACGTGTGTTCACCATCCATATATAAGGTGCTCCGGATTATAAGGCGCACTGTCGTTTTTTGAGAAAATTAAAGGCTTTTAAGTGCGCCTTATAGTGCGGAAAATACGGTAGATGTAATACAAATCTCAGTCTAAATATCAGTGATCATTTTTTAGACAATTTTTTATTACATTGATCTCACCTAAATGTTTGTTTTTACAATGGGGTAATTTTTTTGTTAAGAGTTAATGCAACTCATGGAAGCTTGATTTAAATCTTTGAATTAAATTGAAAAAAGTAGCACAAATAAAAACAATAGAATAAAGACACAAATAAAGAGACATAAAAAGAAAAGTTTTTGGGTACATTAGAAATACTACAGAAACTGAATAAAGTAATGCAATGTAAAATAACACTGGATAGTCTTTTAGTCCTGACTGAATTAAATACATAGGCTATTAATTCTGATTCCTTACAATTAATGCTATATTATGTTGTTTTGACAACAAAATGAATGACAGACACATGTGGCTGCGTTCACTTTAAGAACTAGTGCACGGATCCATTACTGTTTCATTATACTGTCTGTCACTCACGCGTTTTATGCTTATTTAAGACATAACCGACTGTCTTTACGAGGTTACTCACCAAGACCAGAGTTTTGACATTTGCGTGTTTTTAACCATTAAAGCGATATAATCCACAAAAAAGAGCGTTGTTACTGGCGAGCTGTTTGTGAGGCGGATTTAGGCTTTACTGTAACGTTATGTGCACGCAGTGGAAAACATCTCTGAGAGTGTGTGAGCATGGGATAGTTTAAAATTGCTTGAATGTTTAAACTGGTAAAACTTAAAAAGACGTGAAAATGATAAACGTTAGTTACGATGCAATGCTGGCCCGATTGTGCGAGTGAATATTCCGTCATGTCCCGACTCCTAAACACGAGTGTGTATCGACGCCTGCAGCGCTTGCCCTGTGCAGAGAGAGAAGACGCAGCACCGCGAGCCCTGAATATGGAAAAAATCGATTCGTGGCCGTTGAGAATCGATTTTGAATCGACCACATTTAAAAAAAACGATTAATCGAAAAATCGTTTTTTTTTTTGGCCAGCCCTAATAATAGTGTACTTTCATGCACTTGCTTTACTTTCCAATATAGTCTCTAAGTATTAGATCAAGTTCAAATAAAGGAATATAAAATAGAGTCATGTGCTCCGTGTTTGAGTGTAGTGGTTGGATAGCATTATAATGCAGATGAAATTGGAGTTTAATCATAACAGACATTACGCAACAACAAAAAATTTATTATATTAAAACGGTGTATTGCGATTGTTTTTCTGCCGTTAACTTGCGCAACTTGCAGCTGTTCTGTGGTTCATGACTATAAGAGATCTATACGGTTTGGACAACTTTATTTTATAACTTTATTAATGCACTTTGTGTTCTCAGGGTGACATCACATCCATTCCTGAACTGGCCGACCATGTAAAAGTCTTCAAGTGAGTTGAAATTGGAAAAATGTGGAGGGTTTTGTTTTGTATTATTATTTTTCGGGGGGTCTCGTATGCCTTTATTAGTGTAAAGCAAGAAAAATAAAACAAGGTCTGTTGCCATATTTAGCATATGGACTGTCTATAAACATTAGTCTGTTTAAAGTGTAAATGGTGTCATTTCCACAAAACTATTGGCAACTAAATGAATTCCAGTGTGATTGTTAGAGTGGTCCAAATGTGTCTGATGTGACATAACATTGGCTCAAACAGTGCTGTGAGTGGACCAGACCTGTTTGACTGACCAATGGTAGGCAAAGAGAAGTGTTTGAAACGCTAGTGGCAAAGAAGCAGCTTTTTATAATGTTCTTATATTTTGTTGAAGGACACGTTTTTATTTTTGTTTTGTTTTTTACTCTAATGGGCTTTGATTTTAAGAGAAATTGTCGAAGAGCTGATCTTTTCTTTCAACAGAAGAGAATAACCTCTCACCAAAGTCATTCCCCTTTGATTTTTGACTAACTTTTGCTTATACCTCAGACCAAAGAAACTCACTCTGAAAGGATACAAGCAGTACTGGTGCACGTTCAAGGACATCACGATCTCCTGCTATAAGAGCCGCGAGGAGGCGCACGGCACGCCAGCGCTCCAGATGAACCTGAGAGGTGAACCCCACACACACACATGATGTGCCGCTAGAAAGCATGTTTGCCACTCATGCACTGTTTCTCATCCGCTGTTTCTCTGTAGGCTGTGAAGTCACACCAGATGTGAACATCTCTGCTCAGAAATTCAACATCAAGTTGCTAATTCCTGTAGCAGATGGTATGAATGAGATCTGGCTGCGGTGTGATATTGTGAGTGAGATGCTTTTCTATTGAATGCCATACATTATTGAACAGTAAATCACCTCACATCTTCACTTGTCTTTAAAAAGTAATACATTGCTTTTACTTGCTACTATTTATGCAAAATGTGACCCGACCCCAGCACCCCTAAGCAGGGTTTCAATCAATCTAAAGCCATTAACAAGCATTTGTGTTAGTTGAAATATGAAAAACTTAAATAACATAAAACATAAAAAAAAAAAAAGTAAAACGTATTTTATTTCAGCTAGTCGCCTAAAGGCTGCAATACACTACAGATTTGAGCCCTGATTTGCAGTCTGGACGAGTCGAAAATAGCTGCCGAAATTATGTCAGTGCAGATTTTTGGTCAGTCGAAGTTGACAGATTTCACAGAAAATCGCATGGTGTGTGATGGGCACAGACTCACCAGTTGGAGGATATCAAAACATGCTTGATATGTTACGTGTGTACCATAGTGTACGACATAGGGCTGGGCGATAAACTATATCATATCAAGATCACGATTAAAATTTAGGTCGATAGCGATGATAAGCTGTGGACGTTTTTTACTCTATTAGGCTTGCTACGATAGTCGGCTGTTACTAGGGTTGCCACCTATGTCTGATAAAAAAACGGTGGGGGGGGATCTTACATTCGCCTCTTTACATATCGATGACCTGCCCAACGGGGGAAGGCGATTACATGCGCTTCTTACATGCGCTTTTTGAGACACACGCACACTAGCACACACATGCAAGGTCTCTCGCTCTCTTTAGTTTGAACATACATATTCACGTAGCCTTTCGAAAACCGGGACATTCAGTGTCCCGGGAGAGTGCATACATTTCCCGGGACAGGTGATTTAAAAAAAAGGACAATCCCGGTAAAACCGGGACAGGTGGCAACCCTAGCTGTTACTGGTGTTACCGGTGTTCAGAAGCAACACTGGTTACATCTCTTGCCCACCGCGGCACCGCCCCCACTGTCGATTTGATTTAGTTCAGTTAGAGAACAGACACTATTAAACTGAACATGTCTGCATAATAAATCATGAGCCGAACGAGAGTCGCCGCACAGATCAGCAACAGGAGCTGACTGACACTCCTGTTGTTATGATTGCAGGGATTAAAGTTCTCCGTCGCTACGACGGATTTCCGTTAATTGCAGCGAGTCTATGACGGATTTCCGTCAGTTGCAGGGTTCCTGTCTATCCTTAATGTCTTAAATTCACTTTTCATAATTTTAAGGCCGTAAATAGGCTTTCATTTCTCAAATAGTGTAATAAATGTCTTAATTTTAGTTTGAATAGTTTGAATAGGTCTTAAATTAAGGAAAGACGAGGTGTGTTCACCCTGCTGAGGCCTGAGGGGGATGTGATCAAAGCCTGGAGTCGAGCCAAAGCACGTTCCTCTCTCCACTCTAAGCATTCTGTAATCACTTCGCTCATGGTCCACTCCGGGTTTTCAATTCCCGCTCACGGAAAAACTAACATGTAAAAAGACGCTTACAAGTAAACATTTTAGTTGGTTGGGATGAGTAACTGAGTATTTAATTATAGAATATCAAATAGGTTGTGCGATTATTAAAAAAAAAATCTCCATCTTAATGTTTTCGGTGCTGACGCGTTCATGTAAGGGTGGCGCTGCCAATAAAAGCTGTCAAAAAGAACCGGCAAAAGTAATGATTATGAATAGGCCTATGTCAAAATAGCAAGGAGACATTTTAATTGTTTATTAATATACAAGTGTTTTCTCAGTGTCGGCTCACGCGGCTGGAAAGATGAAGTTGCGATGCTGACTCGCGATCTTCGCATTGAACGCGCCAGAGAGAAATGCACTTTTCATTCGGATTAGGCCTACATAAGTAGAGAGTCTGTTTTCTTTCGTTTTGAATTGTTCTGTTTAAAAGTAGACATTTCAATATAGATATATTTCTGTGAAGTAGGCTACCTTATACGCTGAGTTTCGGTTCATTTATAAGACGAGCTCCACTTCACGCGCCGGCGTCTCCGTGTCGTGATTATGTCTGCTATATTTACTTCTTATTTATTAAATGCAGGTAGGCCTAATTGTTTGATGAAACATTGATAAAAATTAAGATACAATTAATACAAAACGAAATTTACTTTAAAGAAAGGCTGTGTGCTTTCTGTTTGAGGTCTCTGCGTGAAAGTTTTAGTGCCGCTTCCAGAACTGTCACGTCCGTAACATTGTTTTTTCCTCATAATTGCGAACAGGAAACATAAAATAAAATTGATATTTTATGTTCTGGGGAGAACCAACCCTTCTTCATTCGGTAGTATTACTTTTGGTTTGTGCAGTGTAATTCACAGAATTAGGTACTAAAACAATATTTTGCCACCTAAAAGTTAAAGATGTTTTGTGTCATGTCCGTAATGCATCTTCCCTCATATTAAATATAAAATGCATGTGTAGACTTATATTTTTATAATGCCTGAACTCCTTTATTAAGGGAGTATGGATATATTTACAGAAGTTTCAATATATTAGTATTAAATGCATTTTCTGAGAATTTATATTTCAAGTTTTGACTGCAAATGTTACGTCCGTAACGCTGAAATTGCCCAATTTTAATTTATCCTCACCTAGTTTTGTGGTGTAGGTCTACGTATTTTATAATGTTAACTTCAAATAATACTAATAGTAATTGAAAGATGTGGTAGCATTGGATCTGGCCAGGAAGGATAACTCTGGGAGTTGGAAGGGGTGTGTGGCGATTCTGTCTTCTCACACCGCGACACAGGTTCGTGGATATGAGTAGCCTATGGCGACTTCGGTTTTATATCGCGTATCGTTACAGCCTTATTAAAATAGCTTTTAAAATACGCAAACTGGCAATATTAAAGCGGTTTAAAACATCTCCACTTAAAACGCTATTGGTCTCGACTATTTAAATAAAGTTACAGGAATAGGCCTATGACTTGGCCTGGGGGAAAAAATCCGTCAGAAGAATTTTTTTCACTTTAATCCCTGTGATTGTGTTAATGTTATGATTTCGAAGGAATATCATACAACCAAGATGTTTTTTCATCTGTTTTACATTTAGATAGTTCTGTTGTGCAGCGTCTTATTTGAAATGCAATGTTTTGTTGTAAATTAATTGTTATATTTTCATTTGATTACATTTTAAAATCTTGTTTAAAAAAAAAAGAAAGAAGGAAAACACAGAATTTAGGGAAAACATTAAATGGATTTCTTCCCTAAATTAAAAGATAGCTAGTCTGTGGACTTTAATCGTGAACAGACATGTGTACATTGATTCTCAAAGTCGAACAAATGTGTGGAAAGCATTTCCTTCCCCATTAATGGTGAATTAATATTGTGATAAATATCAATACCGTATGATATGGAAAAAAAATATTGTTCTACTGAAACCACAGCTGTCCTCCATCTACTGGTGTTGCAATAAAACACTGTACAAATACAATAACAATATACAAAAGTAAATAAACAGATCATGCGTAACAAATCAGCTTTAGTATTTGACTCCTCAGCACAGATAAAACAATGGACTCGCCCGTAACTGTACGTCCATACTGACCGCCACTACCAACCTCGTTTTGCGACTGTTACGGCCAGCTCGTTTTAAAGGTGCACTATGCAGGAATTCTGTTTTTGTCAAACAGCGACCCCTAGAGTTGCTGTGGAGTACTTGTACTGTCGTGAATAGCACTCACGCAGAGATGGCTCTGCACTCACGGCCTGATCCCCTCCCCCTGTACACCGGTACCTGTTCAGTTGGATGGAAGCTGTTACGAGTGGAAATAAGGTGTGGCCCCTTTAAGAGCTGCGCGCGCCCTGTTTAACTGTCGGCAGTCTGTGTTGGATGTGTGCCGGGTTATTTCTGTTTGATGCTTATTTTATCAGAATTTTATCAGATCTTTTTTGCCGTAAAGCAATTCGTTACATCGCGAGACCTGATATAACTCAACACTCCCTGATGCTGCGGCCGCCGGCTCGCCGGCTCAAAGTTGCAAGTGTGTTTTTTCCGCTCACATGCGATAGGGGGGGTGCGAAACGGCCACCATTCAACCCGAAAAGAGTAATATAACCATTCCAATGACTCCGAAGCTGTTCGGTTGAGGTAAAAAAAAAACCTGCATAGTTCACCTTTAACTCTAGTCTGACTTCTCGCTCAGGAAGTCTCCCGTTTCCTCTTTCTTTGGTCCACTGACAAAGATTTCCGAGCTTTCTTCTTGTTTTTTACATCAGCCATTACGAAAACTTGAAGAATTAAATATCTAGCGTTACCTTTTTCTTATAGCTAGCCGGATACTGGATGGATGGGCGTGTACGCGTGCAGTGCCGTAAAGCAATTCGTTACCTCGCGAGACCTGATATTAGAGCTGTGTTGAAAAAATCGATTCACCAATTCTGAATCGATTTTCATATAAATTTCTAAAGATCGATCCGTAACTCAGAGGATCGATTTAATAATAGGCTTACATTTTCCCTGTGAACTTTAACTTGCTGCGACTGGGAGATCCCTATGCACATTGAAAGGCTTTCACTCAGCGCGCACATTGTTACGACAGCGGACTTTGAGTGAGTCACAACCGTTCATTCAACGAACACGTTCAGAAAAGCTGATTCATTAAAAGAGATAATGAAACAAGGTGTTAATTATTTTTAACTTTGAGTTCCACTGTTCAAGGCTCAGCTAAGCAGCAATGCGTCGCATGGGTAACGCTGAAAATGCTTCATTTATTAAAGACCAATAGGGCATTGATTCAATGGGTGACTTGCTGATTTTATTTCCCCGCAGCTTCCTCTCGCTGTTGCTGACGCGCATTTCCGTGACGTGAACGTTAAAAGGACTATACGACAAATATTTCGCTTTCCTTTTACACGGCAACCTTTCCACGAATATGACTTCAAAGACAGACGCAGGTATTCGCACGCGCTCTGCCGATCTCTCTCATTCACTGTCTGTGGGAAGCCGTAGGCTACAAATCACCATGATAAACAGTCTTGTTATCATTATGAACTTGTTCAACATTCAATACACATGCATGAAGTTCAAAACAAGAAGGGTATAGCCTTATAAAAAAACGTGAATATTGCTGCGGTTACTTGCAATCCTCTGCGGTTGACTTGTCAGTGTGTGGTACTACAAGATTGCGGATATCGCGTCAGCCCTACTACAGCTGCTGATATACCTCTGCGTCCTCAGTCGTCTACACCAGTGCAAGTTTGTGAAAGCAGTTGTATCAACACTGTGGAAGGGGGATTGTTCTTTACAACCATCCATACTCAGTTGAATGTCTATAATAATAGTATCAATATGTTGCATACAGTCCTTCAGGTAACAGCTGAAAAAAAAAGCTTTTTTCAAAAACACTGATCTAAATCTCGAAGATCAGATCGAATCGAATCAAATGATGATAATCGATTCAAGATCTTGAGAATCGGAATCGAATCGATTCTTGAAATTTGAATCGAAACCCAGCCCTACCTGATATCACACGATACTTCCTAACACTTCCTAGCCCGCCGGCCCAAAGTTGCAAGGGTGGTTTTGCGGCTCACAGGCACCAGGGGGTGCGAGACAACCACCATTCAACACGAAATCAGTAATATAAACATTACAATGACTCCAAAGCTGTTCGGTTAAGTTAAAAAAGTTACTTAGTTCACCTTTAAGCCAAACACAAACGTTCAATGAATGAAAAAGGTTTAATTTTCTTTAACAAATATAACAATAACCACTCATAACAAACATAAGTCTAGGGAAAAATAAAGAAACAAAGAAATAAACAAAATAGCTACAACACAATATTAAAGCTACATGATATAAGATATCAGTGTAAGAAAGAAAAGCAATGAGATGTAAAGAGCCGCTCCTGTGAGACACTATCCCACAGAGAGTGCTAACCAAATGAAAAACTCTGATGGCTTATTACTCCATTTGCTAATTAGCAATTAACATGGGGGAGTGACGCCATCAGGAGAACACTCAGGGTCGTTACAGCGACACACACTCGCTAAAACTCGCTCCTCTCCTGCACAGCCAGGCTGGTGTCATCGGTCGTGCGTCTCCAGCGATGAGCCGTGTGTTTATGTGGGAGTTTGTTTGTTTTTAGCTTTTATTTATATATTTGTAGTTTTCATGTTCATTTTGTTTTAATTTTTTGTCATTTCGTTATTCGTTGCTATTTAGGTTATTTTAGTTTCATTTAAGTTTTTATTTATTTCCGGTTAAAAATTTTAGTGCTTCAACTCGAACTTATTTCAGTTTATTGCTACGGCAACATTTCTACTTTTCATTTAGTTTTTTCAAATATTGTTTTATTTTATTTCAGCTTTATTTCAATTAACAGAAACATTTGAATAGGTTTATTTCATGATAAATACCCTATCTTGATGTACTAAAATAACTCAAACTGAAATAAAAATGAATAAAAACTATATATATATAAAAACATTTTAAACAGTAACTACTAAAAATTACAAAAACACATCAATGTTACTAAAACTTTAACTAAAATAAAAAGAGAATACAAAAATAAAAACTAATTCAAATATTAAAGTCCCCCTGTAGTCAATCATTTTATCCCTTAAAGCTCATCTTTGATCACCAAAAGGACATATTTAAAAGTTTTTTTCCTTGAAAAAAAATGTCTTCATGTCTTAAAATGTCTTGAGTGTAACTCGACACCCTTGCCTCATTTAGTATTCGCGGTTCTATGAATATGCAAATGAGCCCCGCCTCCACTCACTCACTCAGCTCAGAGATCCACTGCTTGACGATCACACGTTGATCTGATTGGTTACAAGGTCGTTTGTGACGTCAGAAACACCAGCGATTTCAAACCGTGTTTTTGAGACTGTCTTTGGTTCACTGCAGTTTTAAGCAGAAAACACTCAGCAATGCTGTCGACTTATGAACTTACACATGGCTTGTCTTAAAGCATATTAAAAACACATAGACATATAATTATTTTTCGCTGTGGTCTCTCTCCCCGTCTCTCAGGAGAAGCAGTACGCTCAGTGGATGGCAGCGTGTCGTTTGGCCTCTAAGGGGAAGACGATGGCTGATAGTTCCTACAACCTGGAGGTCCAGAACATCCTGTCCTTCCTGAAGATGCAGCACATGAATCCTGATCCTCAGATCATAGAGCCCATCACCACCGACATCAACCCTGAGTGTCTGGTGTCTCCACGATACCTGAAGAAATACAAGAACAAGCAGGTAAATAAGAGGCTGAGGCTTCGAGAGAGATCGCTCTGCCACTGCAGTGCAGAACACACACAGAAAACTAAAGGCAGACAGTACATAGCGACACATAATAGGGGTGTAACGGTACACATGTGCGTCCCGAACCGTCGGTGCACACAGTCAGATGACGAATACAGTCACAGGCGATCCACTCTCCAGTCCAGAAGGGGGAGCACGCTAATGTAACAGGAAAAAGAGCAGAAGAAGAAGAGATGATCCATTCCTAAACCCAAAACAAGAACTTGCTAGTAGCCTACAGAGACCCTAAGCTCCTCCCCTTCCGGTCGACCACCATGGGACCTTATTTCGGAAAAATATTGTATGCTAGTCAATGGCGAGAGACAACAAATATTTTGATCTCGTTTGAATTGTGCCCTGAATTACACACATGATGTTTGTCAGTTTAAAAGATACATTTCAAAGTCAAGAAAGCCGCAGTTTGATGTAAAACTGTTGAGGTATAAGACTGTGAAAATACGTAATTACAAAGACTACAAACCCCAAAGGCGCACATGTGACGTCATACCTTTCTCTCGATGAGTGAAGCTAACTTTACTGAAGCTAACGTCTGTCATTGTTTCTATAGTCTTACATTATAATCGTAACGTTACGCCGTCATCGAGTGTTTTGTACCAGACTGCACACACACGAGCAGCGGATCTCGCTCGTTGTTTCGCTTCCCGGGAGATGTAGTTCATGGAGCGATTTTCACATAAAACTAAATGTTACTCTTCTGTTTTATGACAAACTGCGACTTTCTTGACTTTCAGAATTATCTTTTAAATTGACAAACATCATATGTGTGTAATTCAGGCCACAGTTCAGACGGAATAAAAAGATAAGTTGTCTCTCGCCATTGACCACCATACATATTTTTTCCGAAATAAGGTCCCATGAGCCGGAAGCGGAGGGGAGGAGCTTAGGCTCTCTATACGCAGAGTTTTTAAAATAATTTGTGTGACGCTCTCTACAAGCTTCACGGAAAGCGGCATCCTGTTAGTTTTCTTTATTTTACTAAAGCACACTGTTTTGTTTTTATCGCGAGTGTACACAACTGAAAACAGACCTTTACAGTTTCAAATGATGTCTCGCTCTTATCTTTATCTGGCTCTTATGACCATAAATGAGTATTTTAAGTTGTTTCCGCTGTTATAATGAGACAAAATCGTTTGTCATTGTGGCGATTTGTGTGGTAAGTCAGTCCAGTGATGAAACTCGCGTGTCCTGGAAACGGGAAGCCTCAGGTGCCGCTTCACTCGCCGCCTGCTCAGGGAAACGGGACGTAAACTCAGATGTAGATGCCACTTTTTCTCCTTTCCATGTTTTGATAAAACGTAATATTATCACAGCAGGTTAACCCTTTAGGCGCCAGAGTTTTTTTTCCTAAAACGTTCGATTTTTACATCTTAATTTCAAAAGGCTATATCTTAAAAGTGATAAAAGATAGAGACTTTCTGTAAATTAGAGAAATATTAAGGATGACCCAAAGTTTATGTAGGGATTACATTTTCCCATCTAATTTGCATATTATTACGTCATATGGTGGCGGCAATCTTGGATTATAGAATCTACATGAAAAGTCACATGTTTAAATGATAAATTACAGCACTTCTTTCCCCCCAAAATGTCCCTCACCTTCTGTATGCTATATTGCACAATACTGAATGCTCAGGTATAGCAAGTAGTAAACAAACTGTGTAAATAATTACTAATAAATGGTAGAAACAAACTGAATGCATGTAGCGGTTGGCCTTTTGCTGTAGAGATTTTCCATTTACTACATACAGTAGGCACTCTGATTCCATGTATGGGGCACATATATATTATTCTTATGACATACAAACACAAGTAGACAAGACTTGTTCAGTTCAAACGCTCACTCGCCACAGCAAGGCACAGATCATGAGTGAGATGATACGAGCAGCGCGGCCAGATCTGCCTCGCGCGCGCGGCGAGTGTGCACAGCTCGGACTATTGTCATTGTCATTGCGATAATTTTGTATAGAAGCGTGACGTTTTTTTGAGTCGGGGATGAAGTACGACATGTCTGCCATCCAGTGGAGGGGAGGTTGAACAAAATTTGACACCCAATTCGACAAAATCGTCCATTTTATTCAGTGCCGCATCTTGTCGAGTAAACTCGACCGTGGCGCCTAGAGGGTTAATGAACTCGCGTGCAAAAAAAATGACAATTAGTTAATGACAAATCAAGCCAATAACTTAAAAAACAGCCATTGCATTTTACCACACATCATTGGTCAATCTATCGATTAGATTAACAAATCAACAATTCCTTCATTTTTTATTTTAAGCAATCAGGAGTCTGGGGAGGCCGGACATGTAAATGTGCCGAACTCGTATCAAACTGTGACCCCTAAACCGAGGTACTGTCACTTCTGTGTACCTTACACCCATAATACATAGTAATAAACAGCAGCATATTAAATATTAAATATATCGCTGAGCCCTAAATGGTAATGTAAACTTTTTTTTTTTGCACAAATTAAGTCAAAATAGTTTTTGTCCTAACCAGCCGCTACAGTGACACGACGAATCAACATCGAATGAACAACAACAGAAAGTATGATGATCTCAGGTACTGTTTTATGTGCTTTATGTAATGTTAAAAGTGTCTGTGTGAATTTGAATATCATTTTGTGTGTATTTTATAGCCGTACTGAAAGCAGCTCGCCTCAGATCTTCAAAATAAATAAAAGTGAACAAGAACGTTCAAACTGTCAACCCATTGTTAACAGACAAGTGTATTCTATGACAACGATTGTTTTAGTATCTCATTATGTATTTTTAATAATGTTAAAATGGTGTAATATTCATGAATTTGGTTGTGTAGGCTATTTGCCGGGAGCTTGCCGCGCTCTCTTCTGATTGGCTGTGATTTTTATCGCGTCCCATAGTCGCTTCTTCTGGTGTGGACACACACATTACTTTATCAGGAATCATGTAAATGTACCGAACTCGTACCCAAAACCGTGATGCGTACCGAATCATTTTACATTTACATTTATGCATTTGGCAGACGCTTTTATCCTTGCATTTCAAGGTACACATTTACATTCTTATCAGTTCTTGCTTTCCCTGGGAATCGAACCCATGACCTTAGCGTTGCAAGAAGCCAACGCTCTACTGTTTGAGCTACATAAGGCTGCACACGAATCATGACTTCTGTGTACCGTTACACCCCTAATACATAGTAATAAACAGCAGTATATTAAATATTAAATATACCACTGAGCCCTAAATGGTAATGGTAATTTTTTTTTACACAAATGAAATCAAAATAGTCAAATTTTTCTAAATGTATGCGCTAAACGCGACAATTTTGCATTGGTGAAATTTTTCAAAACAATGTTTTTTTGGTTATACTTGATTGAAAAACAAGAGAAAAGTGTAAGTATGCAGGGAGGGAGTGTGTGGGAGTCCTCAGACTGTGTGCTCCTGTGTGCCGCTGGTGTCGTCTTACAGTGGCCCTGGACTCAATCCAGCTCCTGTGATGCTGGGGGATGGTGGGCTTCCCGTCCTCTTCTCACTCGCTCCCCCACCGGCGTAAAGCTGCGAGAAAGTTTGAGGAGTCGGGGTGGGGTCTCCAGAAACAGGCGGGAAGGACATACAGGAAACAAGCCATGCCTGGGAATGTGGAGAGGGAGTCTGGGAAGAAGAGTGCAATGTGATCACGAGTTCAGATGTCTCCTGAACACTGCATTACAAGCTCCAATTCTTTTCTTCAAAGGCTTCCTCTGGGATTTCACTCCCAGATCACGTGGGATAGAAAGCACTTGCTTTTGGAAACGAGAATAGATGACTTTCTCATTTCCCGACTTGTTTAACTTATCAAGACCAACAAAAGCGGATGTAGTCATCCAAATGGTGGAGAATTTCAGAGGTCTCTCCAGCAGTATTGGGTTTTAAGTGTGTGTGTGTGGCGCCGCCTTGTGGGCTCAAGGGTGTGTGGTTTGATGTGGGATAAGAATTGTTCAGGTTAATCATAACCTACAGCTCAGACATGAACTTTGGACCCCTTTTATATCTTTAAAATCCTGTTTCTAGACTTTTAAAAGTGAATCGATTTGTTCTCAGCACAATAGATGTAATTAAAGAATTTATTTCTTTATATTTCATTATTTGTTTTATGTCTTTAGTTTTATATAAATATATTTTTATTTAGAGCTCAAAGAACAAACCAAGAGATATAAAAACTAGAAGAGTGAAGCTTGATGACAAACTTTGATGTTGGGTTGGCCAAGCTTTTAATATCTGAAATTTTAAAACGAGGCTTTAAGGTTTTACTCAGAGAAAGTCAGATAGACCAATAAAAACTCAATAAAATAATACCATATTAGACTACTTTAGACACCATTGGACTGCTAAGAAACCTCTTAAAGACCTCTAAAAAGTGCAATTTTTTTTACTAATGAAAGTTCATGGAGATTTGGGCCTGTTTGGAAGTCCACTAGAATTTCGAAAGTCAGATCTGTTAGAAAAGATGTATTGTCAAGCCAACATCATAAACCATAAGATGAATCAGTCTTACATTAGTGCAAAAACAGCTTAAACTGAGTTTTCCCATTATAATCAGTAAATATAAATCTACACTAGGATCGCCCAGCCACCACAGAGTGTGTAGCGTAGACTAGTCTTCTGCTTGGTTCAGGGGTATAGCAGGATCTCTCATCATAATATGTTAGTTGTCATATTTCTGTCATATATACTAGTATGTATGGTCAATCCGCCTGGACCTAATGTGTTCCTCTGCTCTCTCCTGCCTAAAGTGAACCTCTCCTGCTGTATACTGATTATGTGCACCCTGCCCTCTTCGCTCTCTGTGCATTAACGGTTGTTTTGATTCTGTTATTCTGCTTGTTTGCTGCATTGTTCATTTATTTGCTTTTCCCTTGTTTCCTCTCTGTGTCCCTCCTCCTGTTTCCACCCTCCTCAGCCTGGCTTTGTCAGGGACTTGGTAAGTCACTCGTTTGACAGCTGGTAAATGTCCGTGACTCACTAACACTGGTGCTGTGTCTTATTTCAGTAATCCTTCTATTAACCACTTTACCATTTATTGCTGTAGCTCAAACTCAAAAGCTTGCATTTAACGTTTTTAAATTATTATTGTTTTGAGTCACTGTTGTCTCCCCATGAACAGCTATTTGCCTGAATGATGTTGAGTGAATTAAAGCTGTAAACACTCAAATCATGTATAAGCGCTTATTTCATGGATATTTTAGAAATATTCTAATGAATATAGAAGCAGCTTGTAGTCTCATGACTTTGAGGCTTATGATGTCAGATTAGACTGTAAAACTGTCAGCCTTATTTTTTTTATATAATTTCAAGCATGATTATATCCCTAAATATAATCTTATTGTTATCATTATCATCATTAGTATTACAATTATTGTTTTGTGATATTTATTTAGATGACACAATGCCTTTTCCTGCAGCTCCTAAAGGGACATGGGGACGGTTAAAAAAAAGAGATGGGATGAAAGTTATATGAAAATCTTATGTGATAGAACGCAAAATTTCTTTGGGAACGCAATAGTTTCACGAGCGAATGTAAAGTTTCTTGGGGAAACAAAATAGTTTTGCATTAGAATGTAAAGTTTCTTGGGGAAACGCAATAGTTTCACGAGCGAATGTAAAGTTTCTTGGGGCAACGCAATAGTTTCACGAGCGAATGTAAAGTTTCTTGGGGAAACGCAATAGTTTCACGAGCGAATGTAAAGTTTCTTGGGGCAACGCAATAGTTTTGCATGAGAATGTAAAGTTTCTTGGGGAAACGCAATAGTTTTGCATGAGAATGTAAAGTTTTGTGTGAAAATGTAAAGTTTCTTGGGCAAACGCAATAGTTTTGCGTGAGAATGTAAAGTTTCTTGGGGCAACGCAATAGTTTTGCGTGAGAATGTAAAGTTTCTTGGGGAAACGCAATAGTTTTGCATGAGAATGTAAAGTTTCTTGGGGAAACGCAATAGTTTCACGTGAGAATGTAAAGTTTCTTGGGGAAACGCAATAGTTTTGCATGAGAATGTAAAGTTTCTTGGGGAAACGCAATAGTTTTGCATGAGAAAGAATGTAAAGTTTCTTGGGGAAACGCAATAGTTTTGCATGAGAAAGAATGTAAAGTTTCTTGGGGAATCGCAATAGTTTTGCATGAGAATGTAAAGTTTCTTGGGGAAACGCAATAGTTTTGCGTGAGAATGTAAAGTTTCTTGGGGAAACGCAATAGTTTTGCATGAGAAAGAATGTAAAGTTTCTTGGGGAAACGCAATAGTTTTGCGTGAGAATGTAAAGTTTCTTGGGGAAATGCAATAGTTTTGCGTGAGAATGTAAAGTTTATTGGGGAAACGCAATAGTTTTGCGAGCGAATGCAAAGTTTTCTTCCCATCTAATTTTTATTTCCATCAACATGTTCCCATTGGGGCTCCATAATTTTCACTGCAATCAACAAATTATTTGTATATAAATAATAGGATGTTTAAAATCTTACAGAAATGTATTTTTTGAAAGGGGCCTCTGTGTAATTGAAAGACCCTTTTAGGCAGTGTTTTAGCATGTCAGCTGATCTGCAGCTGATAGAAGCTTTTATGAAGCAAGTCATCGATCAGTGGGAGGCTCCAGTGACATCACTCATTTCTTTGTGAAAATGTTTCATGCTCTGGGAAAATAGGGACTAAACAATGGTAGCTGGGATTGCAATGGCTTCTGTGTATGCATGTTAAAGGGTTAGTTCACCCAAAAATGAAAATGAAGTCCTTAATTACTCACCCCCATGCTGTACCAACCCCGTAAGACCTTCGTTCGTCTTCGGAACACAAATGAAGATATTTATGATTAAATCTGAGAGGTTTATCACTCCTACATAGGCTGCCTAAGGGATTGAATCCTGACGGCCCAGAAAGTCAATGAAGAAAATGTTTAAATATTCCATGTCGCAACAGTGGCTCAACTAGAAGTTTATCAAGCGACGAGAATACTTTTTGTGCGAAAAAACAAACAAAAATAACGACTTTATTCGACTATTCCTTTTCTTCCTTGTAGGCCTGAAACGAGACTTCAAGAGATTTCCATGACGCACGCGCGAGAACTTAACTGAAGTAGTTGAAGGAGATCGCAATTCTCGCGCATGCGTCGTGGAAATCTCTTGAAGTCTCGTTTCAGGCCTACAAGGAAGAAAAGGAATAGTCGAATAAAGTCGTTATTTTTGTTTTATTTCCGCACAAAAAGTATTCTCGTCGCTTGATAAACTTATAGTTGAGCCACTGTTGTGACATGGAATATTTAAACATTTTCTTCATTGACTTTCTGGGCCGTCAGGATTCATTCCCTTAGGGAGCCTATGGAGGAGTGATCCAGCTGTCACATTTAATCAAAAATATCTTCATTTCAGACGAACGAAGGTCTTACGGGGTTGGTACAGCATGGGTGTGAGTAATTAATGACTTAATTTTCATTTTTGGGTGAACTAACCCTTTAAGTCGCATGTATAACACATCATAACGGTTGCTTGAACAAGAGGAAGCGTCTCATATGTTCACAGTGATATTAGTGGTGATTGGATACAGCAGTTTCATATTAAAGTGTCTGGTGTTGCATTCTTCTCTGGGGTTGTTTTCTAACGAGTGTCTGTGTGCTCACTCTGTACTTATGCGTAAGTTATGATGGCTTGTAGCACTTGTTTATTAATGTTCACATATGCATTTTCCTCAGATTTCCGCCCGTATTCTGGAAGCTCATCAGAATGTGGCCCAGATGAGCCTCATTGAGGCCAAGATGCGCTTCATACAGGCATGGCAGTCCTTGCCAGAGTTTGGAATGACCCATTTTCTTGCCAAGTAAGTTTCTTCTAGAAAACCCTATGTTTCTGTCAGATATCTTGATTAAATGATTGTTGGCCAATAACAACATAATTCCTTGTTGAAGAGATATTTGTCTGTTAGAAATTTGGTCTCAGAAGAAAAAAATCTGGTTCTTTTACTTGCTTTTACTTTTAATTTCTCTATATTCATGTTGTTAATTGTTAAATTTCATCAAATTAGGTTTCAGGGTGGCAAGAAAGATGAGCTGATTGGCATCACCTACAACAGACTGATCCGTATGGACGCCAGCACAGGAGACGCCATCAAGACCTGGCGCTTCAGCAACATGAAACAGTGGAATGTCAACTGGGAGATTAAGATGGTAAGATGCTCTTTATGTTACACCTTCATCCCACGATGTCATTGAGCACGTTTACATGAACACCAATTTGCTGATAACTACCAAAAATCAGTTTATAGAAACAACCCGATTTACCGGTTTACATGCAAATCAATAACCCGGCAATGCAAGTAATCGCGTTTACAAGACAGTATTAAAAAATTAGGGTTAATTCACCCAAAAATTACAACCCAATTAATTACTCACCCATTAATCATTAATTACTCGCCCTCATGTCCAGAGCCGACCCTGACTTAATTCTGTTAAGGGTCCCTCCTACCTGACCGGTAAGCATGTAAACCATTTGCCATCACCACACAGTCACACCTGACACCCTTTAATGTTAAAATTTCTGATATTAGAAATAGACATTGTTACTAGTAAAAAGTTCATTCAAGAATTCACATTTTAAATAATACAAATGTAATTATTGAGATCAAAAATGCATCCTGTGAATGAATAAAAGCTAAAATTGCTCGTCATAGCATGTCACTGTGCTTTAAATGATAAAAGCAATTCTTGATACTTGATGGTTGTTATTTAATGAGGGAAGTGCATCCATGTTGACCAGTATGTCCAGCCAATCAACATTTTAAATTCAATATAGCCTATAAATCAATAGTCAATGTCAATACACTCCATCTTACATTTATTTGTGTAGCGCTTTTTACAATACACATCGTTTCAAAGCAGCTTTACAAATGATGCATGAGTCCACATTACAATTTAGACTGATCTGTTATCAGAGGAAACTGTCTAAGTTATGCATTTCAGAAATCTACATATACAAATCACAGCTAAAAATGTATTAATTTAAACAATGTAATAATTTAAGGCAGAAACAACGAGCTCTTTGAAGTAATGAATACATGTTTGTTAACAAATTATTATGGAAATTTAGAAAAAATGTAGACAATTTTGATCATGTTCTTTATTTAGAGGCCTTGAAATGAGTTTATCAGAGGGTTAACATCCAAAACACGACACACACTTCCCCTTGAGCCTAAGATCAGTGTTGTTTTTAATCAACATGCACCAATGCTACATTTTTCTAAATGTCATAATCATTTGCTAACAAACAAGTATTCATTACTTCAAAGAGCTCTTTGTTTCTACATCAATTATTACATTGTTTAAATGAATACTTTTTTCGCAAACTGTGATTTTGTATATGTACATTTCTGAAATGCATAACTTAGACAGTTTCCTCTGATAACAGACTCTAAATTGTAATGTGGACTCGTGCATGTTCTGTGAAGCTGCTTTGAAACGATGTGTACAAATACAAATAAATGTGAATTGAATTGAAGTTTTTCTGCTGCGTTCTCCCGTCAGGTGACGGTGGAGTTTGCGGACGAGCCCAGTCTGGCCTTCATCTGTGCCGAGGTGGACTGTAAAGTGGTGCACGAGTTCATCGGCGGATACATCTTCCTCTCCACGCGTGCCAAAGACCAGAACGAGTCTCTGGACGAGGAGATGTTCTACAAGCTGACCAGCGGCTGGGTCTGAGAGGCGCTCACACGCTTCACTCTCCTCCTCTCGCTCTTCCTCCGTCTCCTTTAACAGCGCCGGCGGGGCCACAGTGTAACCGTTTGAAAACTGAAACTTTCCTTTTTTATCATTTCCGTTTAAAACACTAGCAGAAGTGCCGAGTCCGTGGAGAACCCGCTGCTTCCCTGTCGAGATGAAGCATTCACATAGCCATGACCTTTCCCCCTGAATAGAAATATGCCCATTATTTATTTGTCACTAATATCCGTTGCAGCTCTCCGGGTAATTGTTGAATGATGCGGTGCGTGTTCATCTTTGATGATAGTTGTGTCACATTAATGTGATGTTATCGAGACACTAGAGAAGGATCCGCTACGCTAGCTTTAATGTCGCTGCTTCTGAACGCTGAATCCACTCGAGCTGGTCATTTCTAAGCACTTCTAGCGTGAGGTAAGAGTCTCTGCATCCATAAGCTGAAGTTTGAACAATACATTTAATGACAGATATTTTTTTACACTACGAAGAAGGAGAGTCACCCACTTTTTTTGTAGCAAACATAGGAGAACATTATGAATTTGAAGCTCGTTGATTTCCCACTGTTGGAAGTTTCTTTTTATTATTATTACTATTATTATTATTTTCCTGTTATTTTATTCATCACTCTTTATTGTGAACCAGTATAGTATTATTCAAAAGTATTTCTTTAATACCCACCAGCGATAGGTCACAAACCATGCGATTTTCTGTTCTTCTTCTTTTTTTATCATTTCTTTCCAAAATGAAGGATGGTTAAATGAAGTATTAGATTTGTTTTGTATCTAATGTATAAAAAAAAAACAGGTTTTAAAAAAGAAATTGTACAGTTATTTTTTTGCTGCTTTTTTCTGTCATTTTTTGGAAGTGTATTTTTTCCAGAAGAGAGGGAAAAAAAGCCATTTTTTGACATCTGAGGATTGGTGGTGCCTGTCGATATTAAGGACCCTTAGAAAAAAAAAAGATATAAGTGCATATTATGAAGAAGTGGAAAAAGTCTCAAGCTCCTGGCTGGAGTCAAATCATGTAGATTAAGCCATTCTTTACGTCTCTGGTGAGAAGGAGCGTTTGATGGGTTTTATTGAGTTGAACTGATAAATATCCACACTCGTTTATTCTGCTGCAAGAACATATAGCCTTCCTCAACACTAGCGAGCGCTCAGACACTAATGAGGGCCGGCAGAACCGCTCCTCCTCTGCTATCACTTCTTGTCAGTATTTTCTCCTAATGTTTCCCCGTTTGAAGGAGGTTTCACAGCCAGAAATGAAGGTTATTATTATTCTATTTTTTTCTTTATTTGGTTTTGTTTTCTCAGATGCCAGCAGTGCGTTGCATGGCCTGCTGTTTTTAAGATTGTAAAAATGCCATTTACCTGACAAATAAATAAATAAAATCATTTTTATTTAAAATCGTATGAGGATGATTCAGCAAGGCCTTTATTCCATGTGTTTTTCCCATCAGCACTGCAGTGGCCCGTCTCCACCACAAGAGGGCAGTCCTCAAATCTGCTGTGCGATTTACAGCAGGTTTACGTTCACTTGCACTGAAACATGCGGCCATTTTACAACTATGAGTCGGTTAATTCCGAAGTGAAGCATATAGCACAAAGTATGGCTTTAAAGGGATACGCCACCCAACAATGAAAGTTCTCTCATGACATCTTTTATTTGACTTTCTTTCTTCAGATAAACACAAATGAAGATTTTTAGGAATATATCCCATCTCTCTGAGTTCGTATAATGTAAGTGATTGGGTGCTTTTCTTGGGAAAAGCCGCAGACGACGATCGTGACGATGACCCACACGATCGTAGTCTTCTGAAGCCAAACGACAGGTGTGTGTGAGACAAATACTGACATTTTAAACATAAATCATCGCTCTACTGTAATTCACTTGCATAATATGCACTTTCAGAGATGGATTATTGTGTGAAAACACTGTAAACAAACAACGAACAGCTGTATTTATATATTGAACTAACATTAACAAAGATGAATAAATACCTTAACAAATGTATTGCTCATAGTTAGTTCACACATTAATTAGTTAACTAATGAACCTTATTGTAAAGTGTTACCATCATATGAGATGATGAGAATGTCCTTTTATTGTGTTTCACCATAAATTCATAATTCATTCACTATCAATCAGACAACAGAAGGTATGTAGTAGATCGCGTGCAACTGGTCTATCAGCAAAATGTTGTTCATTTCGAGGCCTTAGAAATGTGCTTATCAAATATGACACAGTCGGCTTTATAGGGTTAACATAAAAAAAACGACACGCATTCAATTCACGTTTATTTGTAACGTTTTTATAGCGCTTTTCACAATACACATCGTTTCAAAGCAGCTTCACAGAACATGCATGAGTCCACTTTACAATTTCGAGGAAACTGTCTAAGTTACGCATTTCAGAAATGTAGATATACAAATCACAGTTAGCTAAAAACGTATTAATTGAAACAATGTGATAATTTAATATGCACTTTCAGAGATGGATTATTTTCCTAAACATCTTCATTTGTGTGTATCTGACAAAAAGAAAGTCATATACATCAGGGACGTTATGAGGACGAGTGAATGACGAGTTTCCCTATAAACAATAGTATTTAGACATTTTGGTATGTGCATAATAATGAATTGAAAATGTAGCCTCTCATAAATGTAGTTTGATTTACTGAGGTGAACACGCAACACGCTAAACGACATTCTGTAGAAAAATGTGCTAATTGTTTAGAAGTAACCTCACAGTATTGAGTTTTTCAACCTTTATTTTGTACAGAGTTTGAGGAAACTCCCCTTTCCTGTTTCTCCAACACATCTCGTGTTTCGGGTGCTGATGGTTCAAAGGTTATTCAAAACATCAACAATAAGCTGCAGGACGGGTGCAGAGAGACACGTTTGAAACTAATGTTATTGCGTAATCTTTATTTTAACTCATGATTATTGAAGTATCACATTGTCTTTTTAATTTTGATGTATGACTATTTTATTCTGTTTTTGAATGACCATACATATGGCACAACAAACTAGTGGATGTTCTTGGTCTTCTGTGACAGAGCTTTAACCAAAGACCTCCTGTGATCTGAGATGTGTGTGTGTGTGTGTGTGTGTACTGTAAGAGCAATCAAAATAAATACACGAAAAACAACTTCATTTTCCATTTTTGTTTAATCCTGCCTTTTGATTAAAAAAAAACGTCCACTTTGAGATGATATATGGTTATGCCAAACTGACTGCAAAACAGTTCTTCACAAAAACATTATTGCTTATTGTAAGAAATGTCATGTGCATCTGGGAGGCTTTTAAACACTTTTAAACTTTAAAAGTGTAGTTTTATAAAGAAATTAATATATAGGCACGATTAATATTTGACTACAGAATCGAAATGATCGCCGCATGTAACTGGTTCATGGCATAATGTAGAGAAAATATGTGCCATTTATAATTTTGCCTATGTTTAGTAATTAATCATGTTTTTAAGGTTAATTTTCTTAACACATATGCATACATTAACTTGGATATAGAACAAATAAACGTACCTTTCTTTAGAAACACACACAACTTGTAAGAATTAGATGCCTGTAGTGGTGCAATGAAACTGCAAGAGCTTTCCTTGAATAATGCAAAACTATTAAATAACCAATTCACAATTGCTTGAAATTGCACATGAGCTCCTGAGGAGATGTTAAAACAGACAAAGGTGATGTTGGCAAATCCATTAATGTTGTACAAAACAGGTGTGAAACCCTTGAGCTCAAGATTTTTATTTGTCACACACACACAGTTATACAGAGAATATATAACCAGCAGTGAACTGTAAAAACAGGTCGGCTCCATGGACAGGGCAATTATTATCAGAATACACACACAAGAAGAAATACAGATAAATACTAATAAATATTTAGGTGAGCAGAAATGTACAAGAGAAGAATGTGGAAACAGGTTGGACATGGTAGTAAAATATATATATATATATATATATATATATATATATATATATATATATATATATGTGCAATGCACGGTCAGATGATTAATCTTGAATGTGTATGACCTTTGACCTGAAGATTCTCATTTCTGCATTATAAGGTTGCTCATTAAATGTAAACACATTATTGTGACAGGACTGCTGCAGGAATCAGACACTGCTGGCCCAGTTTGGCTGAATATGCTTATTAACCCTTCAACACAACTACATGCAATTCATTGATATTCACTGATTATTTTATTATTGACATGTATAGGTGACTGAGATGGACTGGGCGTCTGTCCTTAATGGATGGACGGATGGATAATGGATGGAAAATTACTTTTTTAAGTGAAAACCACAATGAGTTCAGAGATGATGACTGGGACTCAATCACAACAGACTCCAGTAGTATGTTCCTGCACAACCGGAGGCTGCAGTTTCAGGACCCCAGTTTTAGGACCGCAGTTTCAGGACCCCAGTTTTAGGACCGGCGTTTCAGGACCCTAGTTTTAGGACCGGAGTTTCAGGACCCCAGTTTTAGGACCGGCGTTTCAGGACCCTAGTTTTAGGACCGGAGTTTCAGGACCCCAGTTTTAGGACCGCTGTTTCAGGACCCAAATTTTAGGACCGCAGTTTCAGGACCCCAGTTTTAGGACCGCAGTTTCAGGACCCCAGTTTTAGGACCGCAGTTTCAGGACCCCAGTTTTAGGACCGCAGTTTCAGGACCCCAGTTTTAGGACCGCAGTTTCAGGACCCCAGTTTTAGGACCGCAGTTTCAGGACCCCAGTTTTAGGACCGCAGTTTCAGGACCCCAGTTTCAGGACCGCAATTTCAGGACCCCAGTTTTAGGACCGCAGTTTCAGGGCCCCAGTTTTAGGACTGCAGTTTCAGGACCCCAGTTTTAGGACCGGCGTTTCAGGACCCCAGTTTTAGGACCCCAGTTTCAGGACCCGAGTTTTAGGACCGCAGTTTCAGGACCCCAGTTTTAGGACTGCAGTTTCAGGACCCCAGTTTTAGGACCGCAGTTTCAGGACCCCTGTTTTAGGACCGCAGTTTCAGGACCCCAGTTTTAGGACCGCTGTTTCAGGACCCAAATTTTAGGACCGCAGTTTCAGGACCCCAGTTTTAGGACCGCAGTTTCAGGACCCCAGTTTTAGGACCGCAGTTTCAGGACCCCAGTTTTAGGACCGCAGTTTCAGGACCCCAGTTTTAGGACCGCAGTTTCAGGACCCCAGTTTTAGGACCGGCGTTTCAGGACCCTAGTTTTAGGACCGGCGTTTCAGGACCCTAGTTTTAGGACCGGAGTTTCAGGACCCTAGTTTTAGGACCGCAGTTTTAGGATCGGCGTTTCAGGACCCTAGTTTTAGGACCGGAGTTTCAGGACCCCAGTTTTAGGACCGGCGTTTCAGGACCCTAGTTTTAGGACCGGAGTTTCAGGACCCCAGTTTTAGGACCGGCGTTTCAGGACCCTAGTTTTAGGACCGGCGTTTCAGGACCCTAGTTTTAGGACCGGAGTTTCAGGACCCTAGTTTTAGGACCGCAGTTTTAGGATCGGCGTTTCAGGACCCTAGTTTTAGGACCGCAGTTTCAGGACCCTAGTTTTAGGACCGGCGTTTCAGGACCCTAGTTTTAGGACCGCAGTTTCAGGACCTCAGTTTTAGGACTGCAGTTTCAGGACCCCAGTTTTAGGACCGGCGTTTCAGGACCCTAGTTTTAGGACCGCAGTTTCAGGACCCTAGTTTTAGGACCCTAGTTTTAGGACCGGAGTTTCAGGACCCTAGTTTTAGGACCCTAGTTTTAGGACCCCAGTTTTAGGACCGGCGTTTCAGGACCCTAGTTTTAGGACCGGAGTTTCAGGACCCTAGTTTTAGGACCCTAGTTTTAGGACCCTAGTTTTAGGACCGGAGTTTCAGGACCCTAGTTTTAGGACCCTAGTTTCAGGACCCTAGTTTTAGGACCCTAGTTTTAGGACCGGAGTTTCAGGACCCTAGTTTTAGGACCCTAGTTTTAGGACCGCAGTTTCAGGACCCTAGTTTTAGGACCCTAGTTTTAGGACCGGAGTTTCAGGACCCTAGTTTTAGGACTGGAGTTTCAGGACCCTAGTTTTAGGACCGGCGTTTCAGGACCCTAGTTTTAGGACCGCAGTTTCAGGACCCTAGTTTTAGGACCGCAGTTTCAGGACCCCAGTTTTAGGACTGCAGTTTCAGAACCCCAGTTTTAGGACCGGCGTTTCAGGACCCTAGTTTTAGGACCGCAATTTCAGGACCCTAGTTTTAGGACCCTAGTTTTAGGACCGGAGTTTCAGGACCCTAGTTTTAGGACCCTAGTTTTAGGACCGGAGTTTCAGGACCCTAGTTTTAGGACCCTAGTTTTAGGACCGCAGTTTCAGAACCCTAGTTTTAGGACCCTAGTTTTAGGACCGGAGTTTCAGGACCCTAGTTTTAGGACTGGAGTTTCAGGACCCTAGTTTTAGGACCGGCGTTTCAGGACCCTAGTTTTAGGACCGCAGTTTCAGGACCCTAGTTTTAGGACCGGAGTTTCAGGACCCTAGTTTTAGGACCGCAGTTTCAGGACCCCAGTTTTAGGACTGCAGTTTCAGGACCCCAGTTTTAGGACCGGAGTTTCAGGACCCCAGTTTTAGGACCGGCGTTTCAGGACCCTAGTTTTAGGACCGGCGTTTCAGGACCCCAGTTTTAGGACCGCAGTTTCAGGACCCCAGTTTTAGGACCGCAGTTTCAGGACCCCAGTTTTAGGACCGCAGTTTTAGGACCGGCGTTTCAGGACCCTAGTTTTAGGACCGCAGTTTCAGGACCCTAGTTTTAGGACCGCAGTTTCAGGACCCCAGTTTTAGGACCGGCGTTTCAGGACCCCAGTTTTAGGACCGCAGTTTCAGGACCCCAGTTTTAGGACCGCAGTTTCAGGACCCCAGTTTTAGGACCGGCGTTTCAGGACCCCAGTTTTAGGACCCCAGTTTCAGGACCCGAGTTTCAGGACCGCAGTTTCAGGACCCCAGTTTTAGGACTGCAGTTTCAGGACCCCAGTTTTAGGACCGCAGTTTTAGGACCGCAGTTTCAGGACCCCAGTTTTAGGACCGCTGTTTCAGGACCCAAATTTTAGGACCGCAGTTTCAGGACCCCAGTTTTAGGACCGCAGTTTCAGGACCCCAGTTTTAGGACCGCAGTTTCAGGACCCCAGTTTTAGGACCGCAGTTTCAGGACCCCAGTTTTAGGACCGCAGTTTCAGGACCCCAGTTTTAGGACCGCAGTTTCAGGACCCCAGTTTCAGGACCGCAAATTCAGGACCCCAGTTTTAGGACCGCAGTTTCAGGGCCCCAGTTTTAGGACTGCAGTTTCAGGGCCCCAGTTTTAGGACCACAATTTCAGGACCCTAGTTTTTTGTGACAGCGCCATCTACCAAACTGGATGATATAGGGTGCGGTTTCAGGACCGCAGTTCTAGGATCCAGGTGGTTTAGTTTGTACATAGTATCAAGATCCACCTATTATCTTAAGTCTTGTTATAAAAAAAATATATATATATATATATATATGAACAAATAATATGGACTAGAAAAGCTCCTGCAACCGGTGGATTAGAGCAAGTAGCATCAAGCTACATGACACAATTTAAAAGATTAATATTACACTTTTACTTAAAGCTCACTTTACAGCACCATCGAGTATTTGTATCATATTCCGGTCGCGGTTTAAAATGGTTTTAAGTCAAAAAAAGCTGTTGAAATATGTTATATTTAGCATTTTATATGCAGCTAATGGCTACACCTTGCTTAGCAATACTGTTAACATTCTTTATTCATATGAAAATATCCCAAATCACAAACAAACCACATATACTCAAAATCGTGCATTTATTAGCTTCTTGTTTCAGGTGAAGAGATGTGTCTTAGCTTTGTTATCACGGAGGTCAGAATCAAGGCCAGAATGAGGAAGTGTACACAGTAGCGCGTCATGTAGAAGGGCAGGATTATTGTCACGTTCAACCACGTGAGATGATTGACAGCTCTAAGCGAATAAGAGAGCGCTGCAGATCATAACTGACGCAAATCAGGAAGAGGAGACACAGATCTCGCTGTGTTCGTGGTTTGAGCTTCAGATCGCATAATTTAGTGGAACATGAAAATCATTATTTCTCCAAATATCAAGTCAAGTTCAAGTTCATTTATTTGTATAGCACATTTAAACAGCCGCTTAGACAGACCAAAGTGCTTTACAGAACACACAAATAAGAAAAGTAAAAACAGCAATAACAACCCCTAAAACACATAAAAAGCAGCAGAGCTACGAAAAGCCTTAACAGAGATTCAAATATAAAATCGTAAAAAAAAACAAAACAAAAAAAACAATAAGCTAAAGAAAACAGGTAGGTTTTTTTACCAAAGACTTAAAGATAGAAAGGGTGGGGGCCGTTCGGATCTCTAGAGGCAGGGTGTTCCACAGACGAGGCCCTGCCACTGCAAAGGCACGCTCCCCTCTACGCTTAAGTCTGACACGAGGGACAACCAGCAGAGCCTGGTCGTGTGACCTTAGGCTTCTGGACGGCGTGTAGGGATGAATGAGTTCGGATAGATAGGCTGGAGCTAAGTTGTGTAAAGATTTAAATACAAATAGGAGGATTTTAAAATCTATTCTCTGCCGGACTGGCAGCCAGTGTAACGATTTAAGAATCGGAGAGATATGGTCGTATTTGCGACAGTTAAGGATAAGTCTGGCCGCAGCATTTTGGACCAACTGAAGACGGGCAATTTGAGAAACTGAAATCCCACAGTAAAGTGAGTTGCAATAGTCTAGCCGACACGTGATGAAGGCATGAACCGCCATTTCCAAAGTTATCGGAGTAAGAATGCCTTTGATTTTAGATAATAAGCGAAGTTGGTAGAAACCGGAGCTTATAACAGATGATATGTGTTTGTCAAATTTTAAAGACTGGTCAACAAGAACACCTAAGTTCCGCACTCCTGTAGATTTAAAGGGAGATAAACTCCCCAAGTCTGGGCTTATGTACTGGGACCTTTCACTCGGGCTAAAGACAATGACCTCGGTCTTATCATCATTTAGAGAGAGGAAATTTTGAGCCAGCCATGCCTTTACCTCCTCTAGGCATAGTAGAAGAGAGTTTAACGCTCCAGGGTTATTTCTTTTAAATGGAATGTAAATTTGGGTGTCGTCTGCATAAAGATGGAATGATACACTGTGTTTCCTTAAAATAGCGCCCAGCGGTAGCATGTATAGAGAAAATAGAGAGGGAGCCAAAATGGAGCCCTGTGGAAGACCACAGGTTAGAGGTGCCATGGAGCTGGAGAAATTACCCATCTTAACTAAAAACTTTCTGTCAGAAAGGTACGACTGAAACCATGACAGGACAGAAGCCTTTAGGCCCACCTCAGTTTAGCCAAGTGGGCCTAAAGTCTAGCCAACAGAGGTCAACAGTGTCAAAAGCTGCCGAAAGGTCTAAGAGAACTAAAACCACATCACCCGAATCAGTGGAGATAAAAATATCATTTAGCACTCGCAGAAGGGCGGACTCAGTGCTGTGGGCAGCCCTGAACCCAGATTGAAAAGCCTCATAGATACAGTTATTTGAAAGAAAGTGCTGAAGTTGATTAAACACAATTTTCTCCAATAACTTGGAAATAAAAGGCAAAACAGAGATGGGTCTGAAATTTTGTAAAATAGAAGGATCCAGTGAAGGCTTCTTGAGCAAAGGAGGGGCTGTAGCCACTTTAAGATTAGTTGGAACAGAGCCCGTATTGAGACACTTGTTAAAAAGAGATACCAAACCTGGACCCACAGAGTCGATGATTAGCTTTAGAAATTTCGGCTGAATGATATCATTTGGACAAAAAGAAGGTTTAAGCTTGGTGCACACATCCTTTAGTGTCTGGAGGTTGATAGGATCAAAAACCTCCCAAACACAAGTAGTAGGTGACACGAATGAGGGTAGAGTTAAGTTAGGGCAAACACTAAGTCTTAATTTAGTGATTTTGCTCACAAAAAATCTCTGGAAATCTTCACATAGAGCATCAGAGGCAACAGATAGTTTAGAAGAAGGATTTATAACAGACTGAATGACTGAAAACAAGACCTTTGGGTTGGAGTGGTTGGATTCAATTAAGTTAGAGAAATATGCAGCTTTAGCTGACTTAGCTGCCTTCTGGTATGCTGTAAGAGCGTCTTTGAACAAATGGAAGGAGACAATCTGCCTGTCTCGCTTCCATTTGCGTTCGGCCGCTCTACAAATTTGTCTATGATGACGAGAGTCAGAGTTTTGCCACAGATTAGATTTTGGTTTGGATATGTGAGGCTTGAAAGGAGCAGTCACGTTAGCTACCTTAAGCCAGGCAGAATTTAAAAGGCTGAAGTGTTGATCCGCGTCCAGGTCAGATAGTGGTTGGTCCAAGTCCAGGTGTGAACATAGTTCAGCAAAGCACAGGTCGAAGTTAGAGCTGAACTGAGGAGAGTAGACCCGCGACATAACAGGTGCAATAGTGGGTAGAGAGAGCTCCGGGAGAGACAGTGAGAATAGAATAGGCTTGTGATCGGAGAGTAGATACTCAGAAAATACAATATCAGTGACATCGATCCCGTAGGATAACACAAGGTCCAATGTATGGCCCTGAATGTGCGTAGAGTTTTTGACCCACTGCAGTAGATTAAAAGCATCTATTAAGTCAAGAAACTCCTGCGATAAGGAATTTGAATGACAACAGACGTGAATATTAAAATCTCCCACCAGAAGGAAGCGATCATAGTTTGTGGCAATACTGCCAATGAACTCAGTAAAATGCTGTATAAAATCATTAGTGGAGTGTGGAGGACGATATATCACCCCTAAGCAGATGGGACCATTCCAGTCAAGGTGGAGAAGCTGAGATTCAAAGCTGGGGAAAGCCGTACAGTGACTAGCCGGCAGCGTGAGGAGAAAGAGTTGTTTAAGACAGTTATAATCCCACCCCCACGACCATTTGGACGAGGAGAGTTAAAAAAAGAACAGTTTACTGGAACCAGTTCTGAGAAAGGAGTTAAATCACCGACCTTTATCCAGGACTCTGTGATGAACATAAAATCCAGGTTGTGTGAGGAGTAGAAGTCGTTTAATAAAAAGGTCTTATTCACCGCAGAGCGTGCGTTGATTAGTGCCAGTTTGGGTGGAGGAATAATCACGTGAGATGATGGCGCCTTTCTCAACGAGCGCAGATTTCCGGGATTAACTCCGTTCTGCCGAGAGCAGAGGCCAACACTGCGGAGATCAGCCCGAATGACAGGACTCAGATGTAGGGGGAAAAGAGGACGAAGGCATCGGTAAACCGCATCCCGCGGGTGCCAGGTAGCAGTGCTGCGCCGAAGCAAACTGCCAGCTTGTAAAAGAGTCTTCAGTTTTGTGATGTAACCTCCGCGTTTTCCTCGTTTCCTCTTTCGCTTTCTCCGCGCGGTGGTTGATGGCCGCCACCAACAGATATCATGCCGGAGAATCGCTCGGGGAGGCTCGTCCGAATTGCGTAGGGGGCAGCCCACGTCCATGGTGTCTAAGTTGGTAAGTGAATCGCCAACAGAGATACGGATGTCTAGGAGAGCTTGACGGGCATATACTAGCCGCGAACAGCAGATAAACGACAGATCAGACAGGCAGAGAAAAAAACACAGGAGCAACAGACGGCAAGCCAAACACACAGGCGCCATCTTGCGTAACATCAGTACCGTTGTAATAGCTTGTGCACCATTGCACTAAGAGCCCTAACGGATGCTATATGTATGTGAACACGTGAATGACATGCTTTATGAGCGATGATTTCTATTCAAAATAACGAACGTTACAGCTTAATAATTTTGCACTCCTGTCATAAATTAAGAAATGAATGTCACTGCAAACCCGTTTTATCATAAACAGTGGTCAACTATCGAAGCGCTGGAGTTTCAAATCTTTCTAATGATGCCGTTTGTCTAGATCAAATAAGTAAGAGTGGTGTTTTAACGAGTAATGAATGTTGAGCAACAATAATCTGGGGCCGTCTGTGATCTTTGCCACAAAAGTGGTTAAATGAGTGTTTTTGGTGATCCAGTTCGGTAGGTGGCGCTGTAACAGAAAACAGACTGGGCCGTCTGACCAATCAGAGCAAAGAAGACCAATCACAACAGACTGGGGCATCTGACCAATCAGAGCAGAGTAGACCAATCACAACAGACTGACCCTTCTGACCAATCAAAGCAGTGTAGACCAATCCAGGGATTAAAGTGAAAGAAATTCTTCTGACAGATTTTTTTTTCCAGGCCAAGTCATATTCCTTTAACTTTATTTAAATAGTCGAGACCAATAGCGTTTTAAGTGGAGATGTTTTAAACCGCTTTAATATTGCCAGTTTGCGTATTTTAAAAGCTATTTTAATAGGGCTGTAACGATACGCGATATAAAACCGAAGTCGCCATAGGCTACTCATATCCACGAACCTGTGTCGCGGTGTGAGAAGACAGAATCGCCACACACCCCTTCCAACTCCCAGAGTTATCCTTCCTGTCCAGATCCAATGCTACTGTCACGGTTTGGGTTTTGTTTCTTGTTCCTGGCAGTGGCGCCTCCAGAAATTTTTCATAGGGGTGGCCAGATGGGGCCACTTAAAATCTTGGGGTGGCACACCAAAACTATAAACCATAATTTCAGAATTGTATTCTACTGTTGTAGTAAACCGGCCTGTAGAAAACTATCAGAAAGACTTAAGGAAACTCCTACTGATGTACTTTGGTTTATTGAGTTATATTTAATGTTACTAATGATATTAGTAGGGCCCTACTAATATATATTATATTATATATAATGATATATATTATATAGATATGATATATATAAGGACCCTCGCCCCGCGGCAAATTTCCAGATACTTACATAATTGTGATGAATTTAATCCTTTTTAAGTTATTATTTTGCAGTGTAAGATTACAGTTAAGACCTTTAAATATTTCATAAATGTATTATGAATTTTGAATAAACTTAATGAGTGTATAAATCAGCAGCAAAAAGCAATTCTTGAAAAAAATCTGCACAGTAATTTTATAAAATCTAAATATGTTAATAAAACAAATTACTATTAGTTCTCTTATAAAATTCAATCAGGCAATCATACATTTCACAATTTTATATTTATATATGAATGTCAAGAATTCAGAAGTGCATATATAGCCTACACTACAAAGAAATAATATGCAATTAACTTATACTTATTTTAAATGTATTGAGCAGGCTAGGTATAACAAAATATATTGGCTTTTAATAATATTTCAGTGCGCAAACCCATGATAACATGAAAAACAGAGCGCACACAGCGTGTATGCGTATCGCGGGTGCAGAATGATGTGCTCAAAGCAACATGGAGTCACAGTGTGCAGCGCTGCATAAGTGCGCATTTAAAAGTTCACGTCACAAAGCGAAGAAATGTCGAGCGCACAAATCCTAGTGCGATTTGTTCCTTTGTTTCACAGTTTTGAATGCCAGTTATTGTGCGTTTGATGCCGATTCATAGTCCTTGTGATGTGTGTGATCTAGCAAGCACACGGTAGTGAGTCGTTTAAAAACAGCAACAAACTCACACAAAATAAAGTAATTTTATGCAAATGTACAGCCTTTTATCTACAGATAATGCATTATAATGTGAATGTATCATATTGGAGAGAGTTTTACCGTGCATCCAAGAGGCGCGCGCGCTGTTTGAATATGAATGGAGAATGATTGACAGCCGCAGAGGAGGGAAAACGAGTTTCCGTATACTTTAATGATGTAAATAGACTTCTGTCCCTCACATTAAGCTATGGAATGACTTCAGATGACTTTGTCACCCAAACTGAAGTGAAAAAATCGGGAGGCGCCGAAAAGCGCGCTGTTTGCATCCCTGCTCGTCAAAACGTGGCAAAGACACATCAAAAAGCTGCTGAAACAGTATACTGTAACCGTTTGGCACTTAAAAAGCACGTCACGACACATGTCACGACACCCCGTCTTCTTTTACTAAAGAATATTTTTGACTTATTTATAAAATGCATAACTGATGCTACTAAAATTTGTACTGGCCATTGGGGTGGCCAGGAGTCGGCCGGCGCCATTGGTTCCTGGTTCTTGTCTGTCATGTGATCCCACCATGTGTCTTGTCCCATGTTCAGCTGTTCCCCGTTATGTTGATTAGTCTTCCCAGGTGTTTCAGTTTAACCACGCCCCCTTGTTATCTTGTTTAGCTTGTGTTCCCTTGTATTTAAGCCTTGTATTTTAGTTCAGTCCTTGTGAGTTCTTGATGTTGTAACGTTTGCCTGTAGCTGTCTCCTTGTTCGTGTTCTGAGTTTTCTGTTCTGAGTGTTCCCTGGATTTCCTGTTTGTTTTATTAAATGTGTGTTTGCAATTGGATTCTCGCTTCATTCTTCCCGAAACGTAACAGCTAGTGATGGCCAAATGAGGCTTCCTGAACCACTGAGGCTTTCCAGCCCATTGGTTCACCAAAAGGTTCGTTTACCTGAAGCCTCATGAAACAGTGTGCTCCCTAGTGACACCTGCTGTGCAAAGCAATGTATCGCACACAAATCTATTCATCCTGAGCAACCAAATTGTCATGGTGTGGGCACACCCTTTTTCTATTGCCTGTGTATTAAATAAAGTTTTTTACTCTGCTTGTGTTTACCTATGCACACACAACTCACACACACATAACTTTGTATTCAGTAGTTCTTTGGGTTAGTGATGACAGTGAATGCCCCAAATGAGTGTAAAGAAATCACTGAGTGCAGTGCTGACTGAGTGCAATAGTGTAGTGATTATGGAACTGGGAGTACAATTATGTAGTGCTTATGGAACTGGGAGTGGAACAGCAAACTGCAACAGGGATGGGAACATTTTTACTGATTTTTATTTAAAAACAAAAGTTTTTTTACAGTATTTGGATTGAGGCGGTTTCTCTTTTTGGAAACCACCTCTCCAGCCTTAGAAAACACCCTTTCACAGGGCACCGATGATTATAAATGTATACAAACCTTGTTATGAGCAATCAATTCAAAATGCTCCCAGACAGGAGAAGTTCTCCTCTTTCTTGCTGGCTCCATTGTAAGGGCTCTAGGTTTGCCTTTAACGTTTGCACTCTAAGGCTTTCCCTACAGTCTAGTCTTAGAATAATAATAATAGCAATAATATATATATATATATATATATATATATATATATATATATATATATATATATATATATATATATATATATATATACAATAATAACACTACTACCAATATATGTATATATATATAGCAACTAGAACTAGATATAGGCTAATTTACTCTAATAATCTACTGAACTATGTATACTTTACTCTAATAATCTAATAATCTACTAAACTAAGTATAATGTAATATAATATATAATACAGGCTATGATATATAATGATAACTATGCTACTACAAACTCGCTACTACAACTCGCTACTCACTACTTCGTACAACCAACACTTCAACACCAATGCAAACGCCTACTGCAAAACCCACGAGAGGCGCGAGGTTTCGAACCACTTTTATCCGGAAGCGATACTCAGAATGAAGCAATGACGTATTCAACACAATCCGAGGCCTCGTTTGTTATCGTCACGTGATTTTCACGGAAACGACACAAGCCTCGAATCGGGGCTTCATCTGGAACGCCCCTTTTTGCTCGACACAAGCTCCGGAGCCTCGCTTCAGATGTCACATCACTAGTAACAGCTACCACATCTTTCAATTACTATTAGTATTATTTGAAGTTAACATTATAAAATACGTAGACCTACACCACAAAACTAGGTGAGGATAAATTAAAATTGGGCAATTTCAGCGTTACGGACGTGACATTTGCAGTCAAAACTTGAAATATAAATTCTCAGAAAATGCATTTAATACCAATACATTGAAACTTCTGTAAATACATCCATAATCCCTTAATAAAGGAGTTCAGACATTATAAAAATATAAGTCTACACATGCATTTTATATTTAATATGAGGGAAGATGCATTACGGACATGACACAAAACATCTTTAACTTTTAGGTGGCAAAATATTGTTTTAGGACCTAATTCTGTGAATTACACTGCACAAACCAAAAGTAATACTACCGAATGAAGAAGGGTTGGTTCTCCCCAGAACATAAAATATAAATTTTATTTTATGTTTCGTGTTCGCATTTATGAGAAAAAAAACAATGTTACGTGACAGTTCTGGAAGCGGCACTAAAACTTTCACTAAAACTTTCACGCAGAGACCTCAAACAGAAAGCACACAGCCTTACTTTAAAGTAAATTTCGTTTTGTATTAATTGTATCTTAATTTTAATCAATGTTTCATCAACCAATTAGGCCTACCTGCATTTAATAAATAAGTAAATATAGCAGACATAATCACGACACAGAGACGCCGGCGCGTGAAGTGGAGCTCGTCTTATAAATGAACCGAAACTCAGCGTATAAGGTAGCCTACTTCACAGAAATATATCTATATTGAAATGTCTACTTTTAAACAGAACAATTCAAAACGAAAGAAAACAGACTCTCTGCTTATGTAGGCCTAATCCGAATGAAAAGTGCATTTCTCTCTGGCGCATTCAATGCGAAGATCGCGAGTCAGCATCGCAACTTCATCTTACCAGCCGCGTGAGCCGACACTGAGAAAACACTTGTATATTAATAAACAATTAAAATGTCTCCTTGCTATTTTGACATTCATAATCATTACTTTTGCCGGTTCTTTTTGACAGCTTTTAGGTGGCAGCGCCACCCTTACATGAACGCGTCAGCACCGAAAAGATGGAGATGGAGATTTTTTTTAGAATAATCGCACAACCTATTTGATATTCTATAATTAAATACTCAGTTACTCATCCCAAACAACTAAAATGTTTACTTGTAAGCGTCTTTTTACATGTTAGTTTATCCGTGAGCGGGAATTGAAAACCCGGAGTGGACCATGAGTGAGAGTGGAGAGAGGAACGTGCTTTTCGTCCGCTCCAGGCTCTGATCACATCCCCCTCAGCAGGGTGAACACACCTCGTCTTTCCTTAAGACCTATTCAAACTATTCAAACTAAAATTAAGACATTTATTACACTATTTGAGAAATGAAAGCCTGTTTACGGCCTTAAAATTATGAAAAGTGAATTTAAGACATTAAGGATTGAACCCTGCAACTGACGGAAATACGTCATAGACTCGCTGAAATTAACGGAAATCCGTCGTAGCGACGGAGAACTTTAATCCCTGCCAATCACAACAGACTGAGCCATCTGACCAATCAGAGCAGAGTAGACCAATCACAACAGACTGGGGCATCCGACCAATCAGAGAGACTATCCAGTGTAGGAGAATCCAAAACAAAATAGGATCTTTTAAAATAGCATAATATGGCACATTAAAGTACAGTTACACATTCATTTTTTTGTTTGCCTATTTGTTGTTGGATATGTCACATTTTTATTATATTGTGAGTACATTTTTTATCAATATCCTGTTACACTTATGCAGATTTAATGTCAACACATGTTTTATTTACAGTTGTATCACAGCAGGCAAATATAGGCTATGAATTAAACTCAGCATTTAGATTTGTGTTTGTTAAATACAAATTTAAAATAAGCTGTGTTAATAAACAAGGGTCTTTTCACATGTATATTTGTTTCTAATATACCTAATGGTGTGCAATGATGTCAACATGTTTATTGATACACTATATCATCCAAATATCACATCTTATGAATTTAATTTAAATACAAACATTACAACTGAACCTTTATCAAAGGTAATTAATTGTTTGTTTTTCTTTAAATTATTGTCAGTCACATACGGAGTAAAACAACAACTAATTTATCAAAATTATGGACAAAATGATGAACTCGGATTTGCAGTATTTTTTAGAAATAAACACTGCTAGCTGTCTAATAGTTCTCTCTCTAAACGCCAGGACTTCCTTTACTGTTTAAAACTGTGTAGCATATTCGTGAAATGCTCCAGGATAGTTGTATAATATAAAGCCAGAATGAGGAAATTAAGGAGTTAACCCATTCAGACCCTGCGTCCATTACAATGGACATCATATGTCAGCCCCCTTTTTTTAACTTCTGGAGCATTTCACCTATCGGGTTGCAGAACGTTTTTTAAACAGAAACGGTGACGCGTTGAACGCACTGTTGTGATGACGCAAGAGTTGCAACTATGGGAGCTGAGAAGGCTTTTTGTGTTCTTTGTGAAGAATTTTCGGAGCCTGATGAAGTCGGTATAAATATGTTTAATACTACAAAATATGCCCGATGTTACAGTTACTGCACTTGCCGCCCAGAACACAAGAGAACATCCCATTGTGGAAACTGAAATGGAAGCACATCTTACCTAATAAAGACTAAAACACATCTATTTAGCCTCACATAGGCCTACTGACTTTATTTGTGGTTCATACTGTTTTATTAATACCCTGTATTTTCTTTCTCATTTTTAGCAAAAAAAGCACTTTACATGTGTGACCGTAGGACTCGATCAACTTACACTAGTAAGGCCCGTACTCAGAGCCCAAATTTTCAAGCCTCCCCAATCAGGCTTTCCACTAAAGGAAAAGGACGAGCAGAGACAAAACCACAGACTACAATTTTATTTATCAATTAGTGATTAAAACCATCTTGAGCTCAACATCAATGATAAAAAAAAACACTTCAATCAATGTGAATGAATCAGCCCAATGGGCATCGTTAGTCGGTTCACATGGGCCGGCCGCCCATACACTGGCCAAATATACAGAAAGAGAAATAAATATATATACACTAACAAAGAAAATTGCACAAAAAAAAAGGATAAACTAAACAAGTTGGTTTCTTTCTTTGGTATTATGTCTTTAAGTAAAACATTTCACCGCTCAACTAATAAAGCAAAACTGAATACAAATCAAAAACACTTCAAACCAACCAAACCCAAAAATACAATAATTTTTTAAACCCACTCAACACCAACCAAATAAACCAAATCAAAAGAAACAAAAAAACAAATAAACCACAATTAATCCACCCCGTAATTGAGCGGTATCAATGTAAGGCAAGACAAAGAAATAATACAACCAACACAAAGCAAAAATAAACAAATTGGTTAATAAACAAACCCTAATAAAAATAAAATAAAACAAAACAATTTAAATTCAACACTACACACGCACTTAAACAAAATACACCAAAAAAACGAATAGACACAAAAAAACGAATTCACAAATCAAATGAAATTACATCTGCAAAGTGATCGAACGCAAGGTGGGGCCAGAATCAAAGGCCACGGGTTTAGCGCGTCCAACGTGAGCGTTGTACAGGCAGTAGCAAAGACATTCAATGAATGCAATCGCGAGCGTCCAATGCAGTCACGAGTTAGCGCGTCCAACGTGAGCGCTGTACAGGCAATAGAAAAGACATTCAATGAATGCAATCGGGAGCGTCCAATGCAATCGCGAGCTTTAAGGCGACATCCTACGTCTCAAACTGGAAACACAATTTAAGCCGCAGCAAAGCAGCAGCTGGCAACTTCTGCAAAACAAATAAACATTTTCACTTGCTTTCTTCACCCTCCCCACTCCTCACATTCTTTAATTACACAAACAGGGTAAGGGAAAAATAAAATTACCTTTCACGTGTATGACACTCACATACTCATTAACAATGCCTGGACGTACCCGACTAATCTAAAATTACACCAAACACACATTAATCAAACATGTGACTTAAGTTAAATTCCCACGAACACCCATATTCTAAGTTTATAATTCCCTCCCATCTAGCCTCCAATTTGTGCCCCCACAGTAGAGGCCTCACTAGACGGTGAACTTAAAACAGGAACAAAAGGGAGGGTACATTCAGACGTCACGTTTGGAACCATTTCCACAGAGGCGCCATTTACAGGGGTAGGCGGTGAAGGCTCCATAACCACCATCACAGAGTCCCCATCACCCAAACATTCCTGAAGATCTTGCCCCTGTAAGCCCAGATCAATATGATAAGCCTGTTGTATCGTTTCAGGAGCCAGCTTCAACAGAGACCTATGCACATGTTTTACCCGAGTGGGCTCATCCAATGAAGAGATACTATACACCTGACCACCTTCCCGAGGAGCTCTTACTATTTTATACAGGGCCGCGGACCAATGATTCTGAATCTTATTACGACCTCGAACTGCACACTCACGCAAATGCACTAACTGGCCCTCGATTAGTGGTTGACCCCTTACTGTCTGATCATACAAGTTCTTCCTATGTTCTGCAGCTGCTTCAAGACGGGCTTTTACCCTTCCATAGGTTACTCTCAGCCCCTCCCGATGCCCAGCCACCCAGTTTTCCACACTACCCCCGACTGGATCCTCCACTCCTGCCAGCAGAAAATCCACCGGCAACCGGGGAGTTAGTCCGAACATCAGAAAATGAGGAGATTCACCGGTGGTATGATGGCAGGTGGTGTTATACGTAAAAACCACGTGTGCCAAGTGCAGAGTCCAGGAACGTTTCTGTTCGGGTGGAAGGGAACGAAGAAGATCGTGCAGTGTTCGATTGAACCTTTCACACTGTCCGTTACCCTGAGGATGGTACGGTGTCGTGTGAGTTTTCTGAATCCCATAAAGATGGCACAATTGGGCAATCACTGCACCCTCAAAGTTCCGACCCTGATCGGAATGGAGTCTGGCTGGCACACCCAACTTATAAAACCATTCCTGGACCAGGACATTGGCTACAGTGGTTGCTCTCTGGTCCCTAGTTGGCACAGCCAATGTGTATTTGGAGAAAACATCTGTCATAATTAGGACATTTTCCCGTCCATCACTAGATGGTTCTAAGAAGGTGAAGTCAACGGCCAATATTTGGTTGGGCTTAGATGCCAACAAGTGGCCCATGGGAGCACGAGCTACTGGATAACTGGACTTTGAAACTGTACACTGCTGGCAGTTCTGACAATGCTCTTTAACATAAGCACTCATGCTTGGCCAATAGCATCTCCTACGAATTAACTCATAGGTCCGTTCCCTGCCTTGATGGCCATGCCCATTGTGTAACTGCGCAAATACCACATTCCATAAAACCTCTGGTAGTACCAACTGATCCACCTCCTCCCCACCATCAGGAAGTTGGAGGTGGCGGTACAGCAATCCCTCCTTAAACAATCGACCCCATTGTCTCAAGAGCTCAAGCCCAGATTTAGACATGGACTGTCGCTCCACCTTAGATGGGTACTTACTTCTGGAAAAAAATGCAAGAAATCCTCTCAATGTTGGATCATCCAACTGCATCTGTTGGAGCTCTTCCTTAGAACGGGATGGGAAAGCGACAATAGCATGCTGCTCTGCACCTACCAATTCACCTTCAACCTCCTGGCGGATGTCAACTGGGCAGAGTGTCTTGGGCAATGGTGTACCAAAGGACTGTATCGGAATGCAAGAGGAATACTGCCTTGACAATGAGTCGGCATTACCATTAACCCGACCAGGGCGATACTCGATTTCAAAATCAAAGATTGCCAACTGAGACACCCAACGCTGCTCAGTTGCACCCAGCTTGGCTGAATTCAGGTAGCTCAGTGGGTTGTTATCAGTATAGACAGTACACTGATGACCTACGAGATAATCCCTAAACTTTTCCGCCATCGCCCATTTAAGGGCGAGGAGCTCCAGCTTCATAGAACTGTAATTCTCCATATTCTTCTCTGTAGGCCTAAGCCCTCGACTGGCATAGGCCACTGGCCGTAACCTCCCACCTTGCTCCTGACTAAGCACCGCCCCTAGTCCCAAATGGCTAGCATCAATGTCAAGAACAAAGGGCTTAGCAAAATCAGCATAGGCTAACACAGGAGCTGCCACCAATTTCTCCTTGAGAGACTGGAACCCTTGCTCACACTCTGGGGTCCAGCAACTCTCTATGGGTCTGCCTGAGCCCCTCTTTTTCTTTGTGCCGACCAACTCTGCTACCAGGCGATGCAGAGGGGCAGCCAACTTGGCAAACCCCTCTACGAAACGCCGATAGTAACTCACAAAGCCCAAAAAAGATCGTAACTCTGCAGCGTTAATAGGTCGCCTCCAATCTGCCACCGTGCTAATCTTACCGGGATCGGTAGAAACTCCTCCCTTTGAAACAACATGCCCCAAGTAGTGAACCTCCTGACGGAAAAAACAGCATTTCTCCAGTTTGAACTTTAAGCCCTCCTGCTGTAAACGGCTGAAAACCAACTCCAATCGCACAAGATGTTGAGATACGTTAGTCGAGAAGACAATGATATCATCCAGGTACAACAACAAGGTTTGAAATCGTTGATCCCCAAACATGCGTTCCATCAACCGCTGGAATGTACTTGGGGCATTGCACAACCCAAAGGGCATCCGATTAAATTCGAATAGCCCAAAGGGTGTGCAAAAAGCGGTCTTACCTTTGTCTTGCTCTGCCACCGGAACCTGGTTATAGCCACTCACTAGATCAACAGTTGAAAACCACTGAGCCCCAGAAAGGGCATCCAAAGTCTCCTCGATGCGGGGCAACGGGAAAGCATCCTTCCTAGTCCTCTGATTTAACTGTCGGTAATCGACACACAATCGTATTCTGCCATCTTTTTTCTTAAACACGACTATGGGGGAAGCAAAGGGACTACTACTTTCCCTAATCACCTGACTTGCAAGCAATTGTTGCACATGTTCTTTAACTGCAACATAGTCAGATGGAGGGATGCGACGATACCTCTGTCGTATAGGAGCAGAACCCAATAGTGGGATCTCATGTGTAATCAGGTTGGTACACCCCAAATCAGAGTCATCTGTTGAAAATACAGATCTATATTTACCCAACAGACCCTTCACCTGTGTCTGCTCCTCTACAGAGAGGTGTGAGAGATCCATTTGTTGGATCACCTCTTCTACCCCATCAACACTTCCAACTTGTGAGGAAACTACGGCCTGTTGGTCATCGGCAGCACTTGGATGAGTAGCAATAATCTCTCCTGGCCAGCTCAGGGGCTGGACCTGGCACAATGTTCCCACCACTTGCCGTGGTTGCAGAAAGACATCAAGTTCACCTATGTTAACCATAGGGACTTTAGTGATACCGCCTCTCACCTGGACCAAGGATACAGACGCCAGCAAGCCGGAGGGAAGTGGATTCCCATTATCCAAAGGCTCATAAAGAGCCATAGACAAGAACCCACACTGCGCAGCACAAGTAACTGGGACAAATTGCCAGGAGTTGGCCTGAATGCGGACCACATGTCTACCCCTAACACGTACAGGCCCCCCGCTAAAGTCAGACCTACGAGAGCAACCAGTCTGGCAATACTGCATTGCCAATGTCCATGCTGGAACTTCTTTAACTATAGGGAGATCAAACAACTCTGGGCCATGTTGATTAAACAGCTCCTGAAAACACTCACCTCTAACATTCATCCCCAATAGACCTGGCAACCCTGATGTTGAAAGGACCTGAGGAGGATCCCTTACAATAAGGACACCCTTATTGTGAATGCGTCTACCCAATATAACAAAATCCAGCTCCAGGTATCCTACGAAAGGAATAGATAGACCATTAGCAGCCCGAAGCTGCAACCATCCACAATCATTCAACCTTTCCTTACCCCAGGGTTCAAAATGTGCCAGGAAGAAGCTCTGTGACAGTGGTTACCATGGAACCTGTATCCAATAAACATGGAACATTAACCCCACCCATCTTAACTATGACGGAGGGGCACTTACCCAACAAAGTGGAAGGTCCATTACTAGTGGAGGCATGAGCCACTGAGCCAGGCCCTTTCCCTTCTGAACTGTGGCTCGTCAGTTCAGAGGGTTGCAGTTTTCCGCCTGCCCATTAGGAGGCAATACATTAACATGTGACAAACGAGCCCGTTGATCTCTAAACTGAGTCTGTCCTAATGTACAATTCCGAGCTATATGCCCAGGCTGATTGCATTGCCTACAAATGATAGGGCCAAGCCGCCTAGCATGGCTTCCTACACTCTGAGACTGTAGTTGCCGTAAACTTTGAGTTAGTTCATTAAGTTGTTCCTGCTGGGCCCTCATCATTCTCTTCAGTTCCGTGAGCTCTAAAACATTAACGTCCGATGTGCCAGAGGAATCTATCTGTCCCTGTACTCTATACTGAAGAGCAGAGGAAGCTGGGACTGAATGACTCCTCTCCCTCATCTCATAATGAAAGCCCTCATCCACCCATCTAATGGCTTCTTTACGAACATCCAAGAGGGTGGAGTTAGGGTTCAATCGAACAAAACGTTTGAGCTCCCGCCGCAATCCACTATCCAGCACATGCTCTACAAACTGGTCTCTAAGCAAAACCGGTGAATTAGTCATACCTTCTGGGGCCTGCTGTACCACCCTATCCATTAGTGCAAAAAGGGCATGGGAATACTCTTGCAAAGACTCACCCTCAAGCTGTTTACGGGAAAAGAAGCTTTGCTGCAGGGCAATATAGGACTGTGGACACCCATAAAGTTCCTTCAAGATGGAAAAGACCTGCTCTGGTGTTTCCCTATCTTCCCTTGCCCTATACTTAATCTCATTCTTGGCAGGACCCTCCAGATGATCAAAAACAAATAAGGTCTGTTCAACCAAAGGCAGATGTCGGACCCGCAAGCAAGCCTGTATCTCCTCCACCCACTCAAACATTATCTTCCCCTCTACCGCTAAACATACGGCCCCTCCGTTCCCTAGGGACATAAACCACTCGTTCAACTATGGGGCTAGGGGCAGGTAGAACATTCGCAGTTGAGAGGGCCGCAGCTCCCATAGCCTGGCCTGCTTGTTGTTGGTGTAACCGCTCATTTTCTCCCCTCAATGACTGCACCTGTCTTCGCAACTCCTCCAATTCAACCTCCATATCTACAAGCTCCCCCTCCCTGCCAAAAAAAAAGAAAAAAAAAAGAAAAAAAAAAGAAAACAGAAACCTTACCACTTAACCCAAGTTTCCTCCACTACCACACTCCTGTCTGCATCTTACCAGCTGCTGCTTTGCTGTAAAGGAAACACACCACCAAATGACACAAAAACAAACATACAAAAAAAAAATCTTTTTTTTTTTTTTTTTTTTCTGTGGCAGTCTCTGCTTATCACTTCAACCCTGCCGACTACGCCACTTGTGACCGTAGGACTCGATCAACTTACACTAGTAAGGCCCGTACTCAGAGCCCAAATTTTCAAGCCTACCCAATCAGGCTTTCCATTAAAGGAAAAGGATGAGCAGAGACAAACCACAGACTACAATTTTATTTATCAATTAGTGATTAAAACCATCTTGAGCTCAACATCAATGATAAAAAAACACTTCAATCAATGTGAATGAATCAGCCCAATGGGCATCGTTAGTCGGTTCACATGGGCCGGCCGCCCATACACTGGCCAAATATACAGAAAGAGAAATAAATATATATACTAACAAAGAGAAAATTGCACACAAAAAAAGGATAAACTAAACAAGTTGGTTTCTTTCTTTGGTATTATGTCTTTAAGTAAAACATTTCACCGCTCAACTAATAAAGCAAAACTGAATACAAATCAAAAACACTTCAAACCAACCAAACCCAAAAATACAATAATTTTTTAAACCCACTCAACACCAACCAAATAAACCAAATCAAAAGAAACAAAAAAACAAACAAATAAACCACAATTAATCCACCCCGTAATTGAGCGGTATCAATGTAAGGCAAGACAAAGAAATACAACCAACACAAAGCAAAAATAAACAAATTGGTTAATAAACAAACCCTAATAAAAATAAAATAAAACAAAACAATTTAAATTCAACACTACACACGCACTTAAACAAAATACACCAAAAAAACGAATAGACACAAAAAAACGAATTCACAAATCAAATGAAATAACATCTGCAAAGTGATCGAACGCAAGGTGGGGCCAGAATCAAAGGCCACGGGTTTAGCGCGTCCAACGTGAGCGTTGTACAGGCAGTAGCAAAGACATTCAATGAATGCAATCGCGAGCGTCCAATGCAGTCACGAGTTAGCGCGTCCAACGTGAGCGTTGTACAGGCAGTAGCAAAGACATTCAATAAATGCAATCGGGAGCGTCCAATGCAGTCGCGAGCTTTAAGGCGACATCCTACGTCTCAAACTGGAAACACAATTTAAGCCGCAGCAAAGCAGCAGCTTTGCTGCTCGTTATGTCGTTATGACATAACGAGACTTCAAGAGATTTCCACGACGCGCACGCGCGAGAACTTAACTGAAGTAGTTGAAGGAGATCGCAATTCTCGCGCGTGTGCGTCGTGGAAATCTCTTGAAGTCTCGTTTCAGGCCTACAAGGAAGAAAAGGAATAGTCGAATAAAGTCGTTATTTTTGTTTGTTTTTTCGCACAAAAAGTATTCTCGTCGCTTGATAAACTTATAATTGAGCCACTGTTGTGACATGGAATATTTAAACATTTTTTTTAATGACTTTCTGGGCCGTCCGGTGTCATTCCCTTAGGGAGCCTATGTAGCAGTCATAAACCTCTCAGATTTAATCATAAATATCTTAATTTGTGTTCCGAAGACGAACGAAGGTCTTACGGGGTTGGTACAGCATGGGGGTGAGTAATTAATGACTTAATTTTCATTTTTGGGTGAACTAACCCTTTAACAGAGAAATTGTTTCAAAGATGCACACAGGAAATGACTCTAACGTGAATGCATTGATTGATTCCTGGGTTTATTTTGTTATGAATAAACAAATGTGCGATCTTTAAAGCAAAAACCTTACAATTAAAGTTGCAATGCTATAATGATCAAGTTTTTGATCTAAAAAAAGAAAGATGCACACAGAAAATGACTTTAATGTGACCATATTGATTGATTCGAAGATATTTAGTTTGTTACAAACAATGTGCAATCTGTAAAAAAAATCCCTCAAAATTAAAGTTGAAATGGTATACTGCTGAAAATGTTTTGACCTTGAAAAAAAGCTTAAAGTATAGACCAACAAATTTTATGTTTATTAATGTATTTCATGTTGGTACATTTTTGTGAAGTACACCTGTTTTGACCTGACGTCCATTGGAATGGACAAAAAAAATTACAATGAAAGCCAATATTTTTTTTAAATTATTTTCATTTGGTCTCATTTATAGAAGCCTCATGAGCTGGGAAAATGTACTTTTATATTTTTCAGAAACTTGAAACATAATTCAGGTCTGAAGGGGCTAAGGAAGTGAACTATAGCAGGTACAGTGTCGCGCGCACGCGCGCTCACCGCGTCTGATCCACGTCACGCACATGTCCACGCGGTCAAACACTGAAGCAGCTGCGGTTTGTGCTGTCGAGACATACACACACACACACACACTACAGAGTAAACACTAGTCTAGCACTAATCGCAGCAGATACAGTGTGTGACAGGAGAAGTGCGCGCTCAAACTTTGCCCGATTCCAGATGGGAAAAGCAGCATAGACGGAGCGCGAGAGAATAAAGCTGAACTCGCAGTGAAAGGTAAGAAAACACCAGATGATGATTTATTAGTGAGAGAAGAGCAACACTTATACGTGTGAAGATGCTGTAAAGCTCTTGTAGTCTTTTTTTTTTTAAAGTTTTGCCTGTTTACTGTGACCGAATGCGGGTCACGGATCTTGTGTGACAGAAAAACCGCTCAATTCCGCTTAATAACATCTTTATGAAACTAACACAACATGTCTCTTGTGTGTCTGGCGACAAACCCATCAGGCGACGCTCTTTCAGTTTCTTTTGAAAGAACTTTAGACTGGAGTGATTATTCAGCTTTTACGAGAAGAATCCACACTGATTTTACTATTACAGAAAGTTTTATTGATCGGAAACATCGCTACTGTTTGTTTTTTAGATAAACTGCACAGAAGGAATGATTGTTTGCTGAGAAATCATTTAAACACCGTGACTAGTGACCGGCTGTGTTTCAAAATCTTGTCAGCTGCCTTTCTTGACAGCATGTGTTTTATGATGAAATGACGAAATCTCAGTAAGCTTCTCGTTTTCACGTCAGCGGTTTTGTTTCATCACAGGATAAAAACAAACATTGTTTGAATGACCAAAAACATTAGACCAAACAACTTGTATTGTAATTACATCTCTGATCTAGTATTAATTTAAATGTAGCTACCCATGTTTTGAATAGTGCTTTTGAAAAATTATTAATAATATTGTATAATGATATGGAATAATATGTTTCAAGTAACTGAAGCCTCTGGCCATTTCAGTTGTCAAGTCACCTGTATTTATATAGTGCTTTTTGCAATACAGATTGTTTCAAAGCAGCTTCACAGTGGCCTCACATGACCAGCCGAATGTTTCCCACTAAACCCCGATATCCACATTTGCTTGTGGAAGGAATTCATCATTGCTGACTTTGAATAGTTCAGCGCTCCTGAGGGGTCATGATGGCGGAAAAACATATGAGATGGGAGGAAAAATAGGTAAATGTTTTGCGTTCCCACGAGAAACTTTGTGTTTGCTCTACAGTGGCATCAGCAATGGAAAACGTGCATACGTCTAAGTTCACACTGGTATAAGATTTAAGACTGTCAGGTGCCACATAACCAGCGTAACACAAACCACATATTGCAGACTGTAGATTTGCATCCAAAATGAAAATATGAGGACATGTTTTGAAAATACCCACATGGTAGAACAAAAAAAAAAAATTTACAGACAACATACTTTACAAAAAGTGACTAGAGAGAGAGTTGTCTAGATTATAATCCCTCAAATTGCAAAAATATTTTTTATTTTTTTATAATCCTTTGTTGTGATGGAAAAAATCACTTGGTGTGACAACAATAACCAAATTATTATTTTTTTACAGTGAAAATCACATTCATCTGTCAATTAAATTAAGTTGTAAATACATTTTGGTTAAATTATATAAAATAAAATGATTGAACAAAAATGGATGTATTAATGTGTACAGCATTGTGTATTGAACTTCATCTACTTCCTTCAGGATTTAAACTCCCTTGTGTAAATCAAATAGATATAGAAATTCATTTATACCTGCTGCAATTAGGTTTTTAAATGATTTATTGTAATTTGTGTTGTTATATGTCAAGTCATCTTCATTTATATAGTGCTTTTAACAATGGATTGTTTCAAAGCAGCTTTACAGAGATAAACATATAATTTAAGGTAACAGAGATTATTTTGGCTTTATAGCGGTTCTTGAATAATGTTATTTCCAGCTAAAGTTAGTTTTGATTGATTCACCTCCATTGAAATGATCATTTGTTATTAAATTAGGGGCCACTAAGACGACGCCGTTCTCTCTAAACAGACTTTAAACGCGAACCTGTGATTAACGCTGACGGCGTTCACATGCGCATTAAGAATTGATTCTATAGTTATGTGCTTTTGAAAATATGTGCGCAGGTTTGCAATTCCATACAACCCAGCCTAAACAAACTACTTGTCTTGCCTATACATTTTGATACAGAATTTGTTTTATTTTATCACTTCGGGGTACGCGAGCCGGATTTTCAACAACGCTTCATCTGTAGAGTGGGAAAGGGATCCTCCATAGGGAGAGGATAGTTGACACTTCAGCACTGCATTGTCATCGGGTCCAGGCGAAGGTCCTTCATCAGATCTGGATACGGCCTAGATCCGGCAGGCTGCGGGAAAACCTCGGGATAAACAAAGACACTAATATTAGCGTAGATGCCATTCTTCTTATGATGTAGCGAGTACATCAAGATTTAAGGGAAGTGTTCCCAGTTCCGGCTGACCTAATCTATGCAGCCTAACATTGAATTATAGAAGTCTATAATGTATTATGTGTATGCTAGGTCAAAGAGATGTGTTTTTAGTCTAGCTTTGAACTGATAGAGTGTGTCTGCTTCCCAGACAATGGTAGGAAGACTGTTCCAAAGTTTTGGTGCTAAATAGGAAAAGGATCTACCGCCTGCAGTCGATTTAGATATTCTAGGTATTATCAACTGGCCGGAATTTTGAGAAAGCAATAGACGTGAAGGACTATAATGCGTTAAAGGGATAGTTCACTTTGAAATTAATTTTTGATATGTTTTAGCTTACCTCCAGTGCATCCAAGATGTAGGTGTCTTTGTTTCCACAGTATCTTCAATTTTGATAATTTTAGGTAAAACCGTTGTTGTCTGTCAGTCATACAATGGAGGTGAAGGGGGTCCAACTCAAAGAGCAGTCAAAATTAAACATTATTTAATGACTCGTAAATGTAAGTACACATTGATGCCCTAAGACACGAAACGAGTGGTTTTTGTGAGAAAACGAACAGTATTTATATCTTTTTTAGCTCGTGTAAGCATATCCATGTCCAAATGATCTGAGAGCAGGGCGCTTCGGTCTGCGCATGCGTACAGCGTTCGCCGGAATGCCCCGGAAGGGCTCCCTCGCGCGTGTTTACGTCACTCATTGTTTATGCAGAGATTTCGGAAGTTTTACCTTACACTGTGAAGATCTAAACATATTTAGATATACAGGATCGCAATGGAAGACGATTTCTATATACCAACAGACAACGTTGATTTTTTTTCACAACCTTATTTATTTGAACCTGAACCGGGGCATTCCGGCGAACGCTGTACGCATGCGCAGACCGAAGCGCCCTGCTCTCAGATCAGTTGGACATGGATATGCTTACACGAGCTAAAAAAGATATAAATACTGTTCGTTTTCTCACAAAAACCACTCGTTTCGTGTCTTAGGGCATCAATGTGTACTTACATTTACGAGTCATTAAATAATGTTTAATTTTGACTGCTCTTTGAGTTGGACCCCCTTCACCTCCATTGTATGACTGACAGACAACAACGGTTTTACCTAAAATTATCAAAATTGAAGATACTGTGGAAACAAAGACACCTACATCTTGGATGCACTGGAGGTAAGCTAAAACATATCAAAAATTAATTTCAAAGTGAACTATCCCTTTAAGAGCTTGCTCAAGTACTGCGGAGCTAAACCATTTAGTGCTTTGTAAGTAATCAACAATATTTTTAAATGTATACGATGTTTAATAGGCAGCCAATGCAGTGTTGACAGAACCGGGCTAATATGGTCATATTTCCTGGTTCTGGTAAGAACTCGAGCTGCTGCGTTTTGAACTAGCTGTAGTTTATTTATTAAGCATGCAGGGCAACCACCCAGTAGAGCATTACAATAATCTAGCCTTGAGGTAATGAACGCATGAACTAATTGTTCCGCATTTCCCAATGAGAGCATATGGCGTATTTTAGATATATTTTTAAGATGGAAAAATGCAGTTTTACAGATACTAGACACGTGACTTTCAAAAGAAAGGTTGGTATCAAAGAGCACACCCAGGTTCCTAACCGACGACGAAGACTTGACAGAGCAGCCATCAAGTGTTAGACAGTATTCTAGGTTATTACATGTGGAAGTTTTTTGTCCAATAATTAGAATCTCTGTCTTTTCAGAATTTAGTAGTAGGAAATTACTAGTCATCCAATTTTTCATATCAGCTATGCATTCCGCTAATTTTGTGAATTGGTAAGTTTCGTTGGTTTTTGTAGGTTCGTATATGTGTATGTGTGTATACTGCTGTCTACACAAAGAATTGCCTTTGAGGACAATAAAGTAAAGTAAAAAGCATGTGCTTGCAAAGATAAAGGCCTCGGACCTGTGTAATATAGTAAAAACGATATATAATATAGCATAACAAGATTTATAAGCTTTTTTTTGTTTTTGTTTTCTAGGCCGGTAATTTGTTGTCCAGGAACACCACAAGTGACTTTCTTGTTTGTACAAAATAAACGCATTTCAAAACAAACTTCCTGGTTAAACATTAAAGCACTCTAGTGTGATAAACAGTGCAATTGTGTACCCATATTAGTTGAATATTGACAAATTCATCCACAAATAATGCGTTTTTTTTTTTTTTACTTAAAAACTGACGTGCATAAGATCAGATCAACGAGGACGATCAATCAGTTAAAAAAAATAAATACAAAACCTGTGCTAATTGACAGAAAACAAGTTCACAAAAAGATTGAATCCAAGAATTGGTAATACAAATAAAGCATAACAAGCGCTTTTTAAAAGGCCAGCCGTTTTTGACCGGGAACACAGAAGGTGTGACAGGGTTTCCAACACCACAAACCATCAATCCTACTCTATTACTGTGTGATTAAATGCTTGAGTTGGCTTTTTTCTGTTTCTTTCTCTCGACTCGATGCTTCTGATTTAGGGTTTATGAGGGGATTGTTTCAGGAGCGCTGGTCTAAATATAATGAAGCCCACATCAGGTTTATTGGGTTCTTGGTAATAATTCTCACTTACTGCTGAATCACCACACCAGATGGACAGCCCTTGTATTTATGTACCATTCGAAAGTGAACGGCAACCTCTCGCAGTGTGTACGGGTTTTTATTCCTATCAGTTTACAAGTATAATGTGTCACCGCGAAACATAAGTGTATTTTAATATAGCAGAAATCATATGAGCATACATTTAGCATGTTGTCTTGACAAAATTGATATGGTAAATGTTGAGAATTGATTTCTGAATGAGTAAAAAGATGATGAACCGTACAGTGGAAGTCTATTAGATTTCCGGCTGATTCAGGGATTTACAAACGTCTGGGGATTGATGGAAAGCTAATAATTAATTGAATCATAAAAATAGAAACTTAGAAAAGAGGCAAAATGGAGAGATATTAGACAGGCAGCAATGAGTAATTAAAGGTGCCCTAGAGTGTTTTTTTATATTATTTTATAATGTTTCCTGGGTTGCCGTTATAATGTTAGTATGTTTTTTAGATCAAAAATTGTCATAATTTAGAAATAAAAGGCATTTTTCCCACCCGGATTTTAGCCTCTGATTTGAACGCTCTGTTTGAAGGGGCGTGTCTGCTGTGTGGAACCGGCCTCTGCTGTGATTGGCTGACATGCTTGCATATGAAATAGTAATGTATTACATGTGAAACTCTCTCGAATACTTTTACTACAGCTATTATACGTTTTTACTATTACAGCTATCGAAATTAACGAATCGTGAGATGTTTTTAAAGTATTTAGATCTATTCCCATCACATACACATGTTGCTGTGATGACTGAGCATTGAGCAAGCAGAGGACAGTCTGTTGGTCGCGAGAATGAAGATCTTATCATTGCAATGCAGTTTCTGTTCTCTAATGCTTTCCCCAATGCAAACACGATCATGTAAATACAGTAAGAGCTTCGCTGTGCAGTGTAACGTGCGTCATTGAATTCATAACGAGTTTGGCAAGTGTCCAGATAAACTCGCGCTGTGGAAAGATTGTTCTTTGATCGCTTTCTGTATATAATTTATTCACAACGTTTTTTTTTCATCCTACTAAAAGAAACGATGTGAAGTTGATATTTTAGTCACTGGCTTGACTTACTGATGCATAAACAGTATTGAACGATTTTGAGAGAAAGGTTACCTGTCTGAACTTGAACAATTACACATCAGAAAGTGTTGCTTGGTAGCTGATCCGAGGCCAGCTCTGTATTGGCCCAAGTTGAGGAAACAGTCGTCGGTGAAATGTTTGGAAATTTCCAGAGAAAATAAAAGTAAGCCATTGTTTCTTCAGAGGCTCGGATGAAGGAACTAAAAAATACTTTTGTGTTCATGTGTACATCCAAACACTGAGCAACTGCTATGCTTCGGCTGCGCAGTTTCGCCTGTCATTGAACATGGGCTGGCATATGCAAATTTGTGGAGGCATACATATTAATGATCCCGACTATTGCGTCACAGTCGGTATTGTGTGGAGAACCGACCGTTTTTCAGGGGTGTTTTTCATAAACGTGAATTAAATGAGAACGCGAAAACAGTCCAGTTTGAGATTCACTCTATGTCATGTCAATGCACTGAACTCTTGTTATTTGACTATACCAAGGTAAATTCAATTTTGAATTATAGGTCACCTTTAAAGACATTTTTATCCTCCTAACATTTCATTTCAGATGATTCAGTAAAAATGGCTTACACTTTACAATAAGGTTCATTAGTTAATGTAACATGAACTAACAATGAGCAATACATTTGTTACAGTGTTTATTAATTCAACTCAGATGACTTTATTAAAAATACAGCGGTTCATTGTTTGTTCATGTTATTTCACAGTGCATTAACTAATGTTAACAAATACAACCTTTGATTTTAATGACGTATTAGTAAATGTTGAAATTAATATTAACTAAGATTAATAAATGCTGAAGAAGTATTGTTCATTCTTAGTTCATGTTAACTAATTAACCTCATTGTAAAGTGTTACCAAAAATGGCTTAAAAAAGCATTAATACAATTACTAGAAAATATGATTAAATTGCTTATGACTTCTGACCAATTGGTGGCACTTCTACCAAATCTATGTTGTGTGGTCACTCAGTGTGAGGTGACTATAGCTAATGTTTCCATCCACCTGTTTTTATGAGCATTTTCATCGTTCGCATAAGAAACGCTGGATGGAAACGCCAAAATGCACAAATGTGCAAAAAGACGTATGCACTCAATTGAGTCGGATAAACGTTTTATCCGATAAGAAAACTTGCGCATAAACTACGATGGAAACACATTTACCGAATAAATTCTTTGATGTACATTTAAAAAAAATCACGTGACTTTGCGATGGGACGGCATAACTGACCGTCCAGCGGACCGATCTCGTTGCACAGCATCTGAAATTAGCTTTTGTTGTTGTTCTGAAATGCCTAAGCAAAGTGTGTTGTCTAAATGGTTCGGAATAATGACCTCCTAGAACTGTCTTACACGACTGTTCCCAAACGCCGGGCAAACCTCAGAAATGCATTTAATGCGTTTTGTTTGCGCGCTCTGAGGTGCAAGTCATTTATTATTTAATTAATTTAATATACGAAATTATTATACGCAGTGGCTTCTCGTACTGCAGCAACTTCCATTTTTATTGGGGATATTTAGCCCCAGGTTATCAGGAAGTGACGATTTTGTTCTCTTTGGCTCACTTGATGGAAACTTGCTTTTAGGGCTGGGTAAAAAATATCGATTTCTCGATATTAATCGATTCTCGTTTTTACAAACCGATATCGATTCTTAAATCTCAAGAATCGATTAGTCATCCTGTTTTCATTTAATGATCGCGTAGAACATTGTATCGTGCATCCCATCCAATAAATCGAAATAATCTTTGTGCTTTGTGACTATTATTATGAAATAAAGTCTCAAATTTCAAATTACGTCCATTTTCCTACGAAATTCAAAAACATAAATACCGTTTTGGCGCTGTGGCGTGAGATCGCTCTGGCTCAGCTCAAGAGAAGCAGCAGCACGGAGCGCACATGATCTCATTCTCCTCTTCCGCCTTAATAATACCAGTTACAGCGCCAAATAAACATCAATGAGCATCTGAAAGTGTGTTAAAAGATAGAGTACAACTTCGAAATCCGTATCATGTAATGTGGTATCGCTCAATCAGTGTTTCATCCGTAGAAAGACGTCAGTTAAACAGCAAGTAAACAATGGCATGTAACGTCACATTTACCTCAGAAAAAACATTAAACTTAGTAACTTAGTCAGTTAGTCAGCTAGAAAAAATAACTCTAGAGAGGAGAATTTTGCTAAATATATGCACCATATTACATATTCATTATAATTTTTAATGTTCTTCAATATTTAATGCATGTTTGAATAAATCTGGCAAGTTTTTATGACAGCCACCATTTAAATGTTTATATTTCATATAACTTTCTTATTATAAAAATAAATAAGTGTAATTTAAGTGTTTGTATAGCTTCAAATCAGTTAATTTTTACCTTCAAAATTATAGTCGGCTAATGAAGCCTAGTAGGCTACATCTGACCCCCATAGTTTACAGCATTAGTTAAGAGATTTGTTTTCTTTGAAAAAATTTGCCATGTATTGTACCTGATATCCAAAATAATCAATATTGAATCGAATCGAATCGAATTGCAAGCTTGTGAATCGAAATCGAATCGAATTGTGAAATTTGTGTCAATACCCAGCCCTAGTTGCTTTATTTACTCAATCAACTCAAAAGAAGAGATCGACCAATCATAGCGCTGGATTCATTCCCATAATATAGACGGCAACAAAATCCGCTCGAAGTCAGTTTAAAATTTTAATTTTGGTGATCAAAGAAATTTAAGGGATACAATTATTGACTACAGGGGGACTTTAAGTTAAACAGGCTGGGGTGAGTTTTTTACCATGTACTGTAGTAAGTGTGTTTTTGTTTTTGGCAGAATTAAGAAATTAAAGACAGACATATGAGTATTGTCCTAGTTTTGGTTAGATTATGACTAGTGTTTACTCTAAGGGCGTTTTCACACCTGAAAGTCCACACCAAGGTCCGAACCAAAGTTCACGTTTTGATACATTTTATACTCTCAGAAAGTTTTGGTCTGGTTTCACACTGCAATTCTGCGAGCGCACTAAAGAACTGTACGTGACACACTTGCGTCCTGTCGTCATCATCTATGTGGCCTGCATCCTGACATTGATTGGTTTGTAAATGAACGTGCGTCTGACGTCAGCGTGTTGTCAATTCGGCGGGTAACTTTGACAACATGAATGAACAGACGCATATCGTTGCAACTATATTGTTATTTGTATGGCATAATTACCTGCAGCACCAACTATACACAAGGCTAGTTCAAATTCGCCAAATGAATGTCCTCGTCGTGCGAACATTTTATTGTCGCCGGCAGGAAAGGAGGAGAAGACTGCAAGTTGACTTTTTATTATATCATCAGACCATACTTCAATTAAAAACCTCATCTCCTCCTCTCCCCATGTGTTACACGGCTCATTTTTCCTGTCACCTTCTGCTTTTTCGGCTATGCGGGAACCACCGGAGCTTCCTGTAAAAGGTCCGAAAGTCCGAACCATACAGAAATGCTTTCACACTAGAAACAAACCAAACCTTTGTTCAGTTTGATCCGGACTGAGACTACCTCTTTTCGTCGGACCAAATTTCATCTGTTTGGTCCGGACCGTGGTGCGGAGGAGGTTTCACACCTGTCATTTTGATTCGGACCAAACTGAAAAGTCCGAAAGTCTGGACCAAACAAGGTAGGTGTGAAAGGGCCCTAAAACAGGGGTTCCCAAACTTTTCCATTCCAGGACCCACGTAGACAAGAATACTATCTCAAGACCCACCAAAATAATTTTAAAGCATGAATGTGGGGTGGGAGGCGTTAGTTCTCTTTAGAGCAGTTTTTTTTTCCTTGTGATAGTATGACATGTAAGTTTAATTACAAACATATGGTACATTATCAAAAAGTTTGAGAATTAAAATAGTAGCCGAATGGCTGTTGAAATAATGTGAAGAATACTGAGTAGTTTTTGTCTGCTGACTCAACTGATTTACCCAAACATAGCAAAACAAATTTAATGAAATGAAATGAATTTGACAGTATGCCCAGGACCTGGAATTTCAATAGGCTACTAATATTTATGCTGCTCGTGTTTTTAAACTCATTGCGTTGTTCAGCGCAGAAAACGCTTTCGTGCTCGTGTTTTAAATACTTTTTACATATATATTTTCCTTATGCGTTGGTAAGTATCAAAATGCATGCGAGGGAACACAAAACAATGCACTCTTACGACGACCATATCTCTGAAAGACAACAGCGCTGTGTTGAACAGACGACAGAGATTAATGCGTTTCCCAAAAGCATCGGATGCCAAAGTAGATCATTGCCACCAATGGTCTCTACAATCAGCTAAGCTCGCGATGCTTCTGGGAAACGCAGCCCAGACCTGAATCAGCCTTTCGTGACATTTGAATTCTCCGGTGTAATGTGATCTCATGTAGAATGAGGTGCAGTGATTGGAGTAAACGAGTTTCTTCTCGTTAAAGGGGTCATATAATGGTACGTGCACTTTTACAAGTTGATTGTACTGAAATGTGTGTTGGCAGTGCCTGTACACAACCACCATATAATGATAAAAATCCATCCAGTGTTTTTGTTTTAATCTCCTTATGTTTTCCCCTGCCTCAAATTGAGCCGTTCGTTTTTGTGACTTCAATATAACGGACGCCCCTCCCACGATTGTTGATTGACAGCAGCGTTTCAACACATACCCGCCCTGAGCGAGCTGTCATCATAATCCGTCATTGTTGATACACTGGAGCAGAATGGCATCTAAGCGATTGTGGTGTTCTGTTCTTGGGTGTAATAACGAACACAACAGTCATTTTGATGTTCTTAAAGGGGACATATCATGCTAAATCTACTTTTTTAGCCCTTAAATGCCTTTTGTAGTATATTTGGAGTGATTATAAGTACAGAAAAGTTGAAATTAGTCTCTTCAGGAACTTCGTTAATATCTTTATATTCTGTTTTGGTCACATTTTTCAACCGGTTTAGATTTTTCTGTAATCTATGACGTTTTGTTAACTATTACGTCACAGTATTTGCAGCAGAACTGCCAAATAAGGACATCGACTTCCGGCCAAACACTTTGAGCAATCCGCCATTTTTATTTCTCGCTGCAATTTTGTAGTCCAAGTTCAAGGATGCAGAAGTTACGAGAGGGTACGTCAAAATGTTCGGTTGTTGGATGTAGTAACCCACACGCTTCATTACAACGTCTCCCAGCATCAGAACCTCTTTGAAGTGCCTGTTTGAGTTTAATTTTTCACGGAAATGTACCCACATCTGTGGGTAAAGTCATGTTTGTGTGCGCGAAGCACTTCAAGGATAACTAACATTATTCAGCAACCTCCGCCAGTATAAAGAAGGATTTGCCGATAGACTTCGTCTGATTGAGGGGTCAGTTCCTTCAATCTTTGGAGACGACGAACAGAGCACTTCGGTAAGCTGTAAATAACGTTAATAAAAATATAGTACTACTTTCTTAAAACACACGATGGTCATGGTTTAGCAGTTGTCTTGTTAGTGTGCTTGTTTTAACAAGAGAAATAATCGACTTTTCATTAATTGTTTATAATATAACTTATATTTTGTTTTGTGAGTATTAAATAGTCGTTGTAAATCATGCAGGCATGGATGGATGGAGAACTTACTGTAAATACAGTAACACACCATTGCGATACATCCATATGAAGACGTTTTTATTTTTATCTCGCTCCGACTCTGGCTCGAACATGTAAGGCTTGATGGACAAGTCTTCCGTTGTTGACATTTTGTTAATAACGTGTGAATAAAAAGTTTCTGTTCCGCTAGATAATCGTATCTCTGCTATCAAACTACAAAAAATGGCCGAAGGGGGTGGAGTTGAACCGAGTGTCACCTCTGCAACCTGGATTTAAAGAGACCGCACCAAAACGAGTTGATCTCAGACGAACATCAGAAAAGGGGTAGAAAAGGGGCCTGTGGAGCTATAAAAATGAGGAATTCAGACCCAAGCATTGCAGTTCTGCTTTATATGGACCACAAATGTATGATTTAAATGTAAAAAGGAACGATTTAAAAGCAGGATAAGTACCCTTTAAATCCGAACCGCTGAAGACGCAGTGACTGAGTTTTTTTTTCGAAGGGAATATTCCCCACGAGCAACATCAATGCTCGCATGTTTGCGCGAATAATTTATCGCAGACTGCTTTATAAACGAGGATCAGTGTAAAGCTGGTTTTGCTCAAAAGCTGCACCTGAAAAATAATCGGTACCAACTATTCGTGTCCCTGCTGCACCTCCAGAAGAAGTGAGTGTAAAGTTCTATTAACCTTTACATTAATCTTTGCAAATCACGGAAAAAAGGTTTTCATGACGATTAGATTGTAACGTCAATCTGTCAATGAACTAACGTATACATCAGTAAACACACAGCGTTCGTATCTCACTTCTCTACCCTGCCAGTACATACAAAGATAGGTCAAAGTGACATTACGTTACCCAACCATTCAGAAATGTCCTGTTCAAGCCTTAATTGTCGATCTTTTTTGCGGCCGTCATCTTGTTCCGGGTCTGACTCCGGTTCAAACTGATACGGTTGCACAGATGTGTCCTCAGAGACTCCCGCTGCCATTCTCTCTCCAAAATATACCCTCAACCGTTGTCAAGGAAACCCTCCACGTGCGTTGTCTAACCAGCAGAACAGAGGGGCGGAGTCAGCGAAGCTCATTATCATTTAAAGGCATATGCACTGAAACGGCGTGCTGAAACGGAGCTGTTTTTGACCAGGTAAAATTAGTGTTTCTTAAAACACTAATGAGAATTTTTAATAAAAGTATATTGGGTAATTCCAGCGTTATGGATGTGACATTTGAACTCATAATGACAGGTGAAATGTCTCAGAAAAAAAAAAAAAAACTTCTTACAATATTTAAATTGGATATGCATATTCTCAGAGCACCCAATCTGGGTAATTGAAAGGCAAAATATGTTTTTCTAAAATATATTTAAGCACCCCCAAAAAAGGAAAATATGCATGCGTTATGGATGTGACGGGAAATGACAGTTTTTGGTATACTGTTCGATTTCCTTTAAAGTCTGTGAACTTTTAAATCCAATGTATAAATATTGCTATCCACATGATGAAGGGGTCTTAGCTGAACATAAAAATATCAATGTTTAAAATATATATATTTTTATGAAGTGTATTATGAGGAAAAACCAGCGTTATGGATGTGACAAAAACCCTGTTATGGATGTGACGTGTCTGAAATACATAGAATCTGTTTGGAAAATCAACAATCAAACCATCATGGCACTTTTGTTGACGCATAATGGCTGTGTTTTCACATTAAGAAGACTGTCTGAAATGATTCTGAAGACCCCCCCCCCCCCCCCCCCCCCCAAAATTATGAATTAGTTATTTTTTTAGCTTGGATCTTACTGTACATCTTAATTCAATATGTAAATTAATTGACAATAAGAGAAGATGAGGGTGAAGGTATTTATTTGATTTATGTATTTCATTCGTTCATGCTTAACACTTTCATCTTAATAATTGTAATTCATGAAAATTCTTCTTAACTAATGAATATTTTTCATTAATTCATTCTGGCAGTACAGCCTCTTTGAAATTATAACGGCCTCTGTTGTCAACGAAAGGATTGAGATGGTGGATAATTTGTCTACTAGGACGTGAATAGGCTACTATAAACACAGACGGAACATTAAAGCAGAGACTATTACGGAAGACAGTCAAAATTAAAATACATAAACAATTAATGTTTGTCATATAGGAGTTCAAATCACAGGTTTCCTCCACAGTCAGATGAACCGATGGATATTATTGTCCGTAGATGTGAGTCACTAATCATGTAACGTACGTTTTTTTGTCTAAATGATCGCACGGTTTTCGGCCAGTTTATGGATTTTAATGCACAGTCGCGAGTCAAAATCATCACATTTTATTTCCTATAAAAATGATTTGACAAAATAATTGACACCCAATATTATTAGCCTATTATTATTATTTTGTCAGCGCGATCGTACCGAGCCTCTAAAGGGACGTGTTGGTGGAAAAAGCACATACAGATTACACAATCAGAGAGTTGCCTATTTCTTTTCGTTTTGATCTTTGCAATCTTTCTATAGATAGGCTATATTTCTGAGAGGCATACGTTGATTTCTGTTCAGTTATGAGACGCGCTCAAGTTTACGTGTTGCAAGTGATCGCACCTCCATGCTATATTTGCTTATTAAATCCAGGCAAATGGTTGATGAAACTTTGATTTAAAATTAAGATACAATTTATACAAAACGAAATTCACTTTAAATAAAGTCTTTCTAAAAAACAAAATTTGAAATGAAGTGGACAAAATCATTTCTGTCTTGAAACAGATCACAGTCACATGCATGATTTAATATGAAGCGTCCGTAACGGTCACGTCCATAACGCATTATTATGGTTGTTAAGAGCAAAGTAGCGAGATGAATTGTCTATCCTAATAAGCATAAACATAATTTAGCTTTGTAAATAAAGTTTCAAGTTATTTGCATTTATAATTGTCATATTAAATAAACTAAACCTTTAAAACGTTATGGACGTGACAGTGCACTGAAGCGTCAAGACCTCTTTATTACAGCCCTTATAAATTCAACAGGCAGTGCTGTTATGACCAAATTAGTATATTTATTTCTCAGGCATGCCTCCATCTTTCTGCAAAATGCTTACTGTTAAAATAAAATTTAAAAAGATGGGTCTTTGATACCTTTTTTTGAAAGCATGAAATATGGCTGGTTGAAAATGTATTTTAAGCATTGTTGCTCACCTCATATCTGGTGGATAAACAAGGCAATTTTCTTAAAATTTTTGTTAAAGCACATTAATACAGTATATTACAGACCTAAATGGACAACTTAAAAGGGGTTTTGTTCTTTTGGTTAAAACTTTATTTTTTCATGGTAAAGATGATCTTTGCATGGAATTGCCCTATTACAAAGTTTTCATTTAGACCCTAAACATTCATATATGTCTGTGTGTGTGTGTGACTGTCGATGTCACGTAGAGGGAAAAAAAAACATTTTAAAATTGTGGCTGTTACAGATTCAGCACATAAAATCACAAGATTTGAGACCAATTTGTGCAGAAACCCTTTCCATCATATAATTGTAGAACACAACTTGCCAAGAGCTGCTGCAGACCATGCTGATGTTTCCTAACTACATTGTTTTCTTCACAACCAATGTACATGTTGAAAAAGCCCACAACCAAACCCTGTGTCCCATCCCGTCCCAATGATGGTTCTCAAAAAAAAAAAAATTCCAAGGTTGGCAGGTCTGATGATGCATACAAGTTTTGTGTTAATATGGCAAAGCGTTGCATTGTTGCAGCCTCAGAATCAGCTTGACATCATGCCATTCATTTAGTGGGTGTGTTATTCGAGAACCGTTTTGACAATCAAACATCTTTTAATAACTTTTTTAGCTGCTTGATCTGAAGATGATCTGAGCTGCTTTTGGTGAAAATCAGACCAGCGGTCTAGGTGTAGCAAAAAAAAATAGGGTTTCAAAGAAATTGAATGTGGCAGACAACAGTTTCGACTGACCATGGTGTAATTGGTATTAATGTTCTTAGTATGACTCAAGTTTCATTCAGATTAATCAAAAGCTATAGCATCAATTAATCAATAGAATTTTTTGAAATTTCATTGTAAGTTCCTCCAGGGGCATGGGGCCAATGACACATATCGAGTTTCGTAATGATACGCTAATATGTTAGTAAAATTCAGCATTTTATGACAAAATTCAAAATGAGTGACGCCCAAAATGGTCAACATGGGAAAATTGGGTAACATTCGACTCGGTATGCTGCACTTTTTTTTTTTTTTAAACCGTTCAGAAGTTATAAGCAAAGCCATTTTTCATTTCTCCTGACCAGTAGGTGGCACTGTGCCGAAACGCTGCATGTGGCCTCAGGTCATGCTTGTGATGACATGCACCAAGAATCGTCTCAATACGCTAAAGCGTTGCAGAGATACAGCCTCACATCCATTGTGTGTGTTTTTTTGTCAAATTAGTTTATTCGTTATTCAAGAAGTTTGCGCGTTATTCAAAAAGGATTTGCATGGTCTGAAGCATTTAGTTCAAATCTGATGAACCGTCTTGGATGGGTTCGAGAAAGTAGCCTTTTCAGAAAATGTTCATTGCAGAAAATTACATCATAGGGTGCAATTCATTCATCTTGAGCCAAGGAATTTTGTTGCTTGCCCTTATGGTTTAAAAGTTATTAGCATAAACATGCAAATTTGGACAGTTGGTGGCACTAGAGAGATTGAGTTAGAGACTCCTAAATTGCTGTGGTTAATGTGCCAAATTGCACAGCTTTTTACCATACGGTTCTATGGGCTGTCATAATAGAAGACAACGACTAACGACTGCTTTATTTTGTTAATACCCCACTCATGAGTGAGATAATGATTACTCATGCACTCTGCTTTGGACCAGTTGTTTTCTTTTAATTTAGGATTTCATTTAGTCAGTCGCAGGGCTTAAGTTTCATGTGTTTTCCTTCCTTGCTCTGGATTCTGAGCTGATCGTCATGTTTTCCGCTCTGTGGTGTGAAACCCTTGCAGCCCTTCGCTGGCTGATGGGAAACACACGTTGCTTTGACTTCACTATCCAGTACTTCTGCCTAGTCCTGTTCTTTCTGTATTTTTATGTAACTGAGTTTTCTGTAAATGCTTGTATTTTTATTATGCTCAGTGTTTTGTAGTTGACTCATATTTCCCGGAGAATTCCCTCAATATTCTCTTAGTTTATGATGTACAGTGATGTACTACTAGTCAAACGTTTGGATTAATAAAGATTTTTTTGTTTTGTTTTTGAAAGAAGTCTCTTATGCTCACAAAGGCTGTATTTATTTGACCAAATATACAATAAAAAACAATAACTTTAATAAACCGGCGAAACAATTTTTTTTTTTTAAATCAGCAAAAGCTGTTTTCAGCATTGATAATAATTATAAATGTTTCTGGAGCAGCAAATCATCACATTAGAAGGATTTCTGAAGGATCATGTGACACTGAAGACTGGAGTAATGATGCTGAAAATTCAGCTTTGATCACAGGAATAAATTACATTTAACAGTATATTTACATTACTGTGTCTGAGGCATAAGCCTCATGGGCAGAACATGAAATGATAAATGACATATGGTGCAACTGCACCTCCGGCGACCGGAGTTCGATTCCCAGCGATTTTTTGCTGATCCCGTTCGCCATGGATTGAACTTGAAGGTCCAGCACATCCCACTAATGCTCAACTGGATTGACATCTGGGGAGTTTGGAGGCCAGGGAAACACCTTGAACTCTGCATCATGTTCCTCAATCCATTCCTGATCAATGTGTGCAGTGTAAGGGTGCATTATCCTGCTGAACGAGCCACTTCCACCAGGAACACCAGTGTCATGAAGGACTGGACCTGCTCTGCAACAATCTTTAGGCATGTGGCAATTTAAGTCCACATGAATGTCCGGACCCAGAGTTTCCCAGCAGAACATTGTTCAGAGCATCACACTCCCTCCAGCGGCTCATTATCCCCCAGTGATCCTGGTGCCGTCATTTACCCAGGGAAATGGCACACATGTCCACATGATGTAAAAGAAAACGGGACTCATCGGACCAGACGACCTTCTTCCGCTGCTCCAAGGTCCAGCTCCGACGCTCTCGTGCCCATTGTAGACGCTTCGATGGTGGACGGGCTCAACATTGGCATTCTGATTGGTCTGCGGCTACGCATGTGTTGTGACATTCCTCCCATAACCATCCTTAAAATCTTGTGTGACTTGTGCCGCAGTAGACCTTCAGTTTGCTCGGACCAGACAGGATGGCCTTCATTGCCCTTCGTGTTGACACTCAACATGATGATGAGTATTTGTGTTTGTCCCTCCTCGGACACTGTTGGTAAACTCTCACCACTGCTGAGCGGGATCAACACACACGCCTCACCGTTTCAGAGATACTCTGACACAGTCGTCTCGCCATAACAATCTGGGCCTTGACAAAGTCGCTCAGATCTTTATTCCTGCCCATTTATCCTCTATCCAACACGTTGATTACGAGAACCGATTGTCTGCTGACCATCTAATCTAACCAGACCTTAATATATGGCCTTGTTAGGAGATGATCGACGATATTCGCTTAATAATAATAATAATAATTCGTTACATTTATATAGCGCTTTTTCTGGGACCTCAAAGCGCTTCACATATGGTAGGGGGAAATCTCCTCAACCACCACCAATGTGCAGCATCCACCTGGATGATGCGACGGCAGCCATATTGCGCCAGAACGCCCACCACACACCAGCTTATTGGTGGAGAGGAGACAGAGTGATGAAGCCAATTAGTATATAGGGATGATTAGGAGGCCATGATGGACAGAGGCCAAGGGGCAAATTTGGCCAGGATGCCGGGGTTACACCCCTACTCTTTTTTGAAGGACATCATGGGATTTTTTTTTTTTTAATGAAAAAACGCTTCACCTGTGATGGGTCATAATGTTTTGGCTAATCAGTGTATATCAGACCTTATATATCTGAACGTCTGACTGTTACTTCAGAACCAGTGTGTGATGGCATAAAGATGCTGAAATAATGATTCAAAGAAACAAAATAAAAATGGCATCATTTGTCTGCAACTGGTTAATTTTATAGTTTATTTAATTATTTTTTAAGAGACTGAAATAGAGTTGCTGCTTTATGTTCCCTGTGACTGAGTTTGCCACTATCTAAAGAAGGCTTTCAGTGAGGTAAGTAAGGGGAGATTGAAATAATTTCAGATAACTTACTGCATCTACTGTTTCAGCAAATGTAAAGGGAGGTTACAGGTTTTTAAGGTTGCTGACAGCTAATTAATCAGGTTTGAAAGATGTGGCTGCATCCACCTAAAAAGAGTGCAGAAGAACATTTAAATGTTTTCTTAAAACCAGGAGTGATGCTTCGACACTATATGGTCTGACGGAGAGTTTGATGGGCATGTGTTTTGAGGGTGTGCAAAGAGCCAAGCCAGTTTGACATCAAGTGGAAAAACGACAAATTGGATATCTAAAAGCCATTTGTTTCTCATTTAGGTGAGACAACAGTGCAAACGAGACAACATCAGCACTGAGCTTTTCATGACAAAACCATTGCCTCCAGGCCCGCTGTTTGATAACAGGAGCTTTGTGCCCTTTGTTCAGGCATCGTGACTGTAACTACGAGTCTTTGTTCTGTGTTATACAAGGGATCATGAGTTTGGTGCAGCCTCCCATATGCCAGTCCACAATGACTGCTGACAGACTGAACGTGTTTGTGTTTGTTGCTTTTTCAGGAGTATGCGAGTTGGTCTGGGTTTGGTTCTTGAAGGTCTTATTCATCTGTCTTAACTTTTTGTAATATTAGGTCAGTATTCAGAATTTAAGTTTGGTCCAAGTTTTTATAATATGTTATAGTATCAATGTTTTTGCTATCAAGTTATGTTTCAATTGAAGTTGATTTTAACAGGTGTCATGTATAATGTATTTTATGTTCATACATTATGAATGCAACAACAACAACAGTTGCAATATGCAGCTTTTGTTTGACTACTTGTCTCCAATAATACATTCAGTCGGTTGTTACCTCTTCTCGCCGGGGTCCTGATCACCCTGTCGGGCTTTATTTTGCAATAAAGCCGGCTGGAATGTAAATTATCCCTTACTTAGAGACCATATCATGCCCCTTTTTAAAGTCTTGATTGTGTGGTTTTGGCCTCTTCTAGAATATGTTTTCATGCTTGAATGTTCAAAAAGACACCTTATTTTTCCCATATTCTCCATTGTTGCAGCTCCTCTCTTCCCAGTGTGTTAGTAACGCTCCTGGGGTTAGTTTTCCGATGCCAAATATGGTTGCAAGTTCTATCATTACCAACACAATTCAGTGGAACTTGCATCCATAGTTGGCTAATGATGCTTTTGGGAAACGCCCCCCTGGAGCCGGTTGCACAAACTTGTCTTAAAGGTTAGTCATCACAATTTCCATACTATACAATAGGCGGAAAAAAAAAAAACGGTATGTGACAAAATAAGCATGCTCGAATTCACAGTACTCATAAAAGAGTAGGCAAAAAAGTAGAGCTTCTTCCAGCGAGATTCTGAAGTGTGCATATGATGGACACTTTACCTTCCCATGAGGCCACGGGAGAAGATTTGGGAATAACAGTAAAGCGACACAACTCTCATGATAATGACAATATGACAAATGTAGTATGTCCAGACTATATACACTCACCTAAAGGATTATTAGGAACACCATACTAATACTGTGTTTGACCCCCTTTCGCCTTCAGAACTACCTTAATTATACGTGACATTGATTCAACAAGGTGCTGAAAGCATTCTTTAAAAATGCTGGCCCATATTGATAGGATAGCATCTTGCAGTTGATGGAGATTTGTGGGATGCACATCCAGGGCACGAAGCTCCCGTTCCACCACATCCCAAAGATGCTCTATTGGGTTGAGATCTGGTGACTGTGGGGGCCATTTTAGTACAGTGAACTCATTGTCATGTTCAAGAAACCAATTTGAAATGATTCGAGCTTTGTGACATGGTGCATTATCCTGCTAAAAGTAGCCATCAGAGGATGGGTACATGGTGGCCATAAAGGGATGGACATGGTCAGAAACAATGCTCAGGCAGGCCGTGGCATTTAAACGATGCCCAATTGGCGCAGATTCTCTGTGACCAATCAGCAGTCGGCATTGTTTTCACGTCACATTTTAGTATCGCCTTAGCTTGCTTAGAACCTCGCCGGAGGTGGTACGAAAAAAAGTACCCGAAAGCAGGTACAGGTACAACTTTTACACAGTGGAAAAGCAAACAAAGGCGAGTCGAGTCGAGTCGAGCCGAGCCGAGGCGAGCTGGTACTGTGTAGTGGAAAAGCGCTGTAAGGGGCCTAAAGTGTGCCAAGAAAACATCCCCCACACCATTACACCACCACCACCAGCCTGCACAGTGGTAACAAGGCATGATGGATCCATGTTCTCATTCTGTTTACGCCAAATTCTGACTCTACCATCTCAATGTCTCAACAGACCAGGCAACATTTTTCCAGTCTTCAACTGTCCAATTTTGGTGAGCTCTTGCAGATTGTAGCCTCTTTTTCTTAATTGTAGTGGAGATGAGTGGTACCCGGTGGGGTCTTCTGCTAGAGGAAGACGCGCGCTGTACATGCTTTTCAATTCGACACTTAATGTGCTGTAGGTCTCGCTATATTATATACAATGGTTAAAAAGTCGAAATCAGTAGACATATTTACGAATTGAAACGCGTATGTACAGCGCGCGTCTTCCTCTGCTTGTAAACAGAAAGTTTTGCGCTTCCAACACGTCATCTTATACGGTAGGTGGCGGTAATACTTCTAAGCGGTGAGCAGCCGGTAACAAGGAGTCAAAGAAGAACGTCCTCATCTCAGTTCTCGCGCATGCGTCATGGAAATCTCTTGAAGTCTCGTCTCAGGCCCACAAGGAAGAAAAGGAATAGTCGAATAAAGTCGTTATTTTTGTTTGTTTTTCCGCACAAAAAGTAGTCTCGTCGCTTGATAAACTTATAATTGAGCCACTGTAGGCACATGGAATATTTAAACATTTTCTTTAATGACTTTCTGGACCGTCAAGTGTCAGTCCCTTAGGCAGCCTATGTAGCAGTGATCCAGCTCTCAGATTTAATCAAAAATATCTTCATTTGTGTTCCGAAGATGAACGAAGGTCTTACGGGGTTGGTACAGCATGGGGGTGAGTAATTAATGACTTAATTTTCATTTTTGGGTGAACTAACCCTTTAAATATATCTAGTCAGTGAAAGAGGAAAGAATCCTGTGGATTGAGTTTCCAGCACCAAGTCCAAGTCTATTAATTTACACCCACAATGTAACACCAAATTTAGCATTTTAATCAACAGTTCATTTATTGTTAACCTTTTACCATGTCTTGGAGTATCGCAGTAATGTTGTGAGTTCAGTATCATGATATGTATCGAATTATATATACCCGTGCTATATAGAACATAATTTTTACAGTTTTTACTTTATTTCAAGGATAGCCCCTTGAGATGAACCATTTCATTTTCGAGGGGGTCCTTACAATAATGACGAACAAAACAAGATGATACAGAGTAAAATATTAAAGATAATTCCAAACACATAAGTACAAAGACACACACACACTCACACACCCACGCGCACTCCAACAATGCTCCCCGAAACTAGCCCCCCCACCCCCAAAAATAGAAAAATTATAAATAATAAATAAATAAGTAAATAAATCCCTCTGCAAAAAATAGATAGACATTTGTACTTATAAGCATACGATACACTCCCTTATAAATACATCTGCTTGTATGCACAAGTAAAGTATACAATCCATAATTATAAACAAATAGACACATATATACAGTACACTGGACAGTGAGTAGTATGAGACCTAAAACAGTTCACAAACACGAGCAGAGTTTTTGAAAATGCGTAATTAAAGATGATTTAAAGATATAAAAAGAAGTGATCGATCTTAGTGAGGAAGGAAGGTTATTCCAATCAGATGGAGCTTTGAATTTAAATGCTCGACGACCAATTTCTTTGCTGATTCTAGGTGTAAAACAGTTGGTCCATGTGCCTTGGGTTGTATTGAGAGCTGAAAGGAATTAAAAGGTCTTTCAAATATGACGGAAAATTAAAATGAGTACATTTGAAAATAAGTGTTAACCAGTGGAGTTGTCTTCTGGTCTTCGGCGTAAGCCAGTTCAATGACTCATACATTAAACAGTGGTGAGTTCTATAAGGACACTTAAGCACAAATCTACAAAGACTATAGAGTGCCGAAGTGATGACGTTACTTTGTAGGACAACTCGGAAGCTAGCGGCGCATGGGTTCCCTCGATCGAAAAGCTATGCATTTTCCCCATAAACTTTTGGAAAATCGCAAAAAATAAGATCTGTGTTTAACAAAGAGTTGTGACCCTTACACGTTTTGTCTATCAAGATAATCTTTACAAGTTAATCCAAAATTTATACATTTTGAAGCCTATATCAAGTTTTTAAAAAACACAAGCAGACACAAGAAACCACAAGCAGGTTATAACTGTGTGTTCTATGTCATAGATCAAAACGTGAAAATATTTAGAGGCTTTGTTCACCACAGACCTTATTTCAGGCGATTTAGCAAAAACCCATTCAAAAATCCCATAGACTTTGGAGCGAGGGAACCGGGAGTGCTAAAATGCTAACTCACTTCCGCGTTTTGGCTACAGAGTGACGTCGTAACTTCGGCACTCTATTATATAAAACATTAAGAGGACGGAGAACTGTTCCAGAGGTGTTACCATAGATCACATCAGCATAGTCCAGTATCGTGAATATTAATTGGGTTATAATTCTTTTATGTACTTCTTGTGAGAAGCAGTCAGCAGAACGATAAAGTGATTTCAGACAACCAAATATTTTCTTAGTAATCAAATTAACATGACATTTAAAGGATAGCTGAGAATCAAGCCAAATGCCTAGATATTTGAGTTCTTAATTTTTTTTTATTGTTGTTCCATCAAGAAAGCTAATAGACCAGTTACCTAACATCGAAGGATCAGATCGAGTGCAAAACAACATATTATATGATTTTCTCTTATTCAAAAGAAGCTTGTTTGAAGAAAACCATCCTTGAACCAAATTGAAATCCGAGAGAGAGTACTGAATTTGAGAGATATCAGAGCTAGAAAAGTATAATACAGTATCATCTGCATATACATGAATTTGACAATCAGAACAAATTTGAGAAAGATCATTAATAAATATTGAGAACAGAAGAGGACCTAAGGATGAGCCCTGTGGAACACCTTTATCTTGCAAAGTAATTATTAAAAATATGTACTTACTCAAGAGAGCTCTATGAGTGTGTTTGGGAAATGTCCTGCCCCTTACCATAACCGGCAGTTTCAACACACTACTAACGCATTTTCTATAGATTCAAAATGGTTGGACATTTTATCATTGCTGTCTTTATTAGAGAGCTTCGCGCTCAATTTGTCACACGTTTGGTGCATGCTGGGGATTGAAATGGGGTTTCAGTCGTGCTGCCTAGATAGTTTTGCATGAGAACCTTAGTTTTTAAATCATTAAAGCTCCGAACGCGTGATGTATGTAGAGAAATAATAATTCCACATATGATTCCATTAATCATGGTACTAATAACTCAATAGGTCACAAATGAAGAGGAGCTATATATTATTATATCCTGCTATATATTGACTGTTTCTCAATTCTAAGAACGCAAAGAACAGACTTGCATTCTTGTGAAGACCGATGTTGTCAGGCGACCTTGAAAGAACAAACTCAGAAGTACACGAGGACACAGAACGCATCTTTGTCAGAAATTAGATGTGCTGTGATCTTGTTGCTTAAGCCTAGTTCACACTACAGGATTTTAAGCCCGATTTGCTAATCGTTGAGCTCGCTGACAGGTCAGGGTGTTATCGCGTGCAAATCGCAGGGGATTAGCGGACGATGGACGCTCGCCAATCTGTTAGTATGAAAGAGCCAACAACGCATCAAAGACGCTCGCAGACGCGTCGCCAAGCCCAGAAAAATATCTAGCATGCTAGATATCCAGAGCTGTCGCACGACTCAACCTCAGTGATGTCATGAGCTACAGCCAATCAGAGCAAGGCATGGGTTGCTCCAATCAGAGCAAGGCATGGGTCTTCGTCTTCTTCGCTGGGTATTGGCGCGTGTGCTGTTTCGCGTCATTTCCGGTTCGTTTTATCGTGTGATTTTTCGTGACAAAACGTGTTTTGTAGACAAGATAGAATCGTTGGGTGACAGAGTTGTTGTCAACTAGTGTAGTGCGTTACCTCCTGTTGCGGATCAATCACGTTGTGTCGTGTGGTGTGAACAGCTCAACAACTTGAACACTCATGATTTCACAGAGAGCAAGTCATGTAGTGTGAACCGCACAGTTCAGCCCGACGGTTTAAAATCATGTAGTGTGAACTAGGCTTTAACTGACCGCTCTGCAGTGGGACAACAACATCCAAAGCGCAATAAATATAGCATAACATCACAGGTGTCGTAGCATATTAAAATATTTACTTGCATTATTGTTATCTTTTTATTTGTTGTATTTGTGTAAATTAGTATGTATTTAAGGAGCTTTGTCAACATTTAAGATTATTTAAAATATGCCAATTAAAAACTACTGTAGGTTTTCTCCAGATGTTTATAATTCTATCAAAATTATGTTTTTAACGGCATACGTTTACTTTCACAAGCCGTCACGTATTTGCGAGCTTTCCGCGGTAATCTCTTGAGTGAGAACTAGCTTACAGGCTTCTGTACGTCCGTCCGCCTGCGATGATGACTGGGTTTTTTTAAAGGTCAAACCTCTGCACTCGATGCATCCTTGATATCAAGAACACATCCAGGTACTTTCTCTGTACTTGCATTCTTGAGTACTGGAACCAGATTTTAACGGTTGATGATGATGATGTAGTACAAGAACACAAGGACGCAAGATTAAGCTTAAAAACTCATATTGACAAACTCTAACTGTGTCTCATTTTTTCTGTCGTCAGAGTTGAGAGAGCCCTGCTGTCCCCCAGCCTGTGCCATCGGCTACAATGAGTGGCAAATCGGCCCTCAACAAGGCGGTCTTTCTTCCGAATGATGAGCGGATGTTGGCAGCCGTGCAGGTGAAGAGGAGGACGAAGAAGAAGATCCCATTCTTGGCTACAGGAGGCCAGGGTGACTACACCACATTCATTTGCTTATCAGGTAAAGTCTTCCCTCATTACTTCCCTCGATCACTGCTGCTCGTGTTTGAGCTTAGTGATTTGATCCCTAATTATTAAACTGTGGCTCGTGACTTCACCCACACCTTTGAGCTACAGACATGAATGATTCCTCAAATCAGGTTTATTAATAATTGGTATTTACTTTAATTTAGAACTGCACGATCAGTGGTATCTAAGAAGTGTTGAGATACTTTTATAGTTTTTATTAATATTTAGATTTTAATCATTTTCATTTTAATTTGTTAAAGTTTAAATGAATTTGTTGTTTTTGCCATTTTTGTCTATATAGTTATTTTTTTATTTTACTTTTAGAAAAAGCAAAAGCCTTGTCAATTAGCTGAAATAAATTTTGATTGAGGGGTTTTGTATGTATATTTTATTTAAAGTTATGAAAGGTTTTTTTGTTTCGGTTGTCTAACTATAATAACCCTGTGCACAATTGGGACAATTGTGACGGGAAAAAATTACAGGATTTACTCTGAATTGAGCATTTACTCTGTGAATTATGAGCTGCTCATGTGTAAATGAACACGGTACTGCGCTTCACTCTGAAATGCGTAGCGCATATATTTATATAATTAAGCCTTAGTGATTTGATAATTGCTCAAAGCCATATCACGATTTTGGTTTGATTGTCACTGTGTAATGTACATTCAGGTGGTTGCTACCTCTTCTCGTTGGGGACCTAATCACCCTGTCAGATCCCTTACTTAAAGAGACCATATCTATCATGCTCTTACTAAGTCTTGATTTAGTTTTTGGGGTTTACTAGAAAACACAAAAACACATTATTTTCTTCATATTCCCCATTGTTGCGGCTCCTCTCTTCCCAGTCTGTCAGTAACGCTCTGTTTAGTTCCTGTCTCTATGAAGCCCCTCCTTCTGTAAGCACACTGTGCTCTGATTGGTCAGCTGGAGCAGTGTGCTGTGATTGGTCGAGCGCTTTGTGTGTTTGGGAAATGTCCCGCCCCTTACCATAACCGCCAGTTTAACACACTACTAACTAACTCAACCAGGCTCCGCCGCTTTATTCTGCGTATGAATTATTTAAATGAGGAATATTGTGACGTGTTCGTTCCCGGAAGAAACCCAAGACTACAATGGAGGCGTTTCAGGGAGTTCAGAAACACTGATATAGAGAATAACTCCCTTTGCAGAGCTTCTTCATGGTCAAACAGCAACACACTTAAGACAGCGTGATATGTTCTCTATAAATGTCAGACATCTTTCTGTGTGAGCGGTTCTTGTCTAGAATAAGCTGAACCAGACTTCACTTCTATAGTCAGGAGTTTGTTTTTCGAAACCACAGAAGGGTTTATACCATGTGCAGTCGTTCGCTTGTGATTGATAACACCTGTGTTCCTGAACTGTCTATGATCAACATAAGAAAACAACTGCTTTCCAAAAAATATTACTACAATGAGTGTGAGTAGAGGCGTTTCCTCCGTCCCGGTGCCAACACAGAGTATCGGTCCAGCTAAATCACGGTGGAAGAAATAAATGTTGTGGTGCCTCTGGACGCCTCAGGGCTCGACTGCTCGTCACTGCGGACTAATGAATCCCAAACTCCACTGCAGAATGTGTGTGTGTGTGTGTTTCTGTGAACTCTGATTCAAAGGAAGTTGAGTAAGTTAAAAACACTGGAGAAAATGAACAACAGACAGTCCTGACTTTACTACTATTGAAATGTAGCATTGTTATTAGTCAAAGGCAAGGAGATGAGACTTCTTGGAAATATGAAATATATCAGTATTCATAATAGAATGATTTTACTGTGGTTTAATGGAGTGGTTTATTGATTTTATAAAATGGCGGTTATCAGTATGTAGGGCTGTGCCGGTAAACTTGACAATCTGAGTAGCACCGGCGGTGGTCCGCCAACACATTTTCTTGTATGTGAATGCTATAATAAAAGCTATAATAGGTTAGCAATTAAATGTTACAATTACAATTAAGTTGTAAGCTTTGTTGGCTTTGTATTCTGTTTTGCGATCCCGATTATAAGCGAATTTAAGAATATTCCATTAGTTATTCCACTGGACATGGAATCTCTTTGTTTCTTTTCCCAAATCTTCACTCGCGTCTCACCCATTTTCACAGGGGATTATAAACGTTTCTTTCTTTGGTTCGCTTTTAAGTAGGCCTATTACATTCGCACTCTTTAAGGCCCTTGCATACTCCGAAAATCGCCTCCGAAATTTTCGCACGTGAAAAATTAAATGCGACCTCACGTTATGTCAATCACGCTTGCGCACTGCCTCCGAAACTTTCGTCCGTCATAAAAAAAAATCGGATCGGGTTCGATTCTCTGCGTTTTTCGCATCCGTAGCGAGCAGTTTGAATGGCATTTGACAATTCAGAGCCACCGAATCACGAATACGAAAAAACGCGTATGAAAATTTCGGACTCGGTGTGCAAGGGCCTAAAGTAAAGGTAAAGGTAAAGGTGTGCAAGGGCCTAAAGTAAAGGGTAAAGTAGAAAAACGCGGTAGGAAAGATAGCCTACCTTTTTGTTTGCACGTCAAATTCTTTTTAGCACAGTTTGTGCTTGTTATTAGACTTGATAAGGCGCGTCAAGATTATTGGTAGTCCGCGCTTCACACACGCGGGTGTTTTTTAGTTTCGCTTTCTCTGGCAGCGTAAAATCAAACATAGCCTAAATGCCTTGTCCTTGTGGAAGATAAAATTTGTTCTTCAGACCTTTTACAACAATAAGAAAACATGAAGATATACAAAAAAATAAAAAGATATGGTCTCTTTCTGCTCGTGTCCCACATCCCTCTCGAAGCGCAGAGCGGTAGGCTAGGCTATATCACGCGTCTGTCTGTGGAAATATTAAACGAATGTTTTTTAACTATTTAACTTTATTACATTATTTAAGTTAATATTTACTGATATTTATTTCAATGCTTTAGTGTGATGTTTCATTGACAGAAGTGCTCAAATAAACACGCATGTTTGTTACGAAATGGATGTTTGAGCCTCGTTTATTATTATTTCCACCGCGGTGGTAATACACTGCCACCGTCACAGCTCTACACTTTAACTATATTATTGTTTATTCTGATAAATTAATGAATTCAACCATTTATTGAGGATTAGTGCCTTTTATCATAAAATGCCCATATTATGCTATTTTAAAGGTTGCTAATGTTGGTTTGGTGTCTCGTGCAGTTGGTTTACATGCATGCAAGGTAAAAAATGCTTAAATTTTCTCATAATAAACACTGCAGCATCATCTCTTTTTTGCAGTGTCTGAAACGGTTCAGTAAATTCAGTCTCTCTCTAAACCCCTCCTTTTCTAGAGTCTGCTCTGATTGGTCAGATGCCTCAGTCTGGGCTGCATTCAGCCCCGACAAAAAGTTGCAAAACGCTTTTTTTAAACAGAAACGGTGGTGCGTTGAACACCCTGTTCTGATGACGCAAGAGTTGCAACTATGGCAGCTGAGAAGGACATTCTTTGTGTTCTTTTTTGAAGAGTCTGATGAAATCGGTATAAGTACGTGTTTAATAGGGCTGTCACTTTTTCTCAAATTCAAATATCAAATTGGAACGGATATCAAATATCAAGCAATGTTTTCGAATATATTCGAATATCGACGAGACCAATAACCGCGGTGGAGAACATGCGTTCAGACTGGGAGCGCTCAGACGTGGCTGGCCGTCTGCTGTGTCTCTGACGCCGCTGCCTCATTTGGATGGTAACTCGACAGGTGAGCGCGAAGATTGGATGTCGAGGATGCGCAAGTAAACCGCTTTTTGCATATTCGGCAAACTACCTTATCTTTAACGGTTAATTTACCATCTACAGTGTAGAACCCAAAATATTTCCAGACACTACTTTTTAGATGACTTGGGGGCGTAATTGTCCTCTCAGGCTGGCCGTTCTGTGCGTTATCTTCCATTTTCAAAACAGGGTGGCTAATGTATTGCTATTATTCGCTTGATTTGGTCATGGGTCTACGCTACAATACGCTACAATACTATTAGAGCGCCCGCTACTGGATGAGATGGCAAACAATAAAATAAAAAACAAACGATCTAATCATAGACTGTAAAAAATGCGCTACACATGGCACTTTAAAAACAGGATAGTTTATTTATTAGATTAGATTAGATTAGATTAGATCAGCCTTTATTTGTCTCACAAGTGAGAAATTTCAACATTGCAGCAGAAAGTGGATAGTATAGAATAGGGTAGAATAATAAGTTACATTAAGATAAATGATATGCATAAGATATATGCATAAGACATGCTTTTCCTTAAACTTAAAACAGATAAAAACAAAAACAGTTCCCATTTAACGATACTAAGTGACATTGTACATTGATTTATAGCGTAGTAGTTTCTGTATAATGCCTTAAAGGGATAGTACACTTAGAAATCAATCCTCCATACAACCCGGATGCCTTGAGGTAAGCTAAACAGATCAAAAAAACAATTTCTAAGTGAACAATCCCCTCAACAGTACTGATTATAAAGTCTCACAGCAGCCGGAAGAAAAGATCTTCTGAATCTTTCCTTCATACAGCGTGGATGTATCAATCTGCCAGAAAAAGAGCTTCTCAGTGATGTGAGTATCCCATAAAGGGGGTTGGACGAGGTCTCCAACATGGATGAGAGCTTAGCTCTCACCCTCCTCTCCCCCACCACCTCAACTGGCTCAAGTGAGCAACCCAGGACAGAACTGGCCTTTTTAATCAGTTTGTTAGCTATAGATCGATTACGGATATTTCACGTCATGTTCGAATGCATATTCGAATATCGAATAAAAAGTGACAGCCCTAGTGTTTAATACTGCCAAATACGCTCGATGTGTCAGTCACTGCCCTTGCCGTCCAGAATAAATGAGAACATCCAAATCGAGTGAAGGGATTTGTGGAAACTGGTTCCTAATTATTGTGATCCACTTCTTACCTCAGAGACTGTGTTAGGTTGATCATTATTTCTGATCACTGTTGATTATGCTATATTTTTACTATAAAACTCTTATGACAAACATTCTAATATCTTCAATTGTTGCGTATACCGAGCTGCAGGACACATTTGTAAAAGACTTTACTCTGACCCATTGTGCGAACTGTCTCTTTAATACCGCGTGGTTTATTTACATGATGCTGCTGATTGGGCGGACATATTTGACACCCCCACCAAACAAGAGATAACATCTCAAACACGTTGCACACCGTCTTCCCAAAAACGCTTTTCCCCGTTGCACACAGCATTTCCAAACTCTTCCAGTCTCAGCTACCACTGCAGTGTTTGAGGGCGGGGCAAAGTAGATGTTGTTCAGCCAATCAAGACCATAGACTGGCATTATGCAAATTCGTTATAAACCTGACAAACCTTCAGAATCGCTTTTCTTTTGGGAGACAACAACTCTTTGCAGAGCTTTTACATTCACAAATAGCTATATTACACACTACATGAAGGGTAATATCTGAAAAAGCATAATGGGGCACTTTAAGTAACTAATAAATTAGTAATAAATACTGTAACTGAGTCCTGTAATAATAATAATTAATACAAATAATAATAACAACAACAACAACAACAGTTTGGATGTGTTACTGTTAGGGTTGCAAAATTCTGGGAATTTTCAAAGATGGAAACTTTCCATGGGAATTAATGGGAATTTTGGGGAATTAACAGGAATTTATGGGAATAAACGGGATGGTTGGCTCTTCATAGGGAACTTAAATATAGTTGAGGAAAGTATATTTTAGCATAATCTTGACCTAAACAAACAGATGCCATTTCAAATACACTTGAAGTTTCTCCACAGTTTCTCCCGAAATACATGAAAGTAAGTGGCTGGTGACCTGAAAATAGAGTTGACTTTATAGTTATTTACACTGTCTCTGATATGAATAAAAACCGTCATCAAATATCGTTTGAATGGGTTTTTATTGCTGCTTCCATAGACACCATTGTGTATTTTACAAACTATAAATGTATTGTTTTGCTATAAATTATATGTATTTAAATGTCGATTACATTACAACGAATTCCCAGTTAGTTCCCCTAAATTCCCATTAATTCCCATAATTCCAATTATTCCCATGGAAAGTTTCTAATATGGAATATTTCCAAAATTCCCAAGCCTAACTTCCCATGGAAATTTACTGGAAATTTTCCGCCCCTTTGCAACCCTAGTTACTGCTGCAAATTGACTGATCCAAAATAATGCAAACCCTCATTCCTGGCCATTCTATTAAAATAATGCTTCTGTAATATTTCAGATGAATATGAACATGTAAACCAGTCCACATTCTCACAGACAGGCTGAGAAGTTCAAGTCACACACAATGAAATGAACATTATCACACGCTGTGGGGCATGTGGTTTTCTCTCTGTCAGATGGTGCATAAGACCGATCCACTGATTACACATGAAGTGCTTCCTTCACTTCCTTGTTTAAGCAGTTTGAGTAATCTAGTGGAGATTTTTTTTTTAGAGATAGGCGAGTTGTTAAACCAGTCACATTGTCTACATAGTCATCTAGTCCCTTTAGGGCAACTCCAAATATTAAAATTTGAAGGAAAAGTACATTTTAATTTTCCAGAATAAAGTTAGAAATCAGGCCCATGTGTAGTTGGGGTGCGTCTGAGTGATCATTATTAAAGATGGTTTGAGAATTATCCAGTTTTGCCTGGACCTCACTAAAGCGATAAACAAAAACTAAATATACAAAATCAGCCTCCATATCACATGAGTTTTGGCTTTTATCATCCAATCGTCCTGCCTCCAAAGAGGAAGTGCTGCTTTTCTGCGTTCATGAGTGTCTGTGGTTCTCCACCACATCTACAGTCACAGTTTCTATTGCCTTTTTAAGTCACATTTCTTAGTTTTTTTTTTTCTGTTTTTTTTTAGAAACCAAGCTTTTTATTGAAAGTTGTTGTCATCTACCACTGACTGGTTTTTTGTTTTATTTTATGTATTATCATGGTTTTATGGCGTTACATCGTTAATGACATCCTGAAAAAATATCAATACTCTATTTACTATATAATTAGTATTTAGTGTTATGCCTCGTAGTTCTTGAATTTAGAATAATTTATTGTAGTTTAAGTAAGGGTTAATGCCCGACGAGGTGTCCATTGTCAGGTATTAATGGACGACGGCGAGGCGTGAACCGTCCGACGCGCAGCGGAGTCCATTAAAACCTAGACAATGGACACCTCGAAGGGCATTACCCCGCTTATACCACAGTCACCTGCCAAATAACACATTTTTAAAACATTAGTTTATATTTTAATTAGTTTTACAATATAAAGCAACCGGAGATATCTATAGTCCACTCAGCTCGGAGAACCCTTCAGTTTAGCTAACTTACGAGTCAGAAAGTTCACGTATTTTTTTTCATGTAAGTTAGGCTTGTCTAGCCATGGGCGTTACACTTTCGCTTTTTTTAACCTATAATTAAAACACACAGGTAGGCATAGTATAACGGCTAACTAGATGTTTATTTTGATGCAATAAATTGTAAACGGATACTTTGACTGCCTGTTGCTATGGTTACTCACAGCTTATGTAGCCAGCGCATTTATTAATTAATATCGAACGGTAAACAGTCAGTTTCACCAGAACTCCTTCACTAGGGGTCCTCTGTCACTTTTTAATGGACACCCTGCAGCCAATCAGAATAGAGTATTCACCCAGACCATGGTGTAACATTATTTTATCATTTGCAACTTTGAGAAGTTATAACATAATTCAAATTTAATGTCTTACAATTAAAAAACTAGCTCTATTTCTTAAAATTTCTAGTATTCATTTTAAGAATTGTCCTCACCAAATATTTACTTTATTCTGGAGGTTAGATAACAAATACAAACGTGTCTTTGTCCAGCAGCCGTTCTGGAATGTTGGCATGTCTGGTATGAATGTACTTTTTGTTTTGCTATGAAAGTGTCTCTGATCTGTGTTTCACATACTTCACAAACCAGCTTTTTGGACTGCAAGCCCAATGAAAAGAGGACATGTATTCCTAAGCTTCTTTAGAAGGATATTCATAGAAAATGTTGTGTGTGCTTCAGTGTCATGAAACTGAAAATTCATTTCTTATTGTTGAGTTCATTCTACGTTATGAGAATTGTGGTAGTCCTTCAAAAGTTGTCCCGTTGGCATTTTATAAAACCCTTACTAATCACATTAATCAGCCAAGTCTGCCAAAATGACACTTGTATCTTGGAAATAAAGCTTTGCATGCTTTTTACTTCAGCCTCATAGCCCTCTTGCACATGCTCAGTTTTTCAGTCTTTGTTCTGATGTTTCCTAGTATTGTTCTTCCCTGCTTTGTCCTTGGTTTCTTTTTGCATCTGAAACGTTTCTCTATGTGCGCTTTGTCAGTGTGGCTGGATTTACAAGAGCTTGATGCTGAACAGAAACATTTCTTAGAGTCCAGCCTATAACAGATGAAATTACTTTTGGTATTTATTTGCTGATGTGAGAGTTTAATGGCAATTTATATATAGGCACTGCACTATTCATGACACCATAGTGAGATTAACTCCTGCATGTGGAGGTATAAAGTCGAAATAACTGTTTAAAAGAAAGCTCTTAGATGAAGTGCACTCTCCTAAACCTTCACCGTTCATTATTTAACACCTGAAACTCGAGATCTGCCGCAGTAGTGTTTGTTATCCGACTGTGTCTGTCTAATAATTCCTAAGCTCTGCAATTCAAAGCTTGTAAGACTTTACTGTACTTTGAAAACACGCGGTGACTTTCAGCACTCAAAGCTCCCAGGGAACAACACTATTGAAACAGATCATTCTTTGGATGTCCCGAGCCGATCTCAATCTGTAAAGGACAACTCCGGCGCAAAATGAACCTTTGGTCTAATAACACATTGGCACCGAGTCGACCGTTCTCTGGGATTTGTTTTCATCATAATCGAATGTAAAGAGTTTTATCTATAAAATCTGTTTAGCTTATAGCGCTAGTATAGGGGCTGTTTATACCTGGCCACTTCATGCGTTTTCTCAGATCGGATGGCTATCTGATTTATTAAAACGATTCCATTTACACCTGGTCACTTAAATCTGTTTTTGCAAAACGGATATAAATCCGATTTTCAAACCCCGCGCTATATGCAGATTTAATGAAGTGCACGTCACCGAAAGCAACATATATGGGCTGTGTTTTATTGATCTTCAGCTAATTTCAAAATCAAAGACGGCAATAAGAGTGAGCGTTAACAGAACTGGTAAGATAATTTCGTTTCTTTACTTTTAATGAAGATGATTGTGTGTTAAGCGTCTGAGACTTACTTTCACTTTGATTTGCGATAGTTTGCACGTTGGCTTCAGTGTTGCCAAGTCCGCTTATTATCAGTGGTGGACAGTAACGAAGTAAATGTAATTCGTTACTGTACTTAAGTAGCTTTTTTGCATATCTGTACTTTACTCAAGTATTTAAATTTTGGGAGACTTTTACTTTAACTCCACTACATTTCAAAGTCAAATATCTTACTTTTTACTCTTCTACATTTTCAAAATCAGTCGTTCCTTTTTATTTATGAGTGGATAAAAATGTAACTGGTCGAAAGAGCCACCAATCACAGTACAGCGCGCGCGCTTTGTTTTGAACTTCCCTTGGCGGTATCTACTAAGCACGAACCAGAGCCGTTAAATATGAGAGTTGCGAACATAGATGGTTGTGACAGTGATCTCGCCGCCACGCGGTCCTGTTATTCGTGTAGCTCTCAATAGTTCCAAACAAATCGCGTTGACAATGATTTTAAGCGGGACAGAGAGCAGCAGCTATTATATATATATATATATATATATATATATTATATATATTATACGCATAATGTACATTGCTTACAATGCCACTAAAATTACTTGCATATAATAGCTTTTTTTTCTGGGGAGCAGCCTAGCAGAAACACTGCATTAATACGTTTTTGTTTTTAATTTTGGAGGGAAATTGGCTGCTCCCATAACATAGTATATATATATATATATGTAAATGTTTTATAACTTATGGGAACAGTCCCCTTCCCTCCTAGCCTGGTTAAAACCAGACCATTCTCAGTTGTAACTGAGTTATGGTCTGGCAAAGCGTCATAGACAAATCATTTCCAGAGGGGCGTCACCAACGGACGTCGCGGATAGACCTAAAACCAATCAGAGCGATGAAGATGACGTATGCAGAGCGGCGGAGAAACATCTCTGAGTGTTGTTCTTTGCTCGGTTTTTAACAAAAAGGAAACGTTCAAATCGCTTAAAACAGACGCGATAGCTGTTTAGATGTTTGACGGCGGCATCCATCTTTGTAATGTAGGCTACAAAATAATCTGCTTCAAAATCCCAGCGCTGTCGTCATCGTGTAAAGCCCGCCCCAACGTTTCTGATTGGTGCTGCGATTTCGACGGATTGGAAATGGGCTTGAATTAGCTCTTTGCCAGACTAACTTTCAGAGCAAATCTAAATTTGCCGGAAGTTGTCTGTGTTTTCCCAGGCTACTTCCCTCCAAAATTAAATACAAAAAATTTATTCAATTCAAATATATATATATATATTAGGGCTGTAGTCAAGACCACCTTTGTCGGGTCCAAGACCAGGACTAGTCGAGTCCAAGACAAGACCCAGTCCAAAAAGCTTAGAGTCCGAGTCAAGACCGAGTCCAGGACAGAAAAAAAAAAGTTGTGTTCTTGACATTATCAAGACAGTAATTGTGGGTTATTATTTGTTGATCTTAAAGCAAAAGTGTCACAACATCCAGGATTTTTAAGTAGTAGCTAGTAAGATAGTACCTATAGTAACAGAAAGAGAAGACGCTTTCCGTTGTAGTGAGCACGGTCGGTTAATTTTGGCATTTTCTAAGTTAACGTTACCCTAATAGGCTAGTAATAAATGAACACGCATACAAAGAATATTTGTATATTTCTGTTCGTCCTGAACACATTTTCTTTTGTCAATTTAAAACTGAAGAAATCATCACCGATGTCAGATAACATTAATGTTACCCAAATGAACCACCTTTAACGCAGATGACACACACACACACACAGCTAGCTACTACCACCATACGTAATCGAACTTATAACTTTATGCCGTTAGGCTGATGCAAAGTTTACAAATGCAACGGGCATGCAGACGCAGAGCGTGACGTGCGAGGATAATCTAGTGTGATTGGTTATTAGGTGGCCAGTGTTTCACTTTTCCTTCAATATTATTAACATAATAGAAAGACACCTGGACTCGGTCGTGACCAAAAGCCATATTTGGCAAGACCAGTGGCCGAGACCGAGACAAGTCCGAGTCCGAATACCAGCGAGTCCGAGACAAGTCCGAGACCATAGAAAAACGGTCTCGAGTCCGGACTCGAGTCCAAGACCGGACTCGAGTACTACAGCCCTTATATATATATATATATATATATATATATATATATATATATATATATATATATATATATATATATATAGTGTTGTCAAAAAACTCGGTACTTCGGTACCAAGTCGGTACTAAAAAAATTAAACGGTTACGGCCCCAGCTTTTCTAGGTACCGAGTACCGGGTTAATCCGGTTCTTGATGCGCTGTCGGAAAGATGCAGAGGTGCGTACTCTTCATAAACACACTCTGAGACACGGCGACCGGCGCTGCTAATGCGGTGGCTCTGAATCCACTTGTTGACAAGAAAGGAGGAAAGAGCCACATATGGAAATATTTTGAATTAGGCTAATGTCACGTTGCCATAAAGGGCCGTTCACACGTTTATATAGCGCGTTTTTTGCGCATGCAAATTTCAAATGTAGGCGTGCGGCAAGCGCGCTCATAATAGAAGAGACGTGCAAGCTCGTCTTTCCAGGCTCGCCGCTGTTCATGGTTGCATAGCGGAGACACGGGAGAGCAAGCGCTTGTGGAAGGGAGAAAGCGGTGCGATGCGCTCTCCATGATGACGAGGAAGTATCAGAATTAATTGATTTCTAGCCCTTGCATTAGAAATCAGCTACAGGGGTCTCAAGCTTTGAAGACAGGCAAGAGTGACATTTTTGGATTAAATAAAAGTACAGTTAAGTCAAATAAAACATGTTTTATCTCCTGTATAGTTTGGTAACACTACAATAAGACACCATTCATTAATATTAGCCTACTTAATGCAACATCAACAGACTGAGTGAACAATATATTTTTACAACATTAATTAATGTTTGTGAATGTTATTTAATGCAAACACTTGATTGTTCATGTTTGTTCACTTCATTCATTGTGCTTTAAATAATGTTAACAGATAAAACTTTTGATTTTAAAAATATATTAGTACATTTTTAAGTTAACCCCATGGAGAATAATTGCTACAGTATATAACTGTTGTTTATTGTTAGGTAATTTTATCTAATGTTATCTAACAAATAGAATCTTATTGTAAATTGTTTTTAATACTACAGTTTCCATCTTTGTAACCGTGATACTTTAATATGTGTAAATTTAATCTAAATTAAGCTTTGGTACCGAAATTGGTACCGAGAACCGTGGATTTTCACTGGTATTGGTACCGAATACTGATATTTTGGTAACGTGACAACACTATATATATATCAGACTCATTAATGTCATTTCATTAATAGATTGGTGTGCCAAGAGTGACATTAGTCTTCACTTACACTGAGTTAAGCAAGAGTCTTGTGACAAATTATAATAGGACATTATAGCCATAAAAAAAATCTAAGTACTTAAATACTTGAGTACATTTGAAGGCAAATACTTTTTACTCAAGTACATGGGATGTGTACTTCATCCACCACTGCTTATTATAAGCGACTTTGGGCTTGTTTTTCTGTAAAGTCGCTTACAAATATTGGTGGTCGCGTTTTTTTTTGGGCTTGTTTCTAAAGTGTGCTTATTTGGGCTTGTTCCCAGCTCGTTGTAAAGCAGATATTTTCTATATGTTATTTAAACGTAGCAGTTTGTCTTGCCTGTTCCCTCTGTCCCTCCCCTTTCCACATACACACAGGACACAGTAGAGTTTCTTCCCACCCACATCCTGCTTCTAATTGGCTCTGACCCAGATGGCAACGAGTACTAGCCAATCAGAGGCAGAGCAGGGCAATCGGGTTTTTTCTGGTTAGGAAAACGTCAGTGAGTGACGTTTAAATGAAAATATGTGCGAGTCGCGACTGATGGTGACTGGACTGTTGGAGAGTTTTTATATATTAATTATATTTTAGATATTATAGACATAGATATTATAGTTTAATATTGTTTAACCCTTTAACTGTCACTCCCCCTTTTTTTTGCATAGATTGACATGAAAATCACTACCCACAACTTAAATGGTTGTAATTCAAGAATGCTTTGGAATATAGACATATGGTTGGTCTTAAAGACATTTGCCAGATTAGTGTTGAAGTGAAGTATTATGAAATTATGAAAGTGAAACAGAAAAAAAGTTATACAAGTTTGAGTCTATGAAAATGAACAATGTAAAAATATCATTATTTTTATTTTATATAAAATATATATAAATATATTACAAAATATATTTTACTCTAAAACTGCAAGAAAATGTAAGACAAAAATCTGAGGAAGTTGTGTTCCAAATTGTAGGTTGATATCTCAAAAAATTTGCTTTCAGTGAGATTTTATTTGGGTGCAGTACCAACATTTTTAACTAGATGGACAGCCAAGCTTCATTACTGACGAAAAATAAACTGTACCGTGTGCACAGTTTTACACAACTGCGCACAGTTTACCAATCTGTCCACATGGATGTAAATTGACAATCTGTACCCACAGTTTAAAATTCCCCACGGATTGTAAAAACGTGCACACAGTTTATTTATTTTTCTCTTCCCTCGACCTAGGGGGGCTCCGTAGAAAAAGCTCTTTTACTGTCTATGAGAAAAAGTCGCTTGTTTTGGGCTTGTTTTTACGGGCCTGGTTGCTTATTTGTCTCGCGAGATCTGGCAACACTGATTGGCTTGATGAAGAGATGCTCAGCTGCGGTTATGCGTGTTGCAGTAGCGTCATCATATCTGACTATAACATGACATATAGCCTATATAACACGCTCTCACACTTTATTTTTTAGCATTGTTGGGAGGAGTAAAATTTAAATATTGTGGTTTCAACAACCAGATGCATTTACACTTGTCCAGTTTCGTCTGGAAAGCGTCTCACTCCTCCTAATGTGGTTTAAGCGATCGCATTTAAATCCGTTTCGAATGCGTTTCGGAGGGCATTTACACCGGGTCTCTTCACGATAGGACAGCCATCAGATCTGAGAAACGCATGAAGTGGCCAGGTGTAAACACCCCCATATAGGGCATAGAATAAGTAAAAAGAAATCGCTAGTTAATGCCACTAACCAGGCTCAAAATAGCCCCACACTAACACGCCAGCATAATGAGGGTCCCTACCTGCAAACCGAAGCATTACAGACAGTTTAATAAGAAGATACTTTATAAAGACGATACACTTCTTGGAAAACGGTCTCGACCAGTCGAACCACAAACGCCGTGCTATTTTGAGCCTTGTTAGTGGTATTAACAAGCGATTTCTTTTTACTTACTCAATGCCCTATATACTAGCGCTATAAGCTAAACAGATTTTAGAGATAAAACTCTTTATATTCGATTATCATGAAAACAAATCCCAGAGAACGGTCGACTCGGTGCCCATGTGTTATTAGACCAAAGGTTCATTTTGCGCCGGAGTTGTCCTTTAAGCAGATCCATTATTTTCCGTCAGCTGTGACGCGGGTGTTGTGCAGTAGGTGGCGGTACCATCTTAAAGTGGGTTTGCCAACCGCCATTAAAAGGAAAAGAAGCTCAGATGTGTGTGTGACGCGAGAGAACCAATGAAGACTGTTCTAGCACGCCACACACACGTTCAAGCACCCGTGTTTAGCATATTTGATGCACACTTTTGTATGGAATCACTCGAAAGTCGTTTATTTATTATTAGTTTTTATCTGCCATCAGACTATCTGAGTCACGTTGCTGTGGGTTGTGTGTGTCTTGCTTCATATTTAACCGACAGACTGTCATTCTGTCACCGCAAGCTTCATGCTTTCTAACTTTAAATCCATTCTTTTCCCTTTATATTGCAATTATTCTGCTTATTGTACATACACATTTTTGTCACAATGGTGCAGATTAAAACTGTATTAGACCCAACAGAAAACCTGCAGCATGTGCAAGCAACGCAAAATATGTTTACATGGATGTCTTAAATGCACATTAGCTAAAAATGGCCTGTTTAGATCCAAGGGAACAGAGAGACGGAGGAATAGTTTCATAAACTCATGAACTTTGCAGCACTGACACTGTTATATAAATTCGTTGAATAAACATTAAATCAACCTAATTGAGCTGAATAAAGGTGCTATTGTCTTCTGTAGAGCTGCTATAATGCTGAAATTGAAGTAATTGATGATACATTTTGCACTTATTTTCCTGTTTATTAATGTGAAGCTACTTTGATTTTTTTTTTAAAGTTTATTTTATTTTAAAGCTCTATAGAAATACAAATATCTTGTTTTAACTTGATAAACTACATTGTGACTGTTTTCAATCAATCAATCAATCAAATAAATGCTTGCATGCTTAAATACACATTTCAAATTGTTCAAATTAGATGGTTTTTCTCAGTAGATATGGGCGGCATCTAGCCTATCTCTTAATCAGCAGAAATTAAAAGGTAATATTTTTTTTAAACTTAATGCTATTGTACTACATAACTGTGAGGCAAAAAGAATGAGCTGCATATTTCACATAGCAGAGTCTGCTTTGTGACTGACGTCTGTGTTAATTGTTTTAATGAATGTGTGCACAAGAAGCTGCTGGACTAATACACACACACACACACACACACACACACACACACACACACACACACACACACACACACACACACACACACACACACACACACACCGACTCCACATAGGCCTGTAGTTTAGACCTCTGCCCACCAGGATCATGACACTGACATATGCTCTAATCTCACTTCACACCTTACTGCTAATGGGCAAAGACCAGCTCTTTCACTCCTGTTTTACAGTAAGTAGGGCTGGGCGATATGGCCAAAAAAAAATATCACGTAATTTTATTTTTATATCAGCCGATATCGATAATTATCACGATAAATGTCAAACCTTTATTTCTTTCAAGTTTATAGGCATATTTTTGCTCCTAAGTGAAAGTTGTAGAAACCAGAGCGCTAATTGTGGTTTTCAAACTACTCTTTATTGTCAGAACATATCATGACAAACACGAGAACATTTGCCAAATCTCAGTTAGAACATTCAAACATTTGTAATTTTCCTTAACAAAATAAATATCTTAATAGAAAAACATTTTTCTTGGTTTCTGCATGTGCTAATTTTTATTTGGTAAAATTAAATGTTCTGACTGTTTGAGTTTTATTCAAATTAACCATTGGTCATTCAGCATCATGCATTTAGGTCATGATGAGAAGCACAGCACCTCACTATCATGGCAATGTGTTACTTTATGGTTTCTATGGTATTTGTATGAAAAACAGTAACGTTAGCCTAAATACATTATTAAATAATGTAATTATATTCCATTCGTTTTTTAATACATTTACATTTTATATTTACATTTAGTCATTTAGCAGACGCTTTTATCCAAAGCGACTTACATTAATACATTGTCTACTAATGTACTAATGTGGGATATACATATTGAATTGTATTATATTATTAATATAATATAATACAATTCAATATGTATATCCCACATTTCATGGTGCAGTTAATATTAGTAGGCTAACGTTACAGTAAATCCGTGGTAAATGATGGGAATTTGTTGACGGAAAAGCCTTCTGACTGTATCGTTGCGCAGTGTTTCTCCTGTTCGTCAGCGCTGTTTCATCTGCCTTTAAACTGGTTTAAATCACTGAGACATTTGTGTTCTTCACTGAATCAAGCGCTTCTCACTGGATCTCGTGAGCGAGACCGATCAGAGTAAACGCGTCTGCTCTAGTGAGCTCGCGCTGCGCTGCCGTTTGGCCTTTGAGCCGAGCGGATAAACAGTCCGTGAGGCGCTCGGTTCAAATGAGTTTCGTTCCGCCTTTGGCGCATAAATAAACATTATCGAACATTTATCAAACTCTTGATATCGTTTTATCGCGAAAAATTATATCGCGATAACTATCGTTATCGTTTTAACGCCCAACCTTAACAGTAAGTTTCACTAAATTGAGTCAATCAATTAAAAGTTTTAATAGCAATTCATATTTTTCTGTAGCTAATATCTTTGAGCATGAGGTCATATATGTTTTTAATTTAACTTAAACCCTGTACTACCAACTAGAACGCAGCTTTTGTACTTTAGACAGTAGCAGAGACTTTTATATTGAAAGGGAAACAAGGTTGTAAACAAGGACATTATTTTTACCTTAAACAACACCTTATAAGACGCAACAGACAAATGCATTGACTAGCGCTGTCATGGAAATTCACATTAAAGATATTGCTTTCCTTAGTGATCATATATTTTTTATTATGAATGTAAGATCGGCCTGAAGAATAAATGCTTTATCAGATAAAGGTAATACAATCACTTTCAATCATACGATCTCTCTCATAATGCTCTACATGATACAATAAGCTTCAGTGAAGCGACTTCATTACTAGTTCTAAAGTGACGTTTGAAGTAGTAGAAGGAAATAGTCCTGCATTTCTTATTTACTCGCTTGTGCCGTCTAACTGTATAAAAGCAATATCACACTTGTAGCCGTGCGATATGTTTCTATGTCACAGCCATGCTAAAATAGAGCCATATTGCACGACTACGAGTGCAATGTACGACTTATGTTCAAGGCAGGTCTTGACCGCATTAGTTACATAATCACTTTCCTAAATGATTTATTTCAATAGGCCTTACAGCTTACAACAGCAAATTGACCAAATAGTTATAACAAACAATAGGATAAAAATTACAAACTATTTCCATGTTTTCCCACATTACATTTCATTATCAATGGACAGCACACACTCTTTCTCCCGTTCTCTCTCCCATACAAACACACACACACACACAGACGGACATGCACACAGATACTGGTCAACACTGGCCTGCGACTTTATCAATCAAATAGTTTCAAATCTGCAAAACTACATGACATTTCTCAGTATCGAGGTAGTAATGTCGCTGTTTTTGAGGCAGTTAAACTTAAAGCTTTGCTATAGACGCTGGTGTCAAACACTGGTAAGAGACACAATTGTAATTCACACACGCTTAAGCAATCTATCAATCTCTTCAATAACTGCATTAGTCTGCATATCAATGGCTCAAACCTATATACATTTACTTCACTCAGACAGATGCTTGTGTGACTGCTTTAGGATTGTGTTTTATTTGGGGGGAAAATATTATATAAACGGAATAATTGATTCCCGGCCATGAAGTGAACTATTGAAAATGAACTCAAATCCACATTATGACCTCAGGTTTTGCATTAATCCACACTAAACAGTGTTGTCAAGTAGGAATGCACCGATGTAGATGGAAAGACACTGTCTTTATATGGTCAGACTGACCCAACGCAGATTAAACACAAGGCTTTTAAGTCTTATCAGTTGCTGAAATGCTGTTATGCGTGGCAGTGTCCGGAGCAGCGGGACGGTGTGTGTTGTGTTGTGTTGGCGGCCAGCTGTTCACTCCGAACACGTCTAAAGGTTAGATGACGTTTAGACAGACGTTTCTCTCTGAGAGCCTCTGCGCTTAAGTCGTGACTTCAGCTGTTTGGGTGAAGTCAGTGTCATGTCGATTTGTCAAAAAAAGATTTGAATTGATCTCTTTTGGTGAAATAATAGGACTCCAGCATGCATCTGTCCTTTATGAATAGTTGAGTCAAAACTGGCATTGTTAGAGCAGAACTATATCCGTTCTGTGTTGCATTCATTCACGCACGCACAGTAAAGTGAGTGATAATAGAAGACAATGTTTTTGCTTTGTTTTGCTGATATGATGAGATATTTTTCTTTGCAAGGAAATGCTTGACTGAGTTCATTTAAATTCATTTTGCATCCAAAGATGTGTGGCTTGAATAACATGCTTTAGATGCAAATATTTCAGTAGAAATTTAAATAATTTCAAATCTTTACTTGGTCATTGTGAAACTATGTAGACATGACACGGGTTTAACACCGCAGCAAAGACTCAGGTCACATTTAACAGTGTTCATAAACTGTTATTCTGCATTGCCTCGTTGGCAGCATTATTATAGTTAACTAAAACCCATTAAAAAACATTTTCATTACTTGAAATAAACATTAACTGAAATAAAATATGAAAACACTTTTACTTAGCCTTTATGTACTGTGTAATGCATTATAAAGGTATTCATGATGTACGTTGTAAAGCATTTTACAGTATATTTGTAAAAAATAACTAACCGTTGTAATAGTTGCAGATTGTTGTATCTTAAATTGGTTGTTTGTGTTTGAATGCATTATACATTCTAAAGGTGTAAAAATGTAGATGCGTACTGATAAGTGTAAAATGTGCATTTTATCTGTTACAATTATTCATGAGATCATGTTTGCATTATAATGTGCATTACAAGGAATAATTAATGCATTAAAATTAATTACTTTTTATAATGCCTTATATATAAAGCCTTCAAGTTAAGCGGTACCAAACACTTAGACTCCTTTTATTTTAGTTAGTTGCCAAGGCAACATTTACCATTTTCATTGATGTACTAAAATTCCTAAAACTAAAATAAAAATCAATAATTAAAATAAAAAAACACAAACTAATAAAAATGACAACAATGCACAAAATCATAACTTTTACTAAAATGAAAATATATAAAAAAATAAAAAAACCGATATGATGTTATAAACATGGTATATGATAATAACCTATTTGGTTACACATTATTGTAAATGCACAAATAAGTACTGATTTACGTAATATTATGTACTTCAAAAGTAAGTACATGAAACATGTAAACATCACCTTAAAATAAAGTGTAACTACATATTTTACATGTGCATTTAATTTCAACTTGGAATACATGGTATATGCAATGTTAGTTTTTTAATAACATTACTCTCAGGCAAAGTTGATTTGCTACAAGATCACCAGTAAAATTATTAGTAATAACAGAACTAATACTATTTTCTCCTGAAGTTTTTGTGAATGTCAGGTATGTAGAGATTCAGAACTCCAGCATTTCTTTAGATACTTGTGCCAAAGCAAGGCCAAACTGATCAAGGCAAGACTGAATTATTTTATTAAATGGTAAATACATCTAGAGACCCAGACCTGCTCGGTCAATATTTAATTCTCGTTATCTAGACTTTTGACTGTTGGCATCAAGTCAGACTCATTCTCTAAAAAGTTTAAATTGTTGTGCAGAGATAACACTGAAGAAATTAGCAGAACTGTTTCTTGAACATTTTTTTATCCACATGTAATAAGTACCAACTATTTCACAGAGTAACTTTTAAAAAAACAAAGAGCTGTATATATATATAGAGTTATTGAGGAATTTGTGGGTTAACCCTCTGGGGTCTGAGGTGTTTTTGGGGTCCTTGAGCTGTTTTGACATGCCCTGACATTTGTGCTTATTTCAGCTACTTAAAACATACCAGTTGCCAACATATACATTTGCTGTATTCAGCACAAACTCTGCTACAATAATATGTGAGCAAAATGGATGTAAAAGTTTGCATTTTATAGAAAAAAAATATTATGCGTGTTTAGTACGTTTTGTGAAAAAAAATGTCATCGCAATAAGGCCATTTAACACATACTGAATAGTTGTCCACAAGACTTTTGAGTTACTATTCTTGTAGGCTAGAATTTTTACTTCAAAATGAAGTGAAAATCATTCTGACCACTCTTTCACAAACAACAATATAACAACAATAATATTTCTTACGTCAGTTTTTGGGTCAGCACTGCCCAAAACTGCGTGGGAGTGTGAATGGCCATGAATATTAATGTGATTTACACCTGGGGAGACTAAAGACACTCCCCCAATGGCCCATCAAGGTGCTGTGAGGCAGCCTGAACTAAGAATGATTCAGTGATGAATAAAAAGTTAAAAAGAACAGCATTTACTCAAAATAGAAATCTTTCCTAAGAACGTAAAGACTTAAAGTCATTACTATCACTTAACACATCCTTTCAAAAAAACAAACATAAAAAGACCAAACTTGTTTAAAAAAAAAAAAAAAAAAAAAAAATGTATTCAAAGAATCCTAAAAAAAACTATCACAGGTTAAAAAAAATTAAGCAGCACAACTGTTTCCAACATTGATTAAAAAAAAAAATCATATCAGAATGATTTCTGAAGGCTGATGGTTAGTTAGCATCACCATCTCACTGATGCTGACATCTGTCCATTTATATTTGCTGCCTTTTGCAGTTGCCTTGGCAGCCTGAGCATTGGTGTTGTGGCACAGAGTTGACACAGCACTTTCTGAAAAAAATAGTTTGAATAGACTCATGGGCGAAAGCGAGTCTACAGAGCTCAGTTGCGGTCCAGTTTCCCGTGCAGGAAGGAATCGCAGTGTCTGTGGAACCATGTCAACATCGGTCTCTGTTTTCCATGACAGAGTGACTGCCTGTTGCTCGTCTGCTTGTTTGCCTTGGATCTCTCCGGAACTGGTGCTTGGACATGTTCATTGTCACATCTGTTATAAAAAAGAAGAAAGAAAAAGTGTGAGCATGCTGATAACACAAGCAAAGAAACTGTATTATTATCATTATCAATCACTAATTGCCATGGATAAATTTATTTTATTTTTTTGTAATTTCACACAAGAATATGAACTTTTACATTATGACGATGTAAACACAATTAGGCTACATTACATCTGTAAAATATTACATCTATGCACTTACTCAGTATGATTCTCGATCGCACCGAGAACTGAACGACACCTGCTGGAGAAGGAGAGCATGATGCAGCCACATTCCTAAAAAACAAAACAAAAAAACTGTTAGCACATTATCCAAAGTAAACTGATGGACAATTAATGGGTATGGATGCACAATGTATGTATATATCTATTGATGGGCCGTAGACCGCGTCACCGCGAGTATCTGTTTATGGCCTATATAGACGCACGCATTTACTGATACACTCAATGAACGGATCGTTCGCGAACGATAAATCACTACATTTCAAATATTTACACATCTATTCACAAACATATGTGCATAAGGCAGTATTTACGCATGATAAGTAGTGTCATAGGCTAACCAAAACTGAACATTTATATATAAAAAATATATTGTATTTAGACAGTAGGCTATCACATATTTTACCGGAGTCTGAAATATATTTCACTAAATCGTTATAATGATTTAGTGAAATATATTTCAGACTCCGGTAAAATATGTGATAGCCTACTGTCTAAATACAAAGCAAGCAAAAGCAAAAGCAAAGCAAACTAAGCAGTTATTCGCAAACAAAATGCAAACACATAAGGCAGTATTTACGCAGTAGTGTATTTAACAGTGTCATAGACTAATCTGAGTGAAATATATGTAGTAGGCTAATATCACATTTAAACAGTTTACACGAGCGTATAGGCCTACACGAATGTTAGGGATATTGTGAGGTAATCTTTCTTATGTCAAAAGCTAGCCAAAACTAGGCAAAATATAGTCTGAAAATTCATTTGAGCTCTATAATCAGAAAAGGAATTATATAAAACTAGACAACTTACTCCGAGCTTGCATCCTCGGCGGGGTCAATTCATTCTTCAAAATGCAGCCGTTCGTCGTCCAAGTTTCAAATTCCTCTGGGGAAAAGGTGAATTCTTCCCCGCTGTCCAGAATCATCTGAAGGAGTAGCGTGCCATCCTCAAAACGCGCTGAACTATCAGTGAATCTGATGAAGAAACTTCGTGTTGTTATGGCATTGATCGGGGGGCGTGTGCGATGCGTATCGTTAGATCGCCTATTTACCATGTGAAAAGCTCTGGGGACGTGGCGGCCTCGGCTCATTAAAGATAATGAAGGGAGAACGAAAAAACTGTACCTCTCCTTGGTTTCAAACGGATTACATAAACTGGAAATATATATATTTTTAAATAAATTACTTCATTTAAAAGAAGAGAATTTCAGCTTCATAAAGGAAAATCTCTCGTATCTCTGTGACAAGTATTGACTGAATTACAGTTAATTTTACGGACGCGTTTCAGAATGGACCTCACTGACAGAGAGAAGGCAAAACGCGCATCATGTTTATTTTTCTTTATTTGACGAAAAGCACAACACTTTGTTTTTATTGTGAGTACCCACAAAAATAATAGAGACTTAACATGATCTAATGATGTACAACACTTATATGTAAGATCAAAATCAACAGAGTAATTTGATTCTCTTTTGCACTGATAAGGAAAAAATCGAGCTTGTCGCGCCGGCGCGATAGCCGACCTCAGAGGGTTAACTTTAAACGCCAAACTCTGGTCATTTGCAGTTCTTGCAATTACACTACAGTTCAAACCAGAACTGTGTTTCAGAAGTCTGCACAAAATGTCAATACATTTATTTTGGGGGGAAAAAACTTTTCAACAGTGATGTAAGTTCCTTTTATTAATGTGATGCCATGAACCTTCCAGCAATATTTTCTCAGAAGTGTTTATTAGAAGTGTGCCATCTTCTGAACAAACTCAACATACCATCATAAGACATGAAATCCATCAAACATGCGATTTATTTATTTATTTAATGAAATTGGCAGTATCTTTATATTTGTAATACTTGTAGATGAGCTCTTGTACGGCGTGTGATGTATGAGCATCAGCTCAACAGTGTCGTGTGAGGCGATGAAAGGCTTTTGTTTCCCTGGACAGGAACGAGGACACGGGAACGGGGATGTCAGAATAATCCACTGTTGTCTTTTCATCTCTTTTCTTTCTCATCCTCCTGAATTTGTCCTTAGTCTAAGATTTCATTGTTGCAAAGGCTTCGAGTCAAGCTGTTTTGTGCTGCTACCTGAACAGACTCTTGTGTTTCTGGCTTTAATTAAGCCCGTCCTCAGAGACGAGCAGAGGAACTAAACTCGAGTTCACCTTCGAGTACACCTTCTGTGTGCCGATGACCCTTCATGTTGTGATTGATGGATAAAGTCGGTGTTACGTGATTGTTAAAACTTTAAACATAAATAGAAAACATGTTTAAAGGCCATTCAGTAAATCATAGATGACCTATGCCAAATAATGTTCAGGGTGGCTGTGGCCTAATGACGCTTTATAAGCCTAGTGATGCTTTGAGGGAAACTGTCAGCAAGCTGAGGAGCAAATGGGCCATTCCTGATACCGGTTTAAATGTATTTGTTGTTTATTTGCTCTGATTAATTGAAAACATGAAACTTATACAATTTAACAACAGTTTATTCAAAGTTTAACAAAAACTTTAGGGCCCTGAAATGCATTTAATCACTAAAACACTGTCGCTTTGTCAGTTCATCGCAATCTCACAAAGTTCCGTTATGATCAATGAAGCTGCCAACAATGCACAATAGATATCTTACATCATGTATACACTTTGTTAATGAGGTTTCGCGAGCCTGCATGACTCGGCGATGAATATAAACTGTTGTTTTGAGTGGTGAGGGGATTCTGACTGACTTAAAGGGGCCATGAACTGAGAATTCAAATTTTACTTGATCTTTTGACAGTTAAGAGGTAGTTAGTTATACTATAAAAATATCCTGTAAGTTTCAAAACTCAAAACTTCCTTGTTATTCCATAAACAGCTTTTATTGAAACCAAGGCCAGAAAAGGGACCTAAAAACATATGACGTAATATTGCGACGAAAGACCGCCCTTGCAGAAGACCAACGCCTACGTCTATATGACCATGTCTTTGGCTCCGCCCACTGGTGCGTTAGTGAATAGTGATAAGCCCCTTACACACAGCACGTTGATCACGGGAAATTGCCAGAACGCCTTCTGTGTGAACGCAAACACGACCCGGGATTGATGGCGGGTTGGGGACCGAGTAACATTGCTGTGTTCAGTCCCGGCAACGCGCGCTGTGTGAACAAAAGCCGTAATCAATGCCGTGTCGCAATGATGACGCTGAAGCCGGGGTCGTTCGCCAGCTAGTGAAACGGTGCGTAATGCGCTTGTTTATGATCGAATCAGAGAATAAAATGCACAAGCGTGGTTTGTACAAATGCTGCCCATTTGAAAAGTATACTGATAATGATGCCTGAAGAAACTAGAAGGTTCAATAGTTGAACTGTATAGTTTATTAACATAAATAAATAACAATGCAAACATTTAACTGTGCAAACATGGCTTGGTTGAGAATATATTTTGTTATAAAAGAATATTGATAAACCTTAAATCTAAATGTTAACATTTTTCTTCTAGCAAACATGCTTTATCTGCACTTGACAAAACAAGGCAAGTTAGCTTGCCTTGTAACTTATTATAAAATATAAAACTAAAAGCTGTGACTACAGTACTATCACATCAAATTTCTTTGGCAGGGCAGCAAACATTTCAAAATGTTTGTAGAGGTACAACCAAGACAACAAATGTAAACAAGTGAACCACAAAGTCCCTGGCAGATTTAAGTACTTAACTGTCAGATAAATAAAATATTGTGTACTGGTTTTAAATATCTCAAATGTTTTAGAGGTAGAAATCTGAGTAAAAAGTGCAAAATGTAAACATTGTAAACCAGTAACCCTAATAACCCTATTATAGTTTTTTTGCCAGAAAGACTAGTCTGTCCACAGCATCTGGTGTTAAAGCTGCCCTGTGGCAGGTCACAATATTGCCATCAGTGCTAAAAGCATGCTCTGACGGTGAGCTGGTGGCAGGAATACACAGGTACAGCTTTGCCAGGAGGTTCACTCTGGGGTTAGTTGCGGAGTCGATGCTCCACCATGCCAGGGGGTTGGTCTCGCTGTCTGCACCAGGAGCTTACAGGTAGCTGTTCAGTTCAGCCTCAATAGCCTGTTGGTCTGTAAGACCAGAAGTAGCAACAGAGTAGGACTTCTTGAAAAAGCTGCCCAGTGTCGTCTTCTGCATTTTGGATGGTGATGGTGTAGCTGCTGCAGCATCTCCTCTGCCTCCCCCTGGAACAGTACATGTGAATGTGAGAGAAGATGTGCTCTGAAATTCATCCAGCATCTGAGCCACAGCCATGGATTTCACAACCTCAACCTTGTCATCTTTTTTTTTTTTTTTATATTCTTTTTATTAAACATTTTAGTTATTTCAAACAAAACATACTAAAACAAGAACACAGCACAGAAAACGATATAAATAACCATATCTATGGGCATGTGGGCAATTTCCATTTTACATACAGCATCTCGTCATATGGTTGTACATACATTATATCCATTTTGTGTTTACGACCTTTTAATCTTCAGACACTTTAAAATATTCTCCCATTTTTTAAACAGGTGCAATTTACCATTGAGACAATACCTCAATCTTTCTAGAGTTACAACTTCAGATATCAGAGACTTCCACATCTGAGTAGAGGGGGCGTCGCTACCAACCCATTTGTTCATTATAGACTTTCGAGCCAGCATCAGGAGAAACTGAACAGTCTCTTTGTGAGCTCTCAGATGGTCAGGTATAAGCCCCAGTAGGCACATGAGTGGGCTGAGTGGGGCTGTCTGTCCTATCACCAAACTGATTTCACTGCATACTGCCTGCCAAAATACCTTGATGTTCTTGCACTCCCAAAGACAGTGATATCTAGTGCCTTTAGCTAAGTTACATTTAGGACAATTCGGAGAAACACCTGGAGTGTACTTACTGTATATATAAGGTGATATGTAAACATTATGTAGAATATTGAACTGCATTTCTTTGTATCTATTACAGATTGATATTCTAGAGGGCAGTATTACTATTTCCTCCCACGACCCAGAGTCAATTGACACTTTAAGCAGCATATTCCAAGTTGTTCGTAAGTGTTTCAGCTTGTCTACCGTTAGATTCTGTAACTCAGAATAGAATCTAGACACAAAACGGCCACGTTTCCGACAGTCCAGTAGAGTTTTTTCAAGCAAGTAACAGTTCGTTGGTAGCTCCAGAGATCCAGTCTTTGATTTTACGTAATGCCTGATCTGGAGATACTTGTAGAAATCGTTGGCAGGTATATTATATTGAGATCTTATATCTTCAAATGTCTTGAATTTACCTTTGTCCCACAAATCATACATTCTCCTAATACCAGCTTCTTGCCATGACTTGAGATTGAGACCAGCTTCTGATAAATCTGGGGTATCTACCAGAATTGCAAGAAAGTTAAGAGCCTTGGACTTCCCAAATATTTTCTTCAAAATACTCCATGTCTTGATAACATTATTAATTAGGTAATTGTCTTTAACAGCAGGAGGCAGTTCTCTTACACGTTTATCTAATAAGTTTATAAGACAGAAGGGTTGACTAATTACTTTTTCAATCTCAAGCCAAGGTGTCTCATCATGTTCAGCTGCCCACACTGAAATAATTCTAGCATGAATAGACAGTACATAGTTCTCAATCTTTGGTAAGCCCCACCCACCCTGTTGTTTTGGAAGTTGTAAGGTATCTATTTTAAGCTTAGGTTTTCTGCCTGCCCAGATAAAGTCTGATATCAATTTATTAATGTCCTTAAGATCATTTGAATTCAAAAACACAAAAAGCATTGACACTGGATAAGAAATTTTTGGAAGTAGTACCATTTTAGTAAGGTTAATCCTACCAAGCAATGATAAAGGAAGCTTTTTCCAACTTGTAACTTTTTCTTTTATGTGACTAATTAAAGGATTGATGTTTTCCGCATAAAGCTGACCAATTTTGGGTGTGATTTTTATTCCTAGATACTTAAATCCTTTAGGTGCCCAGCGGAAAGGTTTAACATAAGCAGGCTCGACCTGACCACTGTTTGTTAAGGGCATTATTTCTGACTTTTCAAAATTTACCTTATACCCTGATATTTGTCCAAATTCTTTAATACAATCAACCAGTGCTGGAATTGATTTATCGGGATCTGTTAAAGTTAAAAGAATATCATCGGCATATAATAAAATTTTGTGCTGTTTTGTTCCTATTAAAATTCCTCCTATATTTATATTCTGTCTGACGGCTATCGCAAGCGGCTCTATAGCCAGGGAGAACAGCAAAGGTGATAAAGGACTGCCCTGAGCAGTACCGCGTCTAAGTTTAAATGGTACGGACAAAAGACCATTTGTCAAGACAGAGGCTGCAGGCATCTTGTACAAGATCTTCACCCAGTCTATAAAAGTGGGTTTAAAACCAAATCTTCTTAGCACTTCGAACATGTAATCCCATTCGACACGGTCGAAAGCTTTTTCGGCGTCCATTGAAACAATGGCGCCGGGTATTTGATGGTAATTAAGATGATTGATAATATTAATCAAGCATCTTGTATTATTTGAGGACAGACGACCCTTAATAAATCCAGTCTGGTCTGTGTTTACTATGTCTGATACAACCCGCTCTAATCTATTGGCCAACACCTTTGACAATATTTTCATGTCTACTCCTAACAAGCTTATCGGCCGATAGGAAGAAGGCAGTTCTGGGTCCTTATCTTTTTTTGGTATTACTGTAATATTGGCAATATACATAGTTCCCGGGAGACTTGAGTGTTCAAAGGATGCATTAAATACTCTCTGTAATAATTTATTAATCTTGCCTTTCATAACCTTAAAAAACTCAACGGGATATCCGTCAGCTCCAGGGCATTTGCCCGATTGGAGTGATGAAATGGCTGTATCAATTTCTAATAATGTAATGGGACCTTCCAGTAAGTTAGCCTGGTCTTCGGTTAGTCGTGGTATATTCAAGCTGTTTAGAAAGTGGCAATCTTTTAATTTGTCACAGTCAGTCTCAGAACTGTATAGTTCCTCATAAAATTGTCTAAAACATTCATTAATGTGCTTATTATCCATATGACGCTGACCATTCTCATCCCTAACTGCCGTAATAAAGAATTTAGGAGGAGCATTGTTTGCCAGCCTTGCCAAGAATTTGTTTGGTTTATTGCCAAATTCAAATAGTCTTTGTTGTGCAAATAACATATCCTTCTCAGCTTTCTTTGTCACTAAGTCACTTAACATGTCCCTGGATGTCTTTAATTCCTTAAGGACTTCGTCTGATTTTGATGCATAATATTCTTTTTCCAGTCTTTTAATTTTGATTTCAAGGTCATTTTGTATTATTATTCGTTCCTTCTTTTTACAGCTTGTATATGAGATTATAACCCCTCTCATATAGGCTTTATAAGCATCCCATACAATTCTAGGGTCAGCGTCCTTTTTGTCATTGACGTTTAGATACAAATCAGTCTGTTCTTCTAATAGTTTAATAAAATTGTCATCAAAAAGTAATAGCCTGTTTAACTTCCAATAAATAGTTCGCTTTAGTGGTCTGGGCGGTTGCATCTCTAAACTAACAGGAGCATGATCAGAAATGGCAATAACTCCTATATCTGATTTCTCCACTAGATGAGCCAAATGCCTCGAAATAAATATATAGTCAATGCGGGACATTGATGAATGAGGTAAGGAGTGAAATGTAAAGCCTTGTGTTGAAGGGTTTAAATGCCTCCAAATATCTAACAGGCCGATTTCCTCTAGTGCGTTTTTAAGCGATCTTGCTCTCTTAGACTGACTGCTCCTAGCTGGACTCCTGTCCAAAAAAGGACAAAGAGAGCAATTAAAATCACCTCCTATCAAAATGTTTGAGGAGTCCATCTCAACCAGCCGGTCAAAAAGCAAGGCAGAAAAATCATCATCATTTACGTTAGGACTATAGATGCTACCCAGCAAAATAATTTCCCCATAAAGTATTCCTTTGGTTAAAACGATTCTCCCCTCTGTATCGTTATATGTGTCTGTAACAACAAACGGCAAGTTTTTATGTATCAGTATTATTACCCCCCTCCTACTTGTTGAAAAGGATGAGTAATAAACCTGACCGACCCACTCCCGGAGATATTTCTTATGTTCATTGTCGCTGAGATGTGTTTCCTGTAAAAAGGCTATTTGGATTTTATCCTTTTTTAGGCTGTTTAGGATAGCTTTCCTTTTTACTGGATTATTGGATCCCTTAACATTCCAAGTACAAATTCTAATACTCATTACTACCTATTATATACTTTATGTACTTAATGCTGTATTCAAAAAAGTAGAAATTAGTACTATATTTAGTCCCATCCCATCCCAACCTTTAACTCTGTCTGTGCTGATAAAGAAAACATAAAAAAAAAAAAAAAAAAATCCCAAGCAAAAACAAAACACACAGCTTGGAGTAACGAACAATAACCTAAGTATCCACAAACCTGTTAAAAGGTGGAATATACAAAAACCAAAACCAAACTTCGTCATACTCTTATCAAGGAGTATCCAGCTGGGGTCCTTGCGAGCCAGAAAAACGTTGCAAAGAAAAAAGAAAACAAAAAACCTTCCCAGCTGAGTCGTTGGTCAGTGTAACAAGCCGTATGATAACAGATTAAAACGTACATATAGACAACTTGAGTGTCTTAACCCACAACCTAAAATAACAGAAAATGAGGCCCAATATTATTTGTCAAAGCGCTCATTTCAACGCTTTTTAGGTTCTGTCATTTGTCATCGGAGCTTATTAATAGCCAAACGTTGCTATTAGCGGAACACAGTCTGAGTTATTTACCTGTGTCTAATCTCTCATTCAATTCTTTAATATAGTTGTTGACGTCTTTCATGTTGGAAAGTGCTTTCGTAGTCCCATCCTGCTGAAAGATCCGTATTACGGCCGGGTACACAAAAGCGTATCTGATGCCCGCTTCCCGTAACCTTCGCCGCGCGTTTGCCGATTCTTGCCTCTTCTTGATCACTTCAGCTGAAAAATCTTGGTAGAAGGACACCTCCTGACCGTCCACTGTCAACCTGCCTTTGTTTCTCGCTGCATTAAGGATCTTCTGTTTATCGGCGTAATTGTGCAATCTCACTAGGACCGCTCGAGAGCCGCTTTTCTCTCCCCCTCCAAGCGCGGGTCCCGTGCGATGGGCTCTCTCAATCTTGACCCTGTCCTGCTGCATATCCAAAACTTCAGGAATCCATTTCTCAAAGAGCATAACTGGATCTTCACCCTCAAAGCCAGCCTTAAGCCCTGTGATCTTAATATTTTGGCGACGACTTTGATTCTCATAATTATCAAGGCGTTCCAGTGCTTTTTTGAGAGCGTTTTCCAAAGATTCCAGTCTCGGCTCAGTCACCGTTGACACGTCCTCAAGATCAGATACGCGCTTTTCTATATCCGTCACTCTTTCCAAAATGCCGTCCAACTTCTGAGACAGTTCCGTAACTGGTTTAACAACAGCAGCAAGTTTGGTGTCTAGCATCTCCGCGATGTTGGTGGTCACTCTCTCAACTAATATATCATCTCTTTGGAGGATAACGTCCTCCGGCTCCGCTTCACATTCTGTAGCCGCCTGCTCCGTATCACGCTCAGCCTCTTCGTATTCAGTGTCGATTTGTTTGGCAGCAGCAGATGCTACGTTAGCAGTGCTATTAGCATTAGTCTTGCTAGCAGTTTTCTTTCGCCCGTCTCTCTTCTTACTCGATGCGGGCGGTGCAAAAAAGTTGTCCAGGGACATTTTGACACTTATTACAGCAGTTGCGGTGAATCACACGGCAAAATTGTTACTTCAAATAGTTATTTTACGTCGACCCAGTGGGGAAGCGAAAAAAGTGCGTCTATCTAGTTGCAAGCATCACGTGATCCCCCAACCTTGTCATCTTTGATGTAGCGGGTCTTGAACCGAGGATCAACTAGGGATGCCATGTTCAGGAGGTCATCAGTGGCAGCATCATCGTATTTATCATTCAGATACCTGATGACAGTAGCCTTGATGGTCTTGGTGAGCTCTGAGTCATCAGCTTCTGGCTTCAAGACCTCCTCATTGAAGAGCTGCAGCACAGGCTTCAGGTAAGACACACTCACGTATGCTTCACCAGAAAGAGCATCAGTGAACTCAACAAGTGGATTTAGAGCCTTGCGGACAGACTCCAGGACACCAATGTCCTGCCACGAGTTAACCAAGTGCCTTGTTTTTTATCAGCTGATAAAACCTTTGCAATGGCCTTTTCCTGCTCCAGCACTCGTGCTATCATTGCATGGTGGGACCCCCACCTGTTGGGTGATTCTGTGATCAACTTGTGCTTAGGTAGTTTGAGCTCCTCTTGAGCGGCTGCTAGTTCTCTCTTCTTTTTCCAAGAAAAAGAAAAAGCACTGACCACTTTCTTGCACACACCCATTGCTCTTTGGATTCTCTGATCTCTCACACTTCCCTCTAAAGATAAAGAAGAAAACAAAGTATAGAGACATGTTGTAAAACTTTACTAGGCAAAGATGATGATAAAAAAAAATGTAGGCTATATATAAAATATTATTATAAATATTACTGTAATTATTCTCATTATTCTATTACATAGCCTACATACATAAATACACACAGAAGATGTGTTTATTAACTTACCAATGGCTAGATGAAGTCTGTGACTGAAACACTACAGGCGAGTCCAATCTTTAAGGGATGCAGCTTTGACCATGTTTGCCGCATTGTCCGTGGTGATGCACACCTGTCGGTCTTCGCTAAGGCCCCAAGATGCGAGTGCATCCTCCAACCCCTGGCTGATTGTTTCGGCAGTATGGTCCTCCGGAAAATAGGCCGTCTGCAAGCATTTGCTTTGAAGAGCCCACTCCTCGTCAATGTAATGAATAGTCAGACTCATATATGGCTCTGATGTACGGCTGGACCATAGGTCGGTGGTTGTGGCGAAGTGTTTCACATCCCTTAGCTGAATTTCCAGCTTCCCACGGCACTCTTCATAAAGATTAGGCAGTGCGGTTTCAGAAAAGTATTTTCTGCCTGGGAGTTCGTACCTGGAGTCCAACACTTTAATCAATTTTCTGAACCCGTCGTTCTCCACTGTGTTCAGGGGCATCATGTCTTTCGCTATGAAGAAAGTAAGTCCGCTGGTTATATCCTTGCTCCTTTTTGATCGTTTTTCATATGGGGCAATGGTCGCAAAAGACGTCACGATTGATTGTTGTTTAGGTACAGCCCAAGCGGCGCTGCTATCAGAAGAACCACTAACGTTAGCATGTTGGGCAAAACTTGTGGACGGAGTAACATTAACATGGGCCCGCATTTTCATACTCTCGGTGTGGTCGCTGGGATGGTACCTTTTCAGGTGACCGAAAAGGTTTGTTGTGTTTCCCGTCTTGGTTATCACCGACCGACGGCATATTTTGCAGACCGTCTTTATTTGCGCGTCGTCGCTTTTCAGATATCCAAACCACTTCCATATAATTGACGTCTTGTTACCTTTTTTGTCAACAATTTCCTCAGGTTTGGATAATAGTTCGAGTTCACTTTTTTTCGTGTTCGTCGATTCCACTAATTTTTTCTTTACATATACTTTCTTCACTGCCGGTAGCTCAAACAGTGCTCTGCTAGCAAATGGGCGTGTACTTAGATGCACAAGCAAAAATCTGCGTTCTGACTGGCTGTTCGTTTATTTCTGCTTTGTAATAGGCTGTTAGGTCTATCCATATCGAGTAAACATGTCAAAAGTTTATCATCGTAGTCTAAATAAATATTATCGCGATGCCATATCGAGATCGTTTTATCGCCCAGCCCTAGATGGATGGATACTCAAGAGTAGTCTTCAATAGCAATACATATATAGATGATAGTGAAAGTGGAGGGGAACTATCACTTCTTTACTCTCCTGTGTTGATTCAGCAGAGATATTGACAGAGGAACAAATGAGTGTTTATATTTGTTCTGTCTGCATTCTGAAGCTAGTGACATGAGAACGAGTAAAGGCTTTGCAAACAGACTTTTACGACATGGATCCATCAGTAAGTGACATGTAAGTAACAGTGTTCATTAGGGCTGAACGATTAATTGCATTTGCGATAATATCGCGATATGATGAAACGTGATTTTGTAACCGCAAAAGCTGCGATTACACTGGTCCCGTGACACGCGAGAGAAAAGCAGTCTGCAAGATCAGCACGCTACGCGTATAGGTCTGGCATACAGGAAAGAACCGTTTATTTTTAATGTATGTGATATTGTGTTTTTTATTCTCTCTCCAACAATTCTGGATCGATTCAGAGAATTTCAGAATCGAGTCTGAGCTTAGTTTTTAACCCTCTGAGGTCTAAGGATTTTTGGGGTCCTTGAGGTGTTCTGACATGCTCTGACATTTGTGCTTTTTTCAGTTATTTATAAACATGTTAATGGCAAAGGTGGCAATAAAGCACAAACTGGACTACCGTAATTTCTCAGCAACAATTATGAAACATGTTTGCATTTTTGAGAGAATATTGCTTATGCATGGTTATTGAAAAAACTAAAACTTAAAGTGTCTGAAATAAGGCCACAAAACACATACTAAATATGTGTCCACAAGACTTGTGACTAATCAGTGTTGTTGCCTAGAATTTTTGCTTCAAAATGATCTGAAAATCATTCTGCCTAATCATTTACACAAACACATACACTGATTTAAATTTTATTAGAGACCTTTGGTTTGGAAAGGGAATATGCGTGGAGGCGTGTTCACACCTGAGAAGACAAAGGCCGGATAATGTGCCGCATAATGAGCTGCATATTAATTAGCCCTTTCACACAGGTGTCACAGGATCCCAAAGAATGCAAGGACAAAAGAAATTATCTATATAGCCTATACATATTTTACAATTAGAAATTGTAACCAATTACAAATAGGTTACAATTACAACAACAATTACAATTTTAACAATATTTCAAGTGTATTTCTTTGTAAAAACTATACATTTTATCATACGTATTAAAAAAAGGTAAGGATTCATTAGTTTGAATATTGGAACAAACACTATAATAACATCTTAGTTGATAATTCAATATACCTACTTTATTTTTGACAAAACATCATACTATAGTATATTTAACTATGAGCAGAAATTGGTGAACAAAAGCGTACCTATTTAATGTGACAGTAGTCTTTTTTTACAGTCAAAACTTTATAAGCTATCCAAAACTAATCACAAAATCGTGTCTAAACATTCATATTTAGTCTGTAATATATTGTGTATGATATATTAGTATATACATGTGAATTTGCAGCTTGTTGCTTATACAGACATTTTATTTCAACATATTTCAGTCTATTTTTACTCATACAAGCTATATTGCTATAGCCTACTAAGATGTAGGGCTGTAACGATACGCGATATAAAATCGAAATCGCGATACTCAGGTCCACGATCCTGTATCGCGATGTGAGAAGGCAGAATCGCGATCACACCCCTTCCAACAGGGCTCGAATTTCGGCGCGGGATTGCGGGTATTGCGCATAATTCTAATCATTCCCGCAGGTCTCCCATTTATAATGCGGCAAATTCCCGCAATCGTAATCCACACAGATAATAAAATCAAATCATTCTTTTAACAACTATCTTCCAGACGCAATTTCACAAACAGCGTGAGTGTTCAGCGGTGCCGCGCGCGTCTTCTATCTCTTCTCTCATAATGTGTTGTGCAAGGCAGGCGCTGCATGCGGCGATAATACACACTCGCGTTTTGGAGTCGGGACCATAGACTGTAAAAGTCTTTTTAAGTCTTACCAGTTTAAACATTCAAGCAATTTTAAACTAATCAGTGCTCGCGCGCTCTCTGAGAGATTATTTTCTATGCGCACATTCATAGAAAATCCGCCTCAAAAACAGCTGGCCAGTAACTATTTTTCGCGGATTATATTGCTTTAACACGCAAAATTGTCAATTTCGGTCTTTGTGAGTAGGCTATACTCTAAACATAGTCGGTTTTGTCTTTAATAGGCATAAAACGCATGCCAGTATAATGAACACAGGATCCGTGCACTAGCTCTTAAAGTGACGGAAGCCATATGTGTCTGTCATTAATTTTGTTGTCAAAACAACAAAAGATGGCTTTAAGTTAAAGAAATCAGGATTAATAGCCTATGTATTTAATTTGTTCAGGACTAAAATACTACCCAGTGTTATTTTCCATTTGATTACTTTATTCAGTTTCTGTATGTGAATACTAGTGTTAGACCTATTCAAAAACGTTTCTCTTTAATTGTCTTTATTTGTATCTTTATTCTATTGTATTTATTTGTGCTACTTTTTTCAATTTAATTAAACGATTTAAATCAAGCTTCCTTGTGATGTGTAAATTCTTAACAACAATATTACCTCATTGTAAAAATGCAATGAGCGTAAACATTTAGGCAAGATAAATGTAATAATTTTGTTTGGAAAAATCCTAATGTTATTTAATAAAAATACCGGTATTTTTTTTCTTCTCTCAAAATCTCTTTTTTTCACCACAAGCCCCGCCCCCTCAAGCCCCGCCCCCGTGATAGAATCGCGATACGAATCGAATCGTGGGTCAAAAATCGTGATACGAATCGAATCGTGGGTTTGGTGTATCGTTACAGCCCTACTAAGATGTGTTTATGTAAACATAACGTTTACTAATGTAGGTGCGAGAGTGAATGAACAAGGCACAGACACGCGCTGTATAACTGTAAACAAAGCGCGCGCGCCTTTGCCGTTCACTCATCATTTAGCCTACACACAGACACGCAATTCATATTTAAACAGTCTTTTTGCGGTTTACAGTCCGACACTTCAATATCACGATTAGAACAAAGCACTAGAATAAATGACTTACTACATCAGCTGGATCCGTTGCTCCTCGAAATGAAACTACCAGTACTTCTGGTACATTTTCCAGGGTTAGATATTCCTCACAGTGAAAGGATACGCTGTGTACACAGCTGTACAATATACTTACTAAACACGATGTGTTTTATAATCCAGCTGGTGGGCGTTGGCATGTTTGAACGGCTTGTCTAAAATCATTTGCGTTTGAATAGCGCGCGCTCTCCGTGGGCGTGGCACATTAACGCGTAATTAGGTATAATGAGCTGGAAAGAAAAATACTGACATCTCTCTCTTTTCATACAGATTACATAAGCTAAGAATATTTGTTTTTTTATATAAATTAACTCATTTAAAAGAAGAGAGTTCAAGCTTCATTATGGAAAAACACTCGTGCCTGTATGACAAGTATTCGCGGAATTAAAAATAATCTTAGGACGCGGTTCAGAATGGACTTCACTGACAGAGAGAAGGCAGAACGCGCATCATGTTTGTTTTTCTTTATTTGGCGAAAAGCACAACACTTTGTTTTTATTGTGAGTATCCACAAAAAAAATAGACACTTATCAGGATCTAATGATGTACAACACTTAATATGTTAGATCAAAATCAACAGAGTGTTTTGAGTTTCTTTTGCACTGATAAGAAAAAAGCGAGACTATCGCGCCGGCGCGATAGCCGACCTCAGAGGGTTAAACACAGATGCGTGATGACGCTGCGCATGCTTTAGAAACAACCGTATTCTGCTTGCTTCTAATTTCTCTCTCTCTCTCTCTCTCTCTCACACACACACACACACACACACACGACACCGCTCGAACCTTTCGAAAAATATTTCATAAAGTTCGGGGTTTAACTAGCCTGGTTAAAACCAGACCATTCTCAGTTGTAACTGAGTTATGGTCTGGCAAAGCGTCATTGACAAATCATTTCCAGAGGGGCGTCACCAACGGACGTCGCGGATAGACCTAAAACCAATCAGAGCGATGAAGGAGATGACGTTTGCAGAGCGGTGGAGAAACATCTCCGAGTGTTGTTCTTTGCTCGGATTTTAACAAAAAGGAAACCTTCAAATCGCTTAAAACAGACGCGATAGCTGATTCGAACGAGTGATGTTCGACGGCGGCATCCATCTTTGTAATGTAGGCTACAAAATAATCTGTTTCAAAATCCCAGCGCTGTCGTCATTGTGTAAAGCCCGCCCCAACGTTTCTGATTGGTGCTGCGATTTCGACGGATTGGAAATGGGCTTGAATGAGCTCTTTGCCAGACTAACTTTCAGAGCAAATCTAAATTTGCCGGAAGTTGTCTGGGTTTTCCCTGGCTAGGGTTTAACCGAATTACAAGGACATTCGCGGGCTTCATTGCACAGGTTTTGCCGCTTTGCTGGATGCTATAACGTTACTCTTGCAGTGCGCGGTCTTTGCCGCCGGAATTTTCCTTACAAATGCTTAACTAAGGCATTATGTCTTTTGGAATGCAGTTGGCTTACATATTAAAAATATGAAAATCACTGAGAAGGCTGCTTTCATTTTAAAATACTTACGCGCGCTTTGTGAAGAGCGGTCGCGCATGCGGCCGTGAGCGACTCATTGGTTAAATGTACTTGCATCTCAAAATGCTTTTATGACGCGAAATTAAAGTCCCTGTAAACTCAAAATTAAATGTGTTCTGAGTTTATCACACCACAGAAAAATGTGTTATTAGCCACCCAGCCAAATTTGAATGATAAAAAAGCTGGCAATTTCATAAAATAAGCTATCAAAATCTTGAAAAAATTCGCATTATTCTCTGCTCTCAAACGCTGGGGGCGTGTCCGCTGCCTGCGCTGAAACCACGCCCACTCGCGGGAAAGCTGCCGACAGTGATATTAGCTGATACTGCTTTCGGGATGGGTAGATGAAGGCCGAGGCAGGAGATAGTCAGTTCGGCCCCATTCACCAGTAACAGCGGATTATCAGTGAATCCCAGTTGTCTCAGACGACAGTTTATAAAACTATCCTGTGTAAAATGATCACTACAGAGGCGGGTGTTGGCGGTGATCCTCAGCTCTCCATCAAGGTTGGCTCTTCACAGAATTAATCCACCTCTTCTTGATGTGATCGTTTTTAGGAAATTTAAATAAAGACACCGATATGTTTTGTACATGATCGCATCCAGGTAGTAGCCTACGCATTTCCATGTCGAAGGCATAGCTAGCTAGCAAACTGTAGGCTGTAGTAACTAATAGTACAGACAGTAATTCGCGATTGAGCAATGCACTGATGCGAATGTGCTCTATTGTTAGAGGAGGGGCCAGCCTCAGTGCGTCATCAAGTAGGGGCGTGTCCACGAGCTCAGGGGCTACAGTGCGTCATCAAGTAGGGGCGTGTCCACGAGCTCAGGGGCTACAGTGCGTCATCAAGTAGGGGCGTGTCCAGGAGCTCAAGGGCTCCAGTGCGTCATCAAGTAGGGGCGTGTCCACGAGCTCAGGGGCTCCAGTGCGTCATCAAGTAGGGGTGTGTCCACGAGCTCAGGGGCTACAGTGCGTCATCAAGTAGGGGCGTGTCCACGAACTCAGGGGCTCCAGTGCGTCATCAAGTAGGGGCGTGTCCACGAGCTCAGGGGCTACAGTGCGTCATCAAGTAGGGGCGTGTCCACGAGCTCAGGGGCTACAGTGCGTCATCAAGTAGGGGCGTGTCCACGAGCTCAGGGGCTACAGTGCGTCATCAAGTAGGGGCGTGTCCAGGAGCTCAAGGGCTCCAGTGCGTCATCAAGTAGGGGCGTGTCCACGAGCTCAGGGGCTCCAGTGCGTCATCAAGTAGGGGTGTGTCCACGAGCTCAGGGGCTACAGTGCGTCATCAAGTAGGGGCGTGTCCACGAGCTCAGGGGCTCCAGTGCATCATCAAGTAGGGCCGTGTCCACGAGCTCAGGGGCTCCAGTGCGTCCAGTGCGAGCCCCGTTTTAGCCCCGCCCAGAAAGTTCACGTATTTTTTTTCATGTAAGTTAGGCTTGTCTAGCCATGGGCGTTACACTTTCGCTTTTTTTAACCTATAATTAAAACACACAGGTAGGCATAGTATAACGGCTAACTAGATGTTTGTTTTGATACAATAAATTGTAAACGGATACTTTGACTGTCTGTTGCTGTGGTTACTCACAGCTGATGTAGCCAGCGCATTTATTAATTAATTTCGAACGGTAAACAGTCAGTTTCACCAGAACTCCTTCACTAGGGGTCCTCTGTCACTTTTTAATGGACACCCTGCAGCCAATCAGAATTGAGTATTCACCCAGACCATGGTGTAAATGCCCACAAATAATATGTTTGTACTCCAGGAAGTTGTTTATTAGTCTCAGCCTGAGGTCTTGCTGGGTTAATGGTTTGGTTGGAGCGGTTCCACAGACTCATTTGTGCTGATCTATTTGGCTGGTTTGTGATCATCTGGAGTCTGCGGAGCGACTATTAGGAGTTCCTATTCATCAGACTGAGTCCTGAACTCTTGCTGAGCTCTGCTCTGTACATATATCCATCTTCTTGGCATTTTCTGAAGAGCCATGAACACATCTCTGAGCATCCTTAATGGTGCAGTGAGACGAGCATGCTCACTTAAATGGGTCAGGTCATTTTCTAAATTGTATAATGTTTCTCGAGGTGCACTTATAATTTTAGTAGGATATTTTATATCACAACTGTCTTAATTTCTAAATGAGCCATTTTCTACCCTGATTTTAGCCCTCTGCTTCAATTCAGCTAGCTTCAATAGGTGTGTCTCATTTAAACAGAAATTGCAAGTCTTTTCTTTCCTGTTGAGGCATATATATCTGAGTGAAACGGCTTCTGGAAGAAGAGAAAATATACGGGCGGGGCTTGATTTTGAGTTAATTTCTGTCACTGTTTGTTTGGGATTGTTTTTATCTTGGCTGAATCCTGCAAAGGCTCCTCCTTTTTGTTGCTATAGTAATGCCCACCCTAGTCACACTAAGTGAGCCAAAACTGGAAAAACTCCCACAGTGTGTATTCAGCACCAAAAAAAAAAAAAAACTGGTGAAATGGAATTTAAACCAAGCAAACACACAACGTGTTTGCTTGGTTTAAATTCCATTTCACCAGTTTTTTTTTTTGTTTTGTTTTTTTGTGTGTATGTGTAGATTAGATCTGTTTATTTTAATTTATTACATTGTCACCCCAAAACCACATTCACTTTATCTCTGCCCCTAATATGATTTATAATGTGCACGATTGTAAACTTTTCTTTGAGGGTAATAACCATTTAATCTCCAGATACTGTGCAAATATTCTGTTAAAGTGAGTATAGTTTATGTGGTTTAAGCATAAATGTGGTTAGCCAGTCATAATACATCTAGCGCCCAGAGCAGAAAATAAGACCCATCACCAGGATCCCCAGCTTGGCCTTTGTGCTCCCATTCAGAGAAAGTCTCAAACACACCCAGAACGTCACGGTTCTGCATTCCAGCCCACAGACCCACAGCAACACTGTGTTCCAGGAGTCGGTCCGTTTCATTGTACAGTGCTCAGCATGGACGGTCACATGGCTCTAGGTATCAAAGAGCCCTGAAGATTTTGAAGAACATTTTGGGGTTGTTGAGGGGAAACCGCACTGAAAGTATTTTATAGTAGCCTTCTGGAAATCATCTACTGCTGAGCTCCAGTAGAATGTTTTGCTTTTTAAAGGCCTGTTGACACTAAGAATGGAATGAATCACAAATGAAACATCTATTTGCCAAGAGATACTAAAACAATTGGAAAATACAAATTTCACTTACTTTAAATGGCTCCTGTCATGTTGTTTTTTTTTTTTTGTTTTTTTTTTACCTTATCTTTAATGTCCAATAATAAAGCTGTTTGTGCATGTAAACAATCTGTTACAAAGCCAAAGGGAGTGAAGTAGGTAGTGAAAAAGCCAAAGGAAGTGAATTAGGGAGTGAAAAAGCCAAAGGGAGTGAATTACTCCAACAGAAAACCCTTGCCTGAAACGACTCATAGTCCCGCTATTATTTCCATGCCACATCATTAGGATTAGGTATTGCTTGAATTTTAGTGATTCTTATTCCAATTCTGATTCTCAGATTCTTATTGATTACAATATGATGGTAAAAAAAAGGACGTCAGGATAAATATTAAACAACCAACTAATAAACTAACTAACATACAATTAAAACATTATTAAAGACAAGTAAACAGACTGATCAAAGTTCAGAAATTGAAATCAAATGTAAAATAACACTGCAGAGTTTTCTTTTTATAAATAAAATATAGATACATTTTTAATAAAGTCACAAAAGATTTTCAGTCAAGATCAGTGAGTGATTTTTCTTTGTCTTTTGTTGTTTGATTAACATTAAGGACACGTGTTTTTTCAACACCGAACTTTTATACTTTTAGATGGATGGATGGATGGATGGATGGATGGATAGATAGATGGATAGATGGATAGATGGATAGATGGATAGATGGATAGATGGATAGATAGATAGATAGATAGAGTTCCCCATTGCAAATCAGGTTTATTGACTTTCAGCTGTTTGCAATGAACAAATCAAACTAAAGTAATTAATATAGCTCAACATAACAAATGTTTCAAGTGGTTTCCCCAAATTCAACTGAAAATGCAACTTTTAATGACTTCTGCAGTCTCAAAATTATTCAACCCCTTTATGGCAAGCATCTTTAGTACTTAGTAAAACACCCTTTTCTGAGCTGCTGCAAACGAGATGTATAGCCAGACACCATTTTCTGGCAGTGTTTCTGAGGAATCTGAGCCCGTTCCTCATGAGCAATGGCCTCCAGTTCAGTGATATTGCCTTCAAATCCCACCAGAGATTTTCTATGGGGTTCAAGTCAGGTGACTGTGAGGGCCACTGTATGATCTTCTAGGACTTATTCTCCAACCAAGCCTTGGTGGAATTTGAGATATGCTTGGGATCATTGTCCTGTCGGAAGATTCAGCTTCCTCACTGACGTCATGACGTTTTCTCCTAGGATTTCCTGATACTTCAATGAATCCATCTTGTCTTCCACACACTGCAGGTTTCCAGTGCCAGAGGATGTAAAGCAGCCGCAGAGCATCACCATCACCGATCCACCATGCTGAACTGCAGACAGTGTTCTTTTCAGCATTTGCTTCATTCTTCATTCTAATACTGCTGATCCATAGGGCCGAAAATGTCCAGTTTTGTTTCATCGCTCCACAGAACAGAATCCCAATTTTTTTTAACCTATTTATAATATTTTTAAGCACTTTTCTTGTGCTTTTGGTTTAGTAGTGGTGTAGTCTAGAAGTTCTGGCACACGTTTAGTGCGCGGCTTACTGTGCAGCTGAAACCTCACTGCCTGTTGCCACCAAGTCTGCAGGTCTTTTGCAGTCACTCAACGGTTTCTCTGAACCTGCCTAATGTTGTAGTCGTTAATATCTTCCTTTTTCTGCCCCGTCCAGGTAGTGCAACCACTGTTCCTTTATCTTTGAACTTGCAAACTATGCTTCCAACTGTGTCTCTGGGAACATTTGGTGCCTTCGCTATCTTTTTGTGTTCCTTGTTTGTGAAGGGCGATGATATATTCTCAACTTTTTGGACCATGCTTTTGACTCAGTCAAATGCAGTCAAATGTGACGCTTAACCCTCTGAGGTCGGCTATCGCGCCGGCGCGATAGTCTCGCTTTTTTCTTATCAGTGCAAAAGAAACTCAAAATACTCTGTTGATTTTGATCTTACATATTAAGTGTTGTACATCATTAGATCCTGATAAGTGTCTATTTTTTTTGTGGATACTCACAATAAAAACAAAGTGTTGTGCTTTTCGCCAAATAAAGAAAAACAAACATGATGCGCGTTCTGCCTTCTCTCTGTCAGTGAAGTCCATTCTGAAACGCGTCCTAAGATTATTTTTAATTCCGCGAATACTTGTCATACAGGCACGAGTGTTTTTCCATAATGAAGCTTGAACTCTCTTCTTTTAAATGAGTTAATTTATATAAAAAAACAAATATTCTTAGCTTATGTAATCTGTATGAAAAGAGAGAGATGTCAGTATTTTTCTTTCCAGCTCATTATACCTAATTACGCATTAATGTGCCACGCCCACGGAGAGCGCGCGCTATTCAAACGCAAATGATTTTAGACAAGCCGTTCAAACATGCCAACGCCCACCAGCTGGATTATAAAACACATCGTGTTTAGTAAGTAGGCTATCTTGTACAGCTGTGTACACAGCGTATCCTTTCACTGTGAGGAATATCTAACCCTGGAAAATGTACCAGAAGTGCTGGTAGTTTCATTTCGAGGAGCAACGGATCCAGCTGATGTAGTAAGTCATTTATTCTAGTGCTTTGTTCTAATCGTGATATTGAAGTGTCGGACTGTAAACCGCAAAAAGACTGTTTAAATATGAATTGCGTGTATGTGTGTAGGCTAAATGATGAGTGAACGGCATAGGCGCGCGCGCTTTGTTTACTACAGTTATACAGCGCGTGTCTGTGCCTTGTTCATTCACTCTCGCACCTACATTAGTAAACGTTATGTTTACATAAACACATCTTAGTAGGCTATAGCAATATAGTTTGTATGAGTAAAAATAGACTGAAATATGTTGAAATAAAATGTCTGTATAAGCAACAAGCTGCAAATTCACATGTATATACTAATATATCATACACAATATATTACAGACTAAATATGAATGTTTAGACACGATTTTGTGATTAGTTTTGGATAACTTATACATTTACATACATTTACATTTAGTCATTTAGCAGACGCTTTTATCCAAAGCGACTTACAATTGAGGACTAAACCAAGCGAGTCATCGTGAAGAGGCAAAAACAACGCAAGAAGTGTTCAAAATACAAAGTTCCGGCATTGCTCGGAGTAGCATAAGCCAGGCAAGCGAGGATTTAAAGGAAAGGTTTTTTTTTTTTTTTTTTTTTTTTTTTTTTTTTTTTTTTTTTATGTTAAGTGCTCCCGGAAGAGATGAGTTTTCAGTTGCCTTTTGAATGTTGTCAGGGATTCTGCATTCCGGATGAGGGACGGGAGATCATTCCACCAGCATGGAACCGTGAATGAGAATGTTCTGGAGAGTGATTTTGTGCCCCGCTGTGATGGTACCACGAGCCGTCGCTCATTGACCGATCGTAGGCTTCTGGTAGGGATGTACACTTGTAGTAGTGAGTGGAAGTAGGAGGGGGCTGAACCTGTGGTCAATCTGTAAGCAAGCGTCAAAGCCTTGAACTTGATGCGAGCAGAGAGTGGTAGCCAGTGCAGAGAGATGAACAGAGGAGTGACGTGGGCCCTTTTGGGCTCGTTGAAGACGAGACGAGCAGCAGCATTCTGGATCATTTGTAGAGGTTTAGTTGCACATGATGGAAGTCCAGCCAGAAGAGCATTGCAGTAATCAAGCCTAGAAATGACCAGGGCCTGGACGAGAAGTTGTGTTGCATGCTCAGTTAGGAAAGGTCTGATCTTCCTGATGTTGTGCATAGCAAACCTGCATGATCGAGTTGTCTTTGTAATGTGGTCAGTGAAGGTCAGCTGATCATCAAAGATTACTCCAAGATTTCTGACCGACCTTGATGGGGTGATTGAGGATGAATCTAGCTGGATAGTGAGGTCGTGCTGTTATAAAGTTTTGACTGTAAAAAAAGACTACTGTCACATTAAATAGGTACGCTTTTGTTCACCAATTTCTGCTCATAGTTAAATATACTATAGTATGATGTTTTGTCAAAAATAAAGTAGGTATATTGAATTATCAACTAAGATGTTATTATAGTGTTTGTTCCAATATTCAAACTAATGAATCCTTACCTTTTTTAATACGTATGATAAAATGTATAGTTTTTACAAAGAAATACACTTGAAATATTGTTAAAATTGTAATTGTTGTTGTAATTGTAACCTATTTGTAATTGGTTACAATTTCTAATTGTAAAATATGTATAGGCTATATAGATCATTTCTTTTGTCCTTGCATTCTTTGGGATCCTGTGACACACCTGTGTGAAAGGGCTAATTAATATGCAGCTCATTATGCGGCACATTATCCGGCCTTTGTCTTCTCAGGTGTGAACACGCCTCCACGCATATTGCCTTCCCAAACAAAAGGTGTCTAATAAAATTTAAATCAGTGTATGTGTTTGTGTAAATTAGGCAGGATGATTTTCAGATCATTTTGAAGCAAAAATTCTAGGCAACAACACTGATTAGTCACAAGTCTTGTGGACACATATTTAGTATGTGTTTTGTGGCCTTATTTCAGACACTTTAAGTTTTAGTTTTTTCAATAACCATGCATAAGCAATATTCTCTCAAAAATACAAACATGTTTCATAATTGTTGCTGAGAAATTACGGTAGTCCAGTTTGTGCTTTATTGAGTGAATTTACACCTTTGCCATTAACATGTTTATAAATAACTGAAAAAAGCACAAATGTCAGAGCATGTCAGAACACCTCAAGGACCCCAAAAATCCTTAGACCTCAGAGGGTTAACAAACCTAGCCAGTTCAGTTATTTCATGTGTTCTAGCTCAAGCACACCTGGTGCAACTAATGAAGCCCTTGATTAGTTGCATCAGCTGTGCTTGAGATAACACCTGATTTGCAGATTTGTGCTGTTGTGAGCAAGGGGGTAATCCATCAGCCGGAAGTTGAAGCTGCCTCTGGGGGCCGCCATTGTAGCTGGCTATCACCTGCTGTTAGCATCCCATTGACTCCCATTCATTTTGGCGTCACTTTGACAGCGAGTAACTTTACATCTGAGGCGTCCAAAGACTCAATTTGTCCATTATTTATTTCTAAAGAAACACGACAATGTATAAAAGGCTCCATTACTTTGTATCTTACGTTATGGCCCCGTAGAAGCCATTCTTGTAAAAATAGGCTAAAAATTGCGTCATAACCACTCGACTGTCCGTCGCACAGTAGAGAAGTTACCGTATAGACAGGAGGAGAAGCTCGCACAGTCTCGCAGGCAATCTTTGTCTATCTATGCCATGGGCTGACTTTAGACAGTAAGAGTCCATAAAAGCAACGCGACAAAATATTTAAACAACGTTTTTGAGGAATTGGAAATAATTCGATATGTGGCAAGTGAATACATATGAAGTAGCCTAACATTTATCCACGAGCTTTAAATTATTTATCTACTACTACACCTACGTGGGATGGGGAAATTGATTATCAGGAAATTATACAGGCAGTGGAAGAAGAAAAAAAAACATCTCAATGTCTATCGCGGTTAACGTTGTTCCTTTATTTATTTACAGATCTACGCCTGAAGATGAATGTGATCCTGTTCGGAAGCCATATGTACAAAATGCCTACATAACGTGAAATAAAGAAAAACGGTTTTGTTCAAGTGTGTGTGAAAATGATTTATTAGCCAAAACTACATGATTTAACACCTAGCTCACAATTATTTATATATTGGAATATTATATGGTCATTTATTTTGATTGTCCTCCAACAGACATTCTACTCACTATATGTTTCTTTGCAATTACATATCAACTTGTTCTAACCCTACCGGTCTACTAATACTCTACTAACACTCTAATGAGAGTTAGTAGACATGTAGGTGTAACATTACTCATAGTCAACAGACTGTGTAAAGGGACCATCAAAATAAAGTTTATACATTAATACAGTACGTTTGCAACGAAAGGAAATAATGACAGAATTTTTGTTTTTGGGTCGACCATTCCTTGTCATTTGACTGGTTCAGTCAAAGTAAATCGCATTCATTCTGTTAAAATTTTGTTCAGAAATGTCAGTGCTATTTGTCCGTATGCAATTCTTGCTTTTGCAAGGTATAGAGTTTGTGTAGATTTACTCAGAAAATAAATTAAGTTGTGATAGAGATGATGTTCATGGCTATTTTGTAGTTGGGTTACTAAACATTATTTCACAATAGATTTGTCAAGATATTGAGTGTTGAGATGGCTGAGGAATATTCCTACAGACACACACCCATGAGCTACTGTGCAGTGTTCAGTTTCATCAAGAAGAGTCTGGGGTCTCCTGGGACTGCACAAATGTTGGAGTTGAAAGCTGGGCTGATGGATCAGAGATGACCCTGACATGAGTAGCCTCACACAGATGGAGGGAATGAGAGGGAGGAAAAGGGAGTGTTGTACACAGAGGCCTGAACAAACAGTTGAGGATCAGAAATTCCTCAAACAGTTCGCCTTGGGCCGGATGTTCTCGCTTCAGCAGAACCGGGTGTGGTGGGATCTGTAAACACTGCTCTTTGATATGGACAAGAGCGTTAGAGAGCCAGCTGATTTTCCACAAATTGTGTAGCTCTGTATTATATGTAATTCAGATCTCTAAGTATTGTTTGTTTCTGTATTATGTCGAAAAGTCTGAATGTACTGTGTGTATGCTTCCTATTAAAAGTTTGTGTTGGCAAGATTTTTGTTTTTGAAAGTCTCTTCTGCTTGTGTGTTCAAAGCTGAATGTTCAGCATCATTACTCCAGTCTTCAGAGTCATGATCCTTCAGGATTATTCTATTATGCTCATTTGCTGCTCAGTTATTATTAATTATTATTGGTGCTCAATTTTTGATAATGGTTCTTATCAGTGTTTATTTTTCTGCGCTACATATTTTCAGGATACTTTAATGAATAGAAATTTCAAAAGAACATTTATCTGACATAATTTTTGCAACATAAATATCTTTACTGTCACTTTCCATCAATTTAATGCATCGTATCTGAATTACAATATTTATTATTGTTATCTACTACTTTGGGGTATCACTGGTTTTCAACATTGATAATAATAAAAAGTTTCTTGAGCATCAAATCATCATATTATAATGATTTATGAAAGATCATGTGACACTGCAGACTGGAGTAATGATGCTGGAAATTCAGATTTTAATCACAGGAGTAAATTACATTTTATATTTACATTACACACAATACATTTTAAATATTCAAATAGAAAAAAAAGTAAATCATGAAATATTTATTAATACAGTCTATGTTAATAATACAGTTTGTTTACTCTATTCTTGATCAAATAAATACAGCCTTGGTGAGCTGAAGAGACATTTTTATAAACATAAAAAATCGTACTTATTCCAAACTATTGACCAGTAGTGTGTTTTCATTTTCGTTTCAGTTACCAATAAGAAACCAGCACAAGTTTTCCTCACTAAAGTGAAGCAGTTTGAGGGCTCATCATCTTTTGTTAGGAGAACACAATGGATCATCAGTCAGCTGCGGCAGGTGAACGGCATCGACGCCATGCGAGTGAGTAGATCGGCCTCTCCATTTCCATCTTTCTGAGATGGCTGTTGGGTGTTTTGATGGTATTGATCTTTGACTACTTCCCTTCATCCAAAAATGTTTAGGATTGCGCTGAGTTTGACCTGATATTTGACAATGGATCTGACCAGTGGATAGCAGGTTCAGCTGGAGAGAAGTGCATGTTTGTCCAGATCCTCCATCACACATGTCAGCGGTTCATCCCCGAAAGAAAACCTGAGTTTATCAACTGCCACTCCAAACTGCTAGGAGGTGAGACGCCCCTTTCAAACATACTCTACACACTCTCCTTCAGCTGTTTTTGTGTGTTTTTTGCTTTGTCTTCTGCTGCTGTAGTCCATCTTGCCGTTTCAACATGTTGTGTGTTCAGGGATGCTCTTCTGCAGACCTCGGTTGTAACAATTTGAGTTATTGTTGCCTTTCTATCAGTTGGAACAATTCTCCTCTGACCTCTGGCATCAACAAGGCATTTTTCGCCCACAGAACTGCCACTTACTGGATATTTTCTCTTTTTCAGGCCATTCTCTGTAAACCCTAGAGATGGTTGTGCGTGAAAATCCCAGTAAATCAGCAGTTTCTGAAATACTCAGATCAGCCCTACAACCATGCCACGTTTAAAGTCACATAAATCACATTTCTTCTTCATTCTGATGCTGAGATTGAAGTTCAGAAGATTGTTTTGACCATGTCTACATTAGTTTTGTTAAAAGTACCGACTTCTGTACCATTGAAATTTTAAAAATGTGACTATACCAGCATTTCCCTGGTATAACGTTTTGAGCACTGTTGAACAGATTCTTAAACACCACTGGTTGTCCATTGGGTTCGTGGCCATATGTGACCCGATCTGGCGAAATGAGTCGGAAGTCGCAACGTTCCATTTTAAGATATGGGCCGATTATGTGGAAAAACAATGAAATAATAGTTTTGTTTTTTTTTTGTTGCTAATTTCAAAGAACAGACATTCAAAAATAATCTCCCAAAGTTTCGTAATCCAGATAATTGAGTAAAGGTATTTAAATTACTATTAAAGTGTACAAAGTTTTATTAAATTCGCTGGAAATGAACATTGCTTTTCTCAACTCCTATCTCACCTCTGAGCATTTCCCGGGTATCCCCTGGAACGTCACTATCTCTGCTCTCCAAATGGTGTTACACGTTGTATAGAACCAACCAAAAAGCTTAGAAATGTACACAAATGCTGATCATTTGTCGATGGGAAGCCGTTTCGACTGACCGGCACGCGCTTGGTCCAGCCACCCTCCTGTCAGACTCGCAGCGAGCGCTCTGTGTAATAAACAAGTTAGCAGATCTCCTCAGAAAGATTAAATGTTATTAATTTGAAAAATGTCGCTGTCAAAAGAGAGCAAAGTTGCCAAAGCGTCATCAAACCACCTGGCCATTGCACACTGAGTCCGCGTTTTTTTCATATGCGTTTTTTCGTATTGATTCGGTGGCTCCGAATTGTCAAAACACCATTCAAACTGCTTGCTACGGATGCAAAAAACTTACTTTTTTTTTTAATATATATATATATATATATAGTTTCGTAGACAGTGTGCAAGCGTGATTGACATAACGTGAGGTCGATTTTTTTTTTTTTTTTTTTTTACGTGCGAAAATTTCGGATGCGAATTTCAGACACAGTGTGCAATGGCCTTTATCTGTACAAAAATATCCGTGAGATTTGCCCAAAACCGCCAGTTGAGAAAGTAAGTTGTCCCTCTCCCTGCCCAGCTTAGAAGAAAAGAGCTGAAAGGTGAATTTAATGTCAAATTTGAACCTGAGTGAGTGTATTTACTGTGTATGGATGTGAGTGAGTGCAAATGTGAGTGAGTATATTTATCTGCAAGGAGAATCCATTACAATGTGTTTGATTAACCCAAAATGTAACTGTTGGTATCTCCATTATGAATTTGTTACACTGTTATTGTCAACTAGCCTACACAAAGATATGATTGCATAGACTAGCATTATTTGATCTCTGTTTCCTTGTCTCTCTGCCTCTCTCACTTTCTCTTACACACACACACACACACACACACACACACACACACACACACACACACACACACACACACACACACACACAAACAGACACACACACCCTCTCTCTCAAGCAAAAATTTAGCACCTCTGTTCAATCTTTCTGATTTTAGTAAATCTTTGTAAAAGGTACTTTTAAATTATTTATTCAAATAAAAACTTAAAAATAATTTGAGCTTCAGCCTGGTTTAATAGCATGTATATATATATTAATGTCTTTGGTCAAATTAAGCTGTAAAATAAATAGTTTATCCCTTTAAATGCAATGGATTTTGAAAGATATGAACAAAAAAGGGCAAAAAACTTTAAAAGCGATTTTCTCAGGTTTTCAATTGGAAAAAGAGGGCAGACGACCATAATTCAAATGTGTATATCTTCACAACCATTCAAGGTATGACTTTTACTAGGATATCATTTGAAAGCTTATGGTCTCCTCTTTCCATTAATACCAAAATCTCAATTTTGAAATTTGGGTCATTGTGACTCAATTTGCAGGATCAGGTCACATATATGCTGAGCGCGTGAACACAATGGCCAATCACAGACATATATGCTGAGCGCGTGAACACAATGGCCAATCACAGACATATATGCTGAGCGCGTGAACACAATGGCCAATCACAGACATATATGCTGAGCGCATGAACACAATGGCCAATCACAGACATATATGCTGAGCGTGTGAAGACAATGGCCAATCACAGACATATATGTTGAGCGTGTGAACACAATGGCCAATCACAGACATATATGTTGAGCGTGTGAAGACAATGGCCAATCACAGACATATATGCTGAGCGCGTGAACACAATGGCCAATCACAGACATATATGTTGAGCGTGTGAACAAAATGGCCAATCACAGACATATATGCTGAGCGCATGAACACAATGGCCAATCACAGACATATTTGTTGAGTACGTGAACACAATACCCAATCACAGACATATATGTTGAGTGCGTGAACACAATGGCCAATCAGAGACATATGTTGAGCGTGTGAACACAATGGCCAATCACAGACATATATGTTGAGCGCATGAACACAATGGCCAATCACAGACATATATGTTGAGTGCGTGAACACAATGGCCAATTAGAGACATATATGTTGAGCGCGTGAACACAATGGCCAATCACAGACATATATGTTGAGCGTGTGAACACAATGGCCAATCACAGACATATATGTTGAGCGTGTGAACACAATGGCCAATCACAGACATATATGTTGAGTGCTGGAACTCAATGGCCAATCAGAGACATATATGTTGAGCGCGTGAACACAATGGCCAATCACAGACATATATGTTGAGCGCGTGAACACAATGGCCAATCACAGACATATATGTTGAGCGTGTGAACACAATGGCCAATCACAGACATATATGTTGAGCGTGTGAACACAATGGCCAATCACAGACATATATGTTGAGTGCTGGAACTCAATGGCCAATCAGAGACATATATGTTGAGCGTGTGAACACAATAGCCAATCACAGACATATATGCTGAGCGTGTGAACACAATGGCCAATCACAGACATATGTTGAGCGTGTGAACACAATAGCCAATCACAGAAATATATGCTGAGCGTGTGAACACAATGGCCAATCACAGACATATATGTTGAGCGCGTGAACACAATGGCCAATCACAGACATATATGTTGAGCGCGTGAACACAATGGCCAATCACAGACATATATGTTGAGCGCGTGAACACAATGGCCAATCACAGACATATGCTGAGCATGTGAACACAATGGCCAATCACAGACATATATGTTGAGCGCGTGAACACAATCGCCAATCACAGACATATATGTTGAGCTTGTGAACACAATGGCCCATCAGAGACCTATATGTTGAGCGTGTGAACACAATGGCCAATCCCAGACCTATATGTTGTGCGTGTAAACACAATAGCCAATCACAGACATATACACTCACCTAAAGGATTATTAGGAACACCTGTTCAATTTCTCATTAATGCAATTATCTAATCAACCAATCACATGGCAATTGCTTCAATGCATTTAGGGGTGTGGTCCTGGTCAAGACAATCTCCTGAACTCCAAACTGAATGTCAGAATGGGAAAGAAAGGTGATTGAAGCAATTTTGAGCGTGGCATGGTTGTTGGTGCCAGACGGGCCGGTCTGAGTATTTCACAATCTGCTCAGTTACTGGGATTTTCACGCACAACCATTTCTAGGGTTTACAAAGAATGGTGTGAAAAGGGAAAAACATCCAGTATGCGGCAGTCCTGTGGGTGAAAATGCCTTGTTGATGCTAGAGGTCAGAGGAGAATGGGCCGACTGATTCAAGCTGATAGAAGAGCAACTTTGACTGAAACAACCACTCGTTACAACCGAGGTATGCAGCAAAGCATTTGTGAAGCCACAACACGCACAACCTTGAGGCGGATGGGCTACAACAGCAGAAGACCCCACCGGGTACCACTCATCTCCACTACAAATAGGAAAAAGAGGCTACAATTTGCAAGAGCTCACCAAAATTGGACAGTTGAAGACTGGAAAAATGTTGCCTGGTCTGATGAGTCTCGATTTCTGTTGAGACATTCAGATGGTAGAGTCAGAATTTGGCGTAAACAGAATGAGAACATGGATCCATCATGCCTTGTTACCACTGTGCAGGCTGGTGGTGGTGGTGTAATGGTGTGGGGGATGTTTTCTTGGCACACTTTAGGCCCCTTAGTGCCAATTGGGCATCGTTTAAATGACACGGCCTACCTGAGCATTGTTTCTGACCATGTCTATCCCTTTATGGCCACCATGTACCATCCTCTGATGGCTACTTCCTGCAGGAAAATGCACCATGTCACAAAGCTCGAATCATTTCAAATTGGTTTCTTGAACATGACAATGAGTTCACTGTACTAAAATGGCCCCCACAGTCACCAGATCTCAACCCAATAGAGCATCTTTGGGATGTGGTGGAACGGGAGCTTCGTGCCCTGGATGTGCATCCCACAAATCTCCATCAACTGCAAGATGCTATCCTATCAATATGGGCCAACATTTCTAAAGAATGTTTTTAGCACCTTGTTGAATCAATGCCACGTAGAATTAAGGCAGTTCTGAAGGCGAAAGGGGGTCAAACACAGTATTAGTATGGTGTTCCTAATACACAATGGCCAATCACAGACATATATGTTTTATATATATATATATTTATATAGGGAAACAAGTTCCCTCTATCACTGCCGGCCCGCCACAATTGCCTCTGCTTCATCCCAAGGAGTAATATATATTTTATAGTGTTAATACTTAGTAATACTTAATTCTAATTATTGCCAAAATAATAGAATCGAATCGAATCGAATAGAATAATAGAATCGAATCGAATTGAATTGTAAATCGAGTTTTTATTAAAAAATCGCTGATTTTTTTGTGAACACACAAAAAAAAAACACACATATATAGATAGAACACATATGTGTGTTCTACATATATAGAACACGCATATAAAAATCGCTGATTTTTTTAGGGGGAAAAAATCGCCCAGCTCTACCTTTTACTTTCACAAACCGTTATATCACACAGTACCAAAACTAAAGCTCAGACAGTTTACATTTGTATGCTACAATTAAAGTGTTCTTCTGTCAAGGAGAGTGCTGATGCTATTCTAACTGTGTCTTGGGGAAGCACCCTTCCTTCTCTTCCCTGCCAGTTATTCCTCCCACCTAATAAATAACAGCTTTTAGTGTTGCTTCTTGTCTTTATTCTTTTAGTCGCGGTCTGACTCACGGAGAGGATGGACTGTTTTATTGTGGGAAATAGTCGCGGTTGCTGTGAGACCTGTATTCTGTTGCCTGGCAGGGTTCAGTTCACTGATCCATTTAAAGCTGAGCAAACACACACACACACCTGATTGTGAGCTGAAAGTCACATATATAATTCCTGTTAATGTATATTTATGATAACTCTAGCTGAAAAGTCATTTTAAAGTTCAAATTATTTGTCACATGTCACTACAACACATTATATGCACATTATATTTCCGCCACAGAATAAATAAAAAAGTTAATTGCGACATTTTCTCTCAATTCTGACTTTTTATCTCAGAATTGCATGATATAAAGTCGCAATTGTGAGTTATAAAGTCAGAATTGCGTGATATAAACTCACAATTGCATGTTTTTAAGTCAGAATTGCGAGTTTATATCACGCGATTCGGACTATATCTAAAAAATAAAGTCAGAATTGCGAGATGTAAACCGCTTTATTCTGTGGCGGAAACAAGCTACCATACATTAATAATTGGCATATAGCAGCAGTTTACATATAGTGTTGAAAGCAACCTTTGTCAGTCTGTACTGGCTACTGATAAGGATAATGATACGATCTTGAGAGCTGAGAGATCAGTCATGTGTGGCTGAAGAAGACCGAGCCTTCCTGGCCCCTCCGGTCTAAGTCTCACACCAGTGCAAAACGAATACGGTGAAGCTGCTCAGGTGTGGGACGAAAACCGTGGGGATGTCAGATGTCACTACAGGACCAGTTTCATCCTCAACTCCTTGGATAGATACTGGAATAAATGACATGTTGTGCTCAAACAGGCATTTATAATGCTGGAAACATTTCATGAACGTGTTACTTTTGCACATCCTATTATATAGACACTTACTTTTTTTTAAAGTGCACTTTGTAATGTAAAATTAAACGTTTTATTTCAAAGTATGTTTAAATCATTATGTTTTAATAATCTTTTGCCGTACACTTATTACACGTGTTAACATGCTAAAGCAAATGTATATTTATGTATAATTTGAACTGTAGTGTTATAAGTATTTTAAAGTTTAACTTCACTGATTTTCAACCCACTTTGTATTCTTACAGTGTTGGTAGTATATGTAAATAAACGATGTTTACTCGTTCTCCGTGTTACCTGGAATCATCCTAATTCGTGTTTATTTGTCAGCTTTTGACAGATCCAGGTCTTTCGTGAAAACTACAGATTATACTTTTGCTTTTTTATCCTTGCGCATAGGCAGTCGGATTGACAGAGGGTTATTAACAGAACACCTGTTGTAAGAGTAGGTTTATCTCTGAAAATTGTATCACACTTTGTCTACGCTTTAAACAGCATTATGATAAAAAATACTATGGCAGCTTTCTTACCTATGTATGCAATAGGGTTTTGCATTTTCCGTTGCGGCGTTCATCTCTTGGATCCTTCACTGGAAGACCAAAGTAACTCACTCCCGCCAAACTCAATGCATTCTTGCAACAATACAAGTCGACACCATGACTAAAAGTTTGCTATGAGGTATTTCCTACTAAAGCAAGGTAACATTTGACTCTGGCAGTGTTGGCAGATTGGGTCGACGATTTCCAGCCATAATTATGACAAAATAAAATTATAAAATTGAATCTGCCAGGAGGCGTGGCGCAAACAGTCAAAGAAAATGAGCAAATATGACAAAAATGTTTCTACCCAAAAAATTATAAACTATTAAAGTATATCAAATATTTGCAAAAAACAGCAAAAAAATATACAGACTTTAACACACGCCATAAAAGCCGAAAATGTGTCATTCGTGTTTAAAAAATGAATGACAATAATAATGCACTTAATTTTGTGATTAAACTTCAAACAGACCTACAGTACGTCTTTCTTGAAGTACACAATGTAGAACATAATGCAGAACTTAGCACAGTCAAAACTGATTAATTATTGATTCAGACCTCTTTCAGCAGCTGTCGGGGACGAGTAGAGTGCAGATCCAGACAGTTTAAAAGTTGAATATAAAGCTACAATTTCAAAATCTTATCGTGCTAAAAACCCATCACTCGTGAATCATCATGTCTGCCTGCTATCACTGTTGATTGGCTAACAGTGCTGCTCGTCGGCGACACCAACTCCAGCCGACTCCGCACTGGGCGTGTGTTTTGTACACCTGCCCAAACTGGGCAACTTTGAATTTAATAATTTGAAAATATTTTTACTCACACAATAAAATTCAAAACCACCCAGTCCACTGGTGGAAGTGACCCTGGGAGTTTTCCTACCTATTTGGCTAAACTTTTTTCTCTGTTTTCTTACTATATAGGCAGCCACGTTTTATTGAAAGCCCATTTAAATGACAACGTCATCATTAAAAATGTTTAATCAAATTAAAATGCGTTAACGCATGCAATTTTTTTATTCAAAATTCTTAATGCATTGACAGTAATGCAAATAAGTCAAGTCACCTTTATTTATGTAGCGCTTTATACAATACAGATTGTTTCAAAGCAACTTTACAGTGATAACAGGAAAACGATTCAACGATGGAAACAGTTCGATTCGGCTGTCCAGCTGCTCTATAGGAAAACAGTGTCATTGTTCGGCTGAAGTCAGTTCAGTGTTCTTTTAGTTCCTTTGTAAAGATCATCAATTATTAAATTAGTTCATTTCATCTGTAAAGCAGTTCTGCAGAAAACAGTGATACTCAGTTCAGTCCTCATACAACAGCATCAGTACTGATCAAACTTCAGATTAATAATATTGTTGAATATTAAGTGTCCCCAACTAAGCAAGCCAGAGGCGACTGTGGAAATGAACCCAAACTCCATCAGGTGACAGTGGAGAAAAAACAACGAACGAACACCGTGTCATTATGATTCATCACACCGGTATGGAGCCGAAGCTGGTCATAGGGTCTGTGTCGAGGACCAGTCTGGTTCTTTTGGTCTTTGTTGAGGATCAGTGCCGATGGCTGTCATGTCGACGAGGTCTTCACAGGGAGAGTCTAGTTGACAAGGTCTCTGTTGACACTCCAGGGCTGCGTTGAGGTCGTGTCTAGGCGCAGGTCCTCCATCTGATCTGGATACGGCCTGGATTCGGCTGACTACATCATGAGTTGTGGTCGTGTCTAGGCGCAGGTCCTCCATCTGATCTGGATCCGGCTGACTACATCATGCGTTGTGGTCGTGTCTAGGTGCAGGTCCTCCATCTGATCTGGATACGGCCCAGATCCGGCTGACTACATCATGCGTTGTGGTCGTGTCTAGGCGCAGGTCCTCCATCTGATCTGCATCCGGCTGACTACATCATGCGTTGTGGTTGTGTCTAGGCACAGGTCTTCCATCTGATCTGGATACGGCCCAGATCTGGCTGACTTCATCATGAGTTGTGGTCGTGTTTAGGCGCAGGTCCTTCATCTGATCTCGATACGGCCCGGATTTCAGTAAACCTCGGGATAAACAAAGAGACTAATATTAGCGTAGATGCCATTCTTCTTATGATGTAGCGAGTACATCATATGTGTTATAGAAAGTGTTCTCGTTTCCGGCTGACCTAGTTTATGCAGCCTAACAATCCTTTAACGGATCTGAATTACAGAAATCAAGCGTAGCGTCAGTTTTGACAGGTCACGTTAGTCAAGCTTGCATCAGTGACTCTCAGCTGATCCACGTCTACCTATAGGAATACGACGCCTATCACTGTATTTAAGCTCCTTCAGTATTATCAGTAGCTATTGCGTTTCTCAGGAGCTAATTACCCTCCTCCCTCCAGTTAGTATGGCATTCTGATTCCCCTCGAATCAGAATAAATTCTCGAATTTTGTACTTTAAAATCTTGAATTAATGATATCTGCATACATTCATGTTGGTTCTGTTCTGTTTACCCTAAGGGGGGCTATTGCTTATATGCATGCTAGGCTGCATGGATGCGCAGGGAGTTCTCGCCCAGAACAGAACCACACTGCTAGAGCCCGACCGATATATCGGCGTTTTCCTAACTATCGGTATCGACATTTATAATGGCCGATAAATGAATATTTAAAAAAAAAAAGCGGGTGCGGTGATTCATGTAAGGGTGGCGATGCCAATAAAGCACATAAAATCTGTCACAAAGAACTGACAAAAGTAATGAGTGTGAATACATCAAATATATTTGTTTATTAATAACAAGTCTTTTCAGTCAGTGTCGCTGCAAAGTTGACAACGCTGACTCGCGATCTTCAGTGAACCCGCCAGAGAGAAATGCACATTTCATACGGATTACAGAAGAGAGCAGTCTGTCTTTCACTTTGAATTGTTCTGTTTAAAAGTAGACATTTCAATATAGATATATTTCTCAGGTCTATACGCTGAGTTTTCGGTTCTTTTATGAGACGAGTTGCAGTTCACGCGCCGGCGCCTCCGTGTCCATTATCTATTGTCTGCTATATTTACTTCTTATCTATTAAATCCAGGCAATTGGTTGATGAAACATTTATTAAAATTAAGATACAAATAATACAAAACGAAATTCGCTTTAATGAAAGGCTTTGTGCTTTCTGTTTATGGTGGAAGTTTTAAAGCACTTTAGTGCCGCTTTCAGAGCTTGTCACATCCGTAACATTGTTTTTTTTCCTCATATATGCGAACACGAAAAATAAAATAAAATGAATATTTTATGTTCTGTTGAGAGCCAACCCTTCTTCAGCCGGTGGGTAGTAGCATATTACTTTTGATTTGCGCAGTGTAATTCACAGAATTGATGTCTCTGCTACCAGCCTCTGTCATGTATTGTGTGAGCTTGTGATGACTAGGGAAAGCGCGCAGCTGAGAAGTCCTGATTATATTGTCTGCTATATTTACTTTTTATTTATTAAATCCAGGCAATTGGTTGATGAAACATTGATTAAAATGCGTTGCGTGAGCGACAAATCTCCGACAGTAAACTGATGCCCCGTTCTGCTTTGTAACGGGCACTTTTTCGCGTCTCGGGTAAACAGCTGGTGCGACGCGAGCAATAACGGCCGCGTCCGGTGTAGACAGTGTTAAAGCTCATTATTCCGCTACGTTACACAAGCAAGCAATAATTTATATAATTATAACACTGTTTCTCGTTTCGTACATTTTGCTTACTCCTTATTTAAAAATAGGATAAAAGTACTGTAGGCCTATGTAATTAAAACGTTTTCATTATGATATTATTCATCTATTTTAGTAAAAAGATCCGAGTTCTTCCTCCACTGGTAGAGATTAGAGGAATTAAGACTAAAAATAGAAGATAACAAGGTTTTGTCAGTGACACTTTTGATACATTTATTGATACAAGTTATGTTTTATATAATGTGACTAAATTAAGACAAAGTCGTTAGTGAAGATTATGCAACAGTATTACAATATAATATAATATAACATGCAGTGCAAACTAGTTTGGTTACAGCTCAAATGTATCATTCTCATTATATCATTCACCCTGCCTCCATTACATTTGTCACACTCACACATCTGTTTGATCACCACATTTGAGTGATCATTTCAAAACATTTATATATTTATTCTGTTTGTATGTGTATTCTATATACAATACCCATCAAAAGTTTGTACACACCAATAGGAAAGTGTGTCCAAACTTGTGACTGGTACTGTACTATAATACACATACATAATATTGCTACTGTATTATAATATATTACAATATCGGCCGATATATCGGTATCTGGCTTTTTATTTTATTTTATCGGTATCGGCATCGGCCCCCAAACATCCATATCAGTCGGGCTCTACACACCGCCAATCCAAACTGTATGCTAATTGTCAATCATATTTGACGACAGTGGTCCTGACTGAAATGTGATGATGTGTTGTGTATGCCAAGTTAAAGAGATGTGTTTTTAGAAGTCTAGATTTAAACTGACAGAGTGTGTCTGCTTTCCCAGACAATGGTAGGAAGACTATTCCAAAGTTTAGGTGCTAAATAGGAAAAGGATCTACCGCCTGCAATGGCAAAATAACGCAAATAAATGCAGTAAACTAATCACGCAGTTAGATTATCTGTTGATGGTCGTGAGGTTATCATTGAGCATCTACAATGGGGCAAAGGCCTGTAACCCTGGTAGCTGGAAATTTCTTTTCTAACCCTTTAACCCGATTTCACTTTTCTGTTTGCGATAAGATTATTTTAAGCCGCTAAACTCTGAGAAAGTTTTCAGTCCAATTTTCCAAGCGAATGCTTTCAAACAAAGTCCAAAACAGCGCTAATGTAAAGAAAACCAGGCTTATTACATCAGATATGGCAGAGAGAACAGGGACTCGCTGCCAGTTTTTTCAGTGAATTTTTCGTTCCACTGTGTGTTTAGCTTTAAAAGATGAGCTCTGGCATATTCTGTGATTGTTTCTGAAGAGTGTAGATGATAAGCCAGATGATACGCGATCTACGGTAATCGGCTGGATAAAGCAAACCAGCGTCTCGCTAGCAAAGCTTTGATGGATGCGAATTGTAAAGACGATTGCAGTGACGTACAGGAGTCCTACAGTATTTATAATTGATGCGCAAACAAACAGTGCACGTGCACGGATCCATTTCAGTAAATTCGTGTTGTTTCCACTCAAATTCAGAGTAATGTTTTATCTGTTTTTATTTTAGGTTTTATTTTTATTTTTTGGAATCTTAATGTGGTAAAGATGATTGCTGTGACGAACAAGAGTCGTACAGTTAACAAAAGAGTGTGATTAATCGTGAGCAAAAATTTGTATCTATTGACTGCCCTAAATTAAATACATGACATACAAGTTTCAATATAAATTACATTAGTGTATTTTAGTTTGCATTAAATGTATTCGGCAGAACATTTTGAGCTGAATGTATTTCAAATTTCAAAGAAAATATAAGTAATTATTAAAGAGTGTGGTTTAGTCCTACTTAAGAGTCAAAAATCCATTTTCATTTAATTTTATGTAACATGAAATGAATTGTCTGAAAATATTACATTTAATCATCGCACTTAAGATCAATTCACATTTATTTATTTTACAATACACATCGTTTCAACGCAGCTTTCCAGCATGAGTCCACTTTACAATTTAGAGTGATCTATTATTAGAGGAAACTGTGTAAGTTATGCATTTCAGAAATGTACATATACAAATCACAGTTTGCTAAATATGTATTAATTTAAACAATGTAATAATTTAAAGCAGATGCAATGAGCTCATTGAAGTAATGAATACATGTTTGTTAACAAGTATATTCGGTAACGCTTTAGATTACAGCCCGGAATGTACTGTGTAATTAAGAGGAATTTACAGAGTAACTTTCGGTAATTATTGTGTACCTATAAAGTACTTGCATGTAAGTATAAGGGAACAATATGTAAAGTTTGGGGAATAAAGGGGTAACAACCAGGAGAATTAAAAAAGTATTTATACTGTAAGTATTATAGATCTAAAGGGTGCTTATTCTACTATTATGATACAACAATCTTATATTTGGGAGCAATTTAGCGAGAACATACTTTACATGCGTACCTTTTTGTAATAATTGTGTGCCAATACATACTGTATAGGCTTTTTAAAAATGACAGGGTACATATATAGCCATTTATACAATTCTTTATTTATTTTTTGATAGCAAAAGTGCAGATGTTTAAGTTTGGGCTAACATGTTTCAAGGCAAGAAAAGCTAAGACTATTGCAATATTTTTTAAATACTGGGAAATATATCTGGTTTGATGTGGTTACAGGGGAAGTGGTGCTTGTATAATAAATAAAGGTTTCCGAGTCAGTGATATAAAACTGTGTATGCATTTTTATTGTACTTACCCTGTAACTACATGGAACATGAGGGTAACAAGCACCACTACATGAAACAAGAGTATCTTTCCTCAATATTTAAGCAAAAGTTGCAATAGTTTTCGTTTTCAGTGCACTTTTGTTAAAAAGATTACTGTATAAATGCATAGATATGTACCCTGTCATTTTTAAAAAGGCTATACAGTATGTACTGGTTCACCATTATTTCAAAAAGGTATGTTCTCGCTAAATTGCTCCCAAATGTAAGATTGTTATATCAAAATAGTAGAATAAGCATCCTTTAGTTACTTACAGTATAAATAATTGTTTAATTCTCCTGGTTGTTACTCCTTTATTCCCCAAACTTAAAATATTGTTCCCTTATACTTATATTGTAAGTACGTTATTGGATCACTATAATTACCGAAGGTTACGCTGTAAAATCGCTTTAATTACTCCGTACTTTCCGGGCTGTAATCTAAAGCGCTACCGCATATTCTTTTAAAGTACATTTTTATTTTAGAGTGATTTTCTTTGTTTGTTTTTGAAGTATGCTGAAGTGTACTACTTTTTCTCAAGGATAGTGGTGTTACTGCTACCGTAAGTTCTGTCTAAGTGTTTTCTCTGCGCTGGTTTGTCTTCATCTGAGCAGGGACCAGTATCCTTCACGAGGCCGCAGACAGTGTCACCAGTGCAGTGCAGAAGGCCAGTCAGGCCCTGAACGAGCGCGGCGAGAGACTGGGACGCGTCGAGGAGAAGACCAGCGATATGAAGAACAGCGCACAGCATTTCGCTGACACTGCACACAAGGTAAAACGTGCCACGTGTTTGTGTTGCTCGTAGACCTTTTGCCCAGTTCAAGTAGGTTTTCCTAAACTTAATCAGGTGGAAAACAATGTGTGTTGCTTTGCTGCCTTCATGTGGCGACTGCTGTCATACACAGACACACACGCTACAGTTCAAAAGGTTGGGGCCGGGGAAGACGTGTTCATGTTTTTGAATTAAGTCTCTTCTGCTCACCAAGCAGAAAATACAGCAAAAACAGTAATATTATTACAATTTACAATAACTGCTTTCTATTGGAATATACACTCACCTAAAGGATTATTAGGAACACCATACTAATACTGTGTTTGACCCCCTTTCGCCTTCAGAACTGCCTTAATTCTACGTGGCATTGATTCAACAAGGTGCTAAAAACATTCTTTAGAAATGTTGGCCCATATTGATAGGATAGCATCTTGCAGTTGATGGAGATTTGTGGGATGCACATCCAGGGCACGAAGCTCCCGTTCCACCACATCCCAAAGATGCTCTATTGGGTTGAGATCTGGTGACTGTGGGGGCCATTTTAGTACAGTGAACTCATTGTCATGTTCAAGAAACCAATTTGAAATGATTTGAGCTTTGTGACATGGTGCATTATCCTGCTGGAAGTAGCCATCAGAGGATGGTACATGGTGGCCATAAAGGGATGGATATGGTCAGAAACAATGCTCAGGTAGGCCGTGGCATTTAAACGATGCACAATTGGCACTAAGGGGCCTAAAGTGTGCCAAGAAAACATCCCCCACACCATTACACCACCACCACCAGCCTGCACAGTGGTAACAAGGCATGATGGATCCATGATCTCATTCTGTTTACGCCAAATTCTGACTCTACCATCTGAATGTCTCAACAGAAATCGAGACTCATCAGACCAGGCAACATTTTTCCAGTCTTCAACTGTCCAATTTTGGTGAGCTCTTGCAAATTGTAGCTTCTTTTTCCTATTTGTAGTGGAGATGAGTGGTACCCGATGGGGTCTTCTGCTGTTGTAGCCCATCCGCCTCAAGGTTGTGCGTGTTGTGGCTTCACAAATGCTTTGCTGCATACCTCGGTTGTAACGAGTGGTTATTTCAGTCAAAGTTGCTCTTCTATCAGCTTGAATCAGTCGGCCCATTCTCCTCTGACCTCTAGCATCAACAAGGCATTTTCACCCACAGGACTGCCGCATACTGGATGTTTTTCCCTTTTCACACCATTATTTGTAAACCGTAGAAATGGTTGTGCGTGAAAATCCCAGTAACTGGGCAGATTGTGAAATACTCAGACCGGCCCGTCTGGCACCACCAACCAGGCCACGCTCAAAATTGCTTAAATCACCTTTCTTTCCCATTCTGACATTCAGTTTGGAGTTCAGGAGATTGTCTTGACCAGGACCACACCCCTAAATGCATTGAAGCAACTGCCATGTGATTGGTTGATTAGATAATTGCAGAAATTGAACAGGTGTTCCTAATAATCCTTTAGGTGAGTGTACAGTAAAGTGTAATTTATTCCTGTGATCAAAGCTGAATCTTCAGCATCAGTACTCCAGTCTTCAGTGTCACATGATCCTTCAGAAATCACTCTAATATGAGGATCTGATGTTCAAAAAAAAATTCTGATTATTAATGTTGAAAACAGCTTTTCTGGACTCTTTGATGAATAGAATAGAACAGCATTTATTTGAAATAGAAACCTTTAGGAACATTATAAATGTCTTTCTTGTCACTTTTGATCAATTTAATGCATATTTGCTGGATCAAAATAATAATTCTCATTTAAAAAAACAACAACTTTTGAACAGTTGTGTATGGAAATGCATTTTACTCTTAATATATTATCAAATTAACCAACATATTTATTAAAGCATGCTAGGGGCAGGAGATTGTGGACCATTATGTTATGAATGAGCTCACATACATCTTTAGACATTTTGTACTGTAATTCTACAGTAAATTTACTCTCTCTCTCTCTCTCTCTCTGTCTCTCTCTCTCTCTCTCTCTCTCTCTCTCTCTCTCTCTCTCTCTCTCTCTCTCTCTCTCTCTCTCTCTCTCTCTCTCTCTGTCTCTTTCTCTCTAGCTTGCCATGAAGCACAAGTGTTAATCCTTTGCCGTATTTTTGGAGAATCTGGTACAAATTCCTCACCCCTGCTATCAGAGACTGTTGTGGGATGCGCATGAAGTATCATATGAAGAAATGAGGATGATGTGTGTCTATCAACATCATGGCTGTAGCCTTGAAAACATCATGCATCCTCTAACCATAGATGGGGTTTTCAGTCACTGCAAGCTTAATCAAAGCCTTATTCCTGTGTTCCCGCTGTATGACAGATCATTTTTATCATTTTAAAAGATTCCTACAGAAAGGTTCAAATTCCTGCTGATATATGATATCCCTCTGATATTGTCTAAGTGCCATCATGAAAGAATTTTAAAGTATTAGAAATATACATTTTTGTAAAAATCCTTCTAAGGATTCTGTAAAAAAAATATATCCAAACTTCATAATTTTTTTTCTTCAAATGTCACATGCCAAAAAACTGCTTTATTTTAATATTAAAATAAAGTTCTCAGACAAATTTGAATGGTGTAGTTGGCCCACGTTTTAATAATGGTGTGCATCTGAAGTGTTGAAATATCTGCAGGACAGCCCTGAGAAAAGACCATGTGCCGTGAGCCGTGGATGTTAAGTTCACAAACCGAATGAGAGATGGTGCAGATGATCAGTTCAGCAGAGCGACAGTGAAAGAAATGCTTATACTCGTCTACAAACTTAGTTTCATTTTATACTATTCCACAAATGTATGTAACTTCAATCTCTGCAACAGTTGGATAGACGTGTGACTTCTGAGGTTCTTAAATCTTTTCAGTTTCCCCTCATAACTCACAATACAGATCTGGGATCAGCGAGAGCGACTACATAAACACATGACCTCGGGCTACAAATATGTATAACATAAACTCAGTGTTTTATCTACTAGGGAATACTGAGCTCTCCGAGGAACATGGCTTTAACTTTTACTTTCTGCCTTGGATTGTTTTGCATTTTATGTTGCCTTTTGGCTTTTTATAAGAATAATTGATGTAACATGGATGTTTACACATAACTAACATAATGTATTGAAGTATTAAAATGTATCACACCCTGAATTACCTGCGTGAAGCATTTTAAACAGGTTTTCTCTTGAGGAAGCTCTGACAAAAAGCACATGACTTATACTTCTTGGTTGTACTTTACAATGTTATTTTCCCATTTGATTGTTTGCTAATGGATTACAAAAAGTGACCAAAGTCTGTAGTGCTCAGTTTTGTGTGTTGCATTTAATATTTGCGATTAAATATACAATTATTTCTGTGCTACAAACCCTGCCTTAATATTGCATACAGTTTTCAGAACAGTGTTTTACTTCTGTCATGTGTAACATCATGTATAGTTTCTTTCATGCGGAGTGCCATCAGCAGTCATATGGTTTGTTTTCTGGATGCTGAGAACATCTCTGATGTGCTGATGTCTGTTTCTCGCTGTCTGTCTTCAAGGACGGGAGACACTGCCAGAGAATGTCATTATCGTTAGAGACAAACATGTGAATTATGAAACTGCCGTGTGCATCCCAGGCCTAAACGTTCATGTTTTTCATGTCACTTGCTTTCATGATGTTTGCAGTGATCTAACCACATTTTTGAGTGTGTAGAGTAGCGATATGCTTGTAAGTCCAAATCGTTTTTGTTTAAAGGGAACATTAAGATATTGTTGAACCTTTTTTAAATGTGCCTGTGCTACTGTGTGGTCAATGGAATAATGACTGGTAATAAATGACGATGATACTTCTCTTTGCTCTCAAAAGTACATTTGAAACCCGCGTTCTGGTGCAAGAAGGCATATTCAGAATTATGAGATATCAAAATCAATAACTGGTTTCAGTTTGGCTGCCAAATGTCAAGCGTTTATGCACATATTAGCTTTCAATGCTATAATAGGTGGCATTTCATTGCTTTCATTTGGATTGCTCCTGTCTGCCTTGCTGCCTGCTGTGTGTTTGTTTGCTTCGAGGCTGTAAGCTCCGCCTGAGCCTCGTATTTCTTTATGTTTTGAGCCATCATTTACTATCTAGTTGTTTATACTACTAAATACTAGGGCTGGGTATTGACACAAATTTCACAATTCGATTTCGATTCACAAGCTTGCAATTCGATTCGATTACGATTCGATTCGATTCAATATTGATTATTTTGGATATCAGGTACAATACATGGCAAATTTTTTCAAGGAAAACAAATCTCTTAACTAATGCTGTAAACTATGGGAGTCAGTTGTAGCCTATAGGCTTCATTAGCCTACTATAATTTTGAGGGTAAAAATTAACTGATTTGAAGCTATACAAACACTTAAATTACACTTATTTATTTTTATAATAAGAAAGTTATATGAAATATAAACATTTAAATGATGGCTGTCATAAAAACTTGCCAGATTTATTCAAACATGCATTAAATATTGAAGAACATTAAAAATTATAATGAATATGTAATATGGTGCATATATTTAGCAAAATTCTCCTCTCTAGAGTTATTTTTCTTGCTGACTAACTGACTAAGTTACTAAGTTTAATGTTTTTTCTGAGGTAAATCTGACGTTACATGCCATTGTTTACTTGCTGTTTAACTGACGTCTTTCTACGGATGAAACACTGATTGAGCGATACCACATTACATGATACGGATTTCGAAGTTGTACTCTCTTTTAACACACTTTCAGATGCTCATTGATGTTTATTTGGCGCTGTAACTGGTATTAAGGCGGAAGAGGAGAATGAGATCATGTGCGCTCCGTGCTGCTGCTTCTCTTGAGCTGAGCCAGAGCGATCTCACGCCACAGCGCCAAAGCGGTATTTATGTTTTTGAATTTCGTAGGAAAATGGACGTAATTCGAAATTTTAGACTTTATTTCCTAATAATAGTCACAAAGCACAAAGATTATTTCGATTTATTGGATGGGATGCACGATACAATGTTCTACGCGATCATCAAATGAAAACAGGATGACTAATCGATTCTTGAGATTTAAGAATCGATATCGGTTCGTAAAAATGAGAATCGATTAATATCGAGAAATCGATATTTTTTACCCAGCCCTACTAAATACAGCTTACCCAACATCTCAGATTAACCTTACATCTCTAGCTTCCGTTATTGTTAACACAGCACGCTAGTAACTCGCTAACGTTAGCCTGCTAACGCGCCACCCGTGCGCTCATTTATATATTTATTTTCTCTCGCGCGCCCAAATAAATCCCATCACATAGAGCCTCTTTCACCTAGATATCATCATATAGAGACTGTGTCTGTTCCCCGAATTTGGAAATCCAAAAAACGTCAGGTTAAAAATTTAATTGATGTTCAACAAATAAAAAACAGATATAATACAGATGACCAAATGATAAAGCTTGGGTTGCTGAATATTCGAACCCTTACTTCAAAATCTCTCATAGTTAATGATATGATTTCAGATTATAATCTTGATATGCTGTGTTTGACAGAAACCTGGCTAAAACCAAACGATTACATTATTTTAAATGAGTCAACCCCACAAGATTACAGTTATAAACATGAACCTCGTCTGAAAGGCAAAGGGGGAGGTGTTGCTGTAATTTATAGTAATATTTTCAAAACCACTAAGAAATCTAGCTTTAAATATACTTCTTTTGAAATATTGGTGCTTAATGTAAAAATATATAGTGTAAACGATAAATCACATTTGAGAATTATGCTGGCTACTGTATACAGGCCACCAGGGCACCATAAAGATTTTATCAAAGAATTTGCGGACTTTCTATCAGAATTAGTATTGGCTAAAGTACTAATTGTTGGTGATTTTAATATACATGTAGATAATGAAAAAGATGCATTGGGATTGGCATTTAAAGACATTGTAAACTCAATTGGAGTTAGACAACACGTGTCAGGACCTACTCATTGTCGTAATCATACTCTAGATCTAATATTATCACATGGGATAGATGTTGATGCCGTTGAAATTCTGCAGCAGAGCGATGACATCTCAGATCATAATCTAGTCTCATGTAAATTACATTTAGCCAAGGCTGCAAAGCCGACTCCGCGTTATAAATATGTTAGACCTATAACTTCTGCCACTAAAGATTGCTTTATCAATAATCTTCCTTATCAGTTTCATCATCTCAGCATCCCGGATAGCTTAGAAGAACTTGATATTGCAACAGAAACGTTTAACTCTCTCTTTTCCAGCACTTTAGACGCAGTTGCTCCGTTGCGCTTAAAGAAGATTAAAGAAAATAGTCCAACGCGTGGTACAGCGAGCACACTCAGGCCCTTTAGAGAGCAGCCAGAAAAATGGAGCGCAACTGGAAGAAAACTAAACTAGAGGTATTTCGGATTTCGTGGAAAGAGAGCTCGATTGCCTACAGAGAGGCTTTAAAAGCTGCTAGATCTGCTTATTTTTCAAACCTATTAGAAGAAAATAAACATAATCCAAGGTATTTATTTGAAACAGTGGCTAAACTAACGAAAAAGAAAGCTTCAAGCTTCAGAAGTGTCCAAGCAACACAGCAATGATGACTTTATAAACTTCTTCACTTATAAGATTGATAATATCAGGGACAAAATTATAACTATGCAACCGTCTACCACAGTATCGCATCAGGAAGTGCATTGTAGTCTCCCTGAGGAAAAATTTGATTCATTTGTTGCTATAGGAGAGGAAGAATTCTGCAAACTCGTTAATTCATCTAAATCGACAACTTGTATGTTAGATCCTATACCGACTAAGCTACTGAAAGAGATGTTTCCAGAGGTCATATATCCTCTTTTTAATATCATTAATTCATCTTTGTCTCTACGATACGTACCAAAAACCTTTAAACTGGCTATGATAAAACCGCTTGTTAAAAAACCCACAACTTGATCCTACAGAATTAGTCAATTACAGGCCGATCTCGAATCTGCCTTTTCTATCAAAGATATTAGAAAAAGCAGTATCTTCACAACTATGTTCCTTTCTAGAAAGAAATTATATCTGCGAGGATTTTCAGTCTGGATTTAGACCGTACCATAGTACTGAGACCGCTCTCATTAGAGTCACAAATGATTTGCTCTTATCATCCGATCGTGGTTGTATCTCTCTATTAGTGTTACTCGATCTTAGTGCTGCATTTGACACCATTGACCACAACATTCTTTTAAATAGACTAGAAAACTATGTTGGCATTATTGGAATTGCACTAGCAAGGTTTAAATCATACTTAACTGACCGTTATCAGTTTGTAGCAGTAAATGAAGAGATGTCTTATCGATCACAAGTTCAGTATGGCGTACCACAAGACTCAGTACTAGGACCGTTGCTGTTCACTCTGTACATGCTACCATTAGGAGATATCATTGGGAAACATGGAGTTAGCTTTCACTGTTTTGCCGATGATACTCAGCTGTATATTTCTTCAAAACCCAACGAAACTTACCAATTCACAAAATTAACGGAATGCATAGCTGATATAAAAAATTGGATGACTAGTAATTTCCTACTACTAAATTTTGAAAAGACAGAGATTCTAATTATTGGACAAAAAACTTCCACACGTAATAACCCAGAATACTGTCTAACACTTGATGGCTGCTCTGTCAAGTCTTCGTCGTCGGTTAGGAACCTGGGTGTGCTCTTTGATACCAACCTTTCTTTTGAAAGCCACGTGTCTAGTATCTGTAAAACTGCATTTTTCCATCTTAAAAATATATCTAAAATACGGCATATGCTCTCATTGGGAAATGCGGAACAATTAGTCCATGCGTTCATGACCTCAAGGCTATATTATTGTAATGCTCTACTGGGTGGTTGCCCTGCACCTTAATAAATAAACTACAGCTAGTTCAAAACGCCGCAGCTCGAGTTCTTACCAGAACCAGGAAATATGACCATATTAGCCCAGTTCTGTCAACACTGCATTGGCTGCCTATTAAACATCGTATACATTTTAAAATATTGTTGATTACTTACAAAGCACTAAATGGTTTAGCTCCGCAGTACTTGAGCGAGCTCTTAACGCATTATAGTCCTTCACGTCTATTGCGATCTCAAAGTTCCGGCCAGTTGATAATACCTAGAATATCTAAATCGACTGCTGGCGGTAGATCCTTTTCCTATTTAGCACCAAAACTTTGGAACAGTCTTCCTACCATTGTCCGGGAAGCAGACACACTATGTCAGTTCAAAGCTAGACTAAAAACACATCTCTTTGTCCTAGCATACACATAATACATTAGAGACTTCTATAATTCAATGTTAGGCTGCATAGATTAGGTCAGCCGGAACTGGGAACACTTCCCTTAAATCTTGATGTACTCGCTACACCATAAGACGAATGGCATCTACGCTAATATTAGTGTCTTTGTTTATCCCGAGGTTTTCCCGCAGCCTGCCGGATCTAGGCCGTATCCAGATCTGATGAAGGACCTTCGCCTGGACCCGATGACAATGCAGTGCTGAAGTGTCCACTATCCTCTCCCTATGGAGGATCCCTTTCCCACTCTACAGATGAAGCGTTGTGAATTCCGGCTCGCGTACCCCGAAGTGATAAAATAAAACAAAATTCTGTATTAAAATTTATAGGCAAGAAAAATAGTTTGTTTAGGCTGGGTTGTATGAATTATAAACCTGCGCACATATTTTAAAAAGCACATAACTATAGAATCAATTCTGAATGAGCATGTGAACGCCGTCAGCGTTAATCACAGGTTCGCATTTAAAGTCTGATCATTTTGACGGAGGTGAATCAATCAAAGTTAACTTTAGCTGGAAGTAACATTATTCAAGAACCGCTATAACGCCAAAACAATCTGTTACCTTAAATTATATGTTTATCTCTGTAAAGCTGCTTTGAAACAATCCATTGTTAAAAGCGCTATATAAATGAAGATGACTTGACTTGACTTAATATCCCTCAATGGACAGATAAAATCAACAACTGGCAAATTTACATTTGTAGTATATAAAATAAGCATATACTTGTGGGTAGTTGTAGCCTACGGGTGTACGTGAGAAAGAAATGGGGGTGGTATTATATTCCAATGCTTAGCATTCTCCTGCAAAACTGCCGATTTTCCCAGATAAACTATGCATTCACTAGTCAAACTTTTGTAATGGAAATAATTATAAAAATATGAGTGGATATGGGAGGAAAAACTATATTCCAGTGCTTTTTGAGTGAAAGCAAAGTTTCTTCGCTTCGTCTGGTATTGGCGCTAGGGAATGGCAACAGCGTGACTGGTGTCTGAGGCACGTGTAAACAAAAGGATCGGCGGATAGCCATAAAATATAAAGATAAAAAAAATCAAATTCAAAACGTTTTTTTTTTTTTTTGCCAAGTATCATATATACAGATCAGTCTAATGATACACGGCTTTTATGGCTCATTTAGTAAAAGCATTGTAAAAACATGAAGAAAAACACCTCAATTGTATACAGAGGGCCCAAACTGAACAAAATTATGCATTATTATATTATATCTATATGATATTTTTATGGACAAAAAGTAAGATGAAATTATGATGCCTTTAATGTAAAGATCAATGAGATCTTTATAACAGTATACCAGAAACTTGCATATAAAAATCAGTCATCACTCAATATCAATGCCAATAAAGTCTTGGTAAGATGATATTTCAATGCTTAGTTTATGATCAAAGCTTGCAGTTTTAAAACATATAATGTAATACAATAGCAATACAATGATGATTGAGAGATGAACAAATAAACATTCTTCAAAATCCTGATGATCATATTTGATACTCATGATTTTTCTATAAAATGATGTATGATAATCAAGTAAACCTAACCGAAGCTGCTTCTGTCCAGCAAGTGTTCATCTTGAAATATTAATACCAAGTTCTGGCATGAGACTCTAGATGGCGCCGGCTGATAGGTCCTCAACTCAATTTGGTAGTGATCGCATCATCATCTTCATAGCACAGCTGATTGGTTGCCGCTGCATCAGTGGCCAATGAGCTGTGGCTAAACATTCAAATAGTGTTGCTGTTAGCAGAAAGCATCTGAAATAAAATCAACATCTAAGATAAGTGAACACTCTTTTACTCAATATCTTTCTGCATATTGCGTGGTTTGCTAATTAATTTCTAAATGAGCGATTATCACAGTTTAATCTAAACAGTTTACTCAACAGTTGTGGAGGGATTTAGGCCTACTAAGCATTTAATCTGCAGTGTTTACGCAATTATGTTTATGCCGTAGCAAGCGGTCTATTGCTGTGAGGATACGCCATCTAAGCTACGGATATGAGAAAAAGTTAAAGTGAAATAAACTGATTTCAGCTGCACACCGTGTCAGAGCACACTCTGTCTTTATTTATCGTCTCAACAGCTTTTCAATAAGAGTATAAGGTTGTCAATTATACTTCAAATGATTTAATCATGATACTCGCTTAAGTACGTGGGGCTTTATCTTTATCAGCTTGCTATATATATATATATATATATATATATATATATATATATATATATATATATATATATTTATATTTATATATATATATATAGGCCTTTTATCGTTTCATCAGCTTTTCAATAACAGTATAAGGTTATGCCATTTATACTTCAAAAGATTTAATCATGATACTTGCTTAAGTAGTTGCTGGGGCTTTATCTCTATCAGCTTGCAACATATGTTAATAATTTAAAGGCTTGCATATCAAGCTTTATAGGACAGTTGTTCACGTGTGCATTGAGGACGGGCCAGTGCTGGTCACATTTGAGCTCTACCCTGACTGATTTGGCAGATGTGAGATGTGACGCAGCCGAGAGCATCTGCCATCTCTATATCTGGATCAGATCCGCTCATGCCTTTGGGTTCCTGTCGAGAGGAATGACAGCCATGCTGGAGCAATCATTAATCCAATGTACACAAGACACACCACTGCTGTCTGTCCAATGCAAACAAAGTGAGTGTGTATGTGTGTAGAAGATGCAGTGATCTGTAGAATACAAGCAAATCATCCCTGCTGGAAGAAAAATAACTTTTAGGTGTAGCCTGTTACATGAAGTTAGTAGAACAAGCCCTTTTTGAGAAAAAAATCCCAGTGAGAAAATTGAAAAGTTATTTTGCTGCTGTATACGTGCTGCTCTAAACATCTGAGCAATGGCATCAATCAGTCCCACAGAGCTTAATTTTCCATTATTAAAAGACTCAACATTCTGTTTTTTATCTGCAGATGAAACAAAAAACTAATAAATGGCAGCTGCGGTCTTCAACCCTGCCTGGAGACACACTACCTAGTGATGGCAATTTCAAAACACTGCTTCATGAAGCTTTGAAGCCTTTACAAATCGTTTGTTCCGAATCAATGGTTCGGAGCGTGTATCAAACCGCCAGAGTCACTTGATTTCAGTAAACGAGGCTTCATTACGCCATTGAATACGTGTCTGTGGGTTTTATCTGATCAGATCAGTTTTATACATTTGTAGACTATTTAATTAGACATTAGTATAATTAAAATGAATAATGGTAGTTAATAGTCTTATTGGCCTGTTTAGCTGAGCCATTCATAGAACTAACAAAACAAACCCTGACAATTGATAAAAGAACAAATATACACATGATAATCTTGTTAGATTAGATAATTACATTTGAAAGATTTGACTTTCAATAAAACATTTGCAATAGATTTGTAAAAGAGGGTTTTATGCATGTTTGGCCCGGGTTTTTGTTGCATTTACACTGTTCTGACCACTAGGGGTCACCATGGAGACAGGTTTCAGATTGTTTCGAAGCCTCGACACAATACGGCACATTTGCTTCAACTGTTTCAGTGTTTCACAAAGCCTCGATCTGCCCAGACTACCACCTACCTTCAACACAACAGCCTGTCCTGACAACCTTGATTATGTAACGAACTGCTCCGAGACACAAAGGTTGAGGATCCAAATGCAGTGTTTTAATGAAGGGTAATCCACAATCATAGTAAAAGACAGGCAAAAGGTCAGAGAGCACAGCACAGTAAATCAGTCCAATCAAACAAACAAATCCAGAGGGTGAGACCAGAACGGGAAAACCAGGACACAGGCAAATATCAAAAACCAGGAACATGGAAAACAGTGTAAACGATCAGAAATGCAGTTTTACATGTACAAACACTAAACAAGACTTTGCAGGGAATGACAAAGAACCAGGCTTATATAGGGTGAGTAAACAAGATCATGAGACACAGGTGAATGTGATCATGGCTGATTAGTCTAGGTAAATGATTATGTGGAATGGAGTCAGTGGATGTGTGGTGATTGTCCGGGTTGGAGTGCCCTCCCTCTGATGGTAATCCCGGGCACTCTCACTGGTGATCGTTACATAGCCCCCCTCCTAAGGAGCGGCTTCCAGACGCTCCTAATTTGGTTAGAAAAGTCCAGGGGGGAGGCAGAGCAGAGGCAGAACAGGGGGTGGGATGGAGGGCCAGGTCTGTGGAGAGGGGGAAAGACTGGAGACAGAGGTAGTGCAGGGGGCCAGGGCGGAGCAGACGGTTCAGGGGGCCAGGGATGATACGATGATTCAGGGGCAGAGGCGGGCATCTTGTCCGAAGACACCGGCGTAGACACAGGTGTAAAGGCGGCCATCTTGTCCGAAGACACAGACGTAGAGGCTGCCATGGCGTAGAGGGTCCCATCTTGCCCGAAGACACAGGCGTAGAGCCTGCCATCTTGTCCGAAGACACAGGCGTAGAGGCTGCCATCCTGTCCGATGACACAGACGTAGAGGCGGCCATCTTGTCCGAGGGCTCTGGAACGGCAGCGCGCATCTTGGCTGAGGGGTCACGGGATGGAGTTGATGTGTGTGTTGCCAACACACAACATAGCCATGGCCATGATGATCAGCGCTGTATCATCCGAAGCTGAGTCAGGCACGGCGGCCATCTTGTTCGAGGACTCTGGAAGGGCGACCTTGACTGGAAAAATCTCAGACTCGGCAGGCATGACGTGGAGAGGCTCTGGTGTGGGAACCAAGGACAGGGAGGTACAATTAAACACAGGACTAGCAATCATTCGACTTGGGCATGCTGGTGACTGTGGTGGGCCAAACTCCGTGGCCACTGGATCTTGGAGTGTGGTGCCCCTCCCCCAAAAAACATTTAGTGGACATGTCCTCCTCAACCTCCCAAACAGTGAAGGAGGAACCAGTCAAATGAAGGGCATAACCTAGGAACACGCTCAGTGATCCTTGAGGACCATCACGGATTAGTGTGGCTTGTAAAGTGTTGTTGAATCCATTACAAAATAAATCAATGAGAGCATAGTCTGGGAGGTTAGTGAAATTGGCAATACATAAAAAGTCCTGCATGTGGTCCTCGAGTGAACGGGTTCCTTGACCAAGGCGGATGAGACATACTGCTGGATACATAGAGGCGAAGTCTTCTGTAACAAACTGATCCGAGACACGAGGGTTGAGGATCCAAATGCAATGTTTTAATGAAAGGGTGATCCACAATCGTAGTAAAAGACAGGCATAAGGTCAGAGCACAGTAAATCAGTCCAATCAAACAAACAAACAAATCCAGATGGTGAGACAGGAACGGGAAAACCAGGACAGGCAAATATCAAAAACCAGGAACATGGAAAACAGTGCTACATGTACAAACAGTACATTTCTTATTATTTAGTAGGTGAGAAACCGTGTGACAAAAGAAGTATGGTAGGAATTCACAGTGCCCGGATAACCTATTTTTCTGGAGAGATTCTGAAGTGTGCATAAAATGGACACTTTACTATCCTATGAGGCCATAGTAGAGGATTCATGAATGGCAATGACAGACCTCAACTGACACTGTAGGTCACATGATAATGACAACATAGTGAATGTAGTATGTCCGGATTACATTAATTCTGAACACATTCATACTCTAGAACGCACTTCACGGTCGTGAAGTAATTATCCTGACGCTCATCATGGGCCCTGGCCTGAAATACAAGTAAAATTAAAAGATGTTTCAGCGTGATCTTTTAAAAGAGGGCATGATGCATATGCAACCATAATAAGCACACACGATAATTAGTTTGCGCATAAATATGGTCTTATCAATTTTTTAAAGTGATAAAATGCAACAAACAGGTGTTATATTACCATTACTGTCATTTTTTAAAAGAAAAAAACAATTGACTCAACTAAATAAATTAATGTCTAATGTTACCTGCATACCACAACGTTTGACATATGCTGCTCTACATAAAACTTTTTATTTTATTCCATATTATAATATATTATTGTAAAGAACTATTATTGAACTGTTCTGCGGGAGATTTTTAAATAATTTTTCAATAGAATGTATTAACGAATGGTAAAGTTAACACAAAGCTGTAAAAAAATCTCAAGTAATCTAAAATATGCTTAATTTAGTGACTTCTGAATTACCTGCTTGTTTTCAAAATTTTATTTAATATCACTAAGTTACATCCAGGGTCAAATAAAATAGAAATGGCACATTCAATTTAAAAGTTACAACTGCATGATGAAACCATTTCTTGTTTTTACGTACACTATACAGGTCTAGTATAAAGAATGTTTTTGCTCAGGTGGAAAAATGTCCGCCCAATAAAGAAGTTTTGCTCAGCAAGAAAAATATATAGAGGGAAAATTGTCATCATTATGAAAATATCAGACATTCCACTATGTGCAGTCTCCAGTGACAAGAAAATCGACAGAAACAGTCTGTAGAGGGTATTCTGATTGTATAGATAGAAAAAGGAGCTTACTTTATTGGCTGGAGTCTTAAACAGTTTGCATCGAACACATTGGAGGCACCACTTCTCAACTACTCTCTTGGCCAGAAGAACCGTTGGCAGGACAAGCCCAGGGTCGTCTCCACTTCTAGATGTCTTGCGTGGTCATTCATCTATTCCAGGACTTGATTCTGCAGGCACTGAGGCACAACTACTTGTTTCCATTTGTCAAATGTCTTAGAACCCAGTCTGTCGCTGTTGCGACAGTGATCCAATGGCTGCTCGCTCTTTTGGAACAGACCCTCTCCCTCTGTCCAAATAGACCCACAATCGTGACACCACTGGATCATTCCGCTGTGCCTTCACCCAGTTGGCCAGCAGACTGGGGCCAACTCTATCTCCTTGATTTGTTTGTGCCCCTGCCTCAATCTTCTGACACTCCTTCAGGTCCTCAATCACTGGAACAAATGCATGGACACAGGCACGGACCACTTTAAATGCCAAATATCCATCCTCACCACATGGGGCTATCCCATCCTCTGTAGTCTTGACAGGCCACCTGGAGAGGGCATCAGATGTGCAGTATTGAAATGAGTCAATGGATTGTTTTCTGTGAAGACAGTAAAGGGGGACACAGCTAGATATTCCCTAAACTTTTCTACAATCGCCCATTTTAAAGCAAACAGTTCTAGTTTGAATGAGCTGAAGTTTATATAATTTCTTTCAGTTGGACGGAGGCTGCAGGGGTTATGCAATCTTATCAAAGTTTTTAATAAAGCGTCTATAATAACCTGCTAAGCCCAAGAAAGCACATAGCTGGGTGATATTCTGAGGAGTTACAGGCCTCCACTGCTCGCAATTTCACTGAGTATGGTGACACCTCTACTTCTACAAACACGTGACCTAGATAATGCACTTCATTACGGAAGAGAGTGCTACTTCTACTTGTAGAAGTTGTAGAAGTTTTGTGGGTTTAACTTTTAAATCAATCCTCCTGGCAGCTGAAAACCAAGTATGGGCAATGTGGGCCTCAAATAAAGGGGAGAGGACAATTATATAATCCATATTGAGCAACAATGTTTAAAAATGTTGGTCACCCAGGCAACTTTCAACCATTCTTTGAAATGTTTTTGGAGCATAGCATAAATTAGCATAGCATAATTAAATGTATATAATCTCATGGGGGGTCACGAAGGTGGTCTCCTTGTCAGCTAGATGTACCCCCACCTTCCAGTGCCCATGTGCTTGATCTAATGTTAAAAAAACTAGATTTCTTCAATGAAGCCAGTGATTCCTCAATTCTGGGAAGGGGGTTCTTTTTGGGTTAATCTTTGTGGGTTACACCATTCAACTGCCTGTAGTCTATGCAGAAACAAAGCAAGCCGTCCTTCTTCCTGACAAGCACTACAGGCGCTGGCCAAGGTTATTTGTCATTTTTGACACATCTGTTGTTGTACAACATAGCGCCCTGCGCATAACATGCAGAAAAATATAGTGTCCATAAATTAAGAAATTGCTGATCCCTTTTTAATACATTTTTCCTTTGTAGCCTATTAGTTAAAATGTTTATGAATTTGTTCCTATGAATTCCTATATATTCATTATATGATTTGAAAAACAAAGAAACAAATAAGTAGGCTAAAAGTTACACACAATTTAACAAAAATGGAATTAAAATGCAGGAACGTCCTCTTGTTTCAAGTAAAGTGAATGATTAATAAAACATGCTTCTGAGTTGACATCTTTTTCCCCCCAAATGTCATGCCCCGTTGTTTCTACATAGGCCTATAGAGACAGTTAAAATTATTAATATTTCCAGGTTTGCACATAAAGTTTAGTGTTTGTACTCCCTGCGTGATTTGATTTAAAACAAGGAATACGCATTTTGTTTTAAAGCTAGAATATGTAATTTACGTGATTCGTACAGACCTTTTAGTGTGCGCATGTACCAAGTTTGGGGGTAAAATATTAATAAGCCAATACACCCTAAGAGTTTTGTTATTTAATGAAATATACAGTATATATATTCATTTACATGTCAGCCTTTTGTGAAGATGACTTTTGAAGTTTGACCGATCCAGAGATTCTGTGTAGCAAATGTGACACATTTCTGAATGACTACAGGGAACAACTACAGATTCACAAAATTCGCTTTAAAACGCAAAGATAAGGTACAGTTTAGACTTGCGGTGTCCAAAATGGTTTAAATTCAGAATATAGAATAGCATATGGAACTTGCAGAATATTGGCGTCAGTAAATGTGTTAATATTATTTGAATGCGCTTGGTTCATAATTTAGAATTCATTCAAAATACTTGTAGTTATGTTAAGTTTATAATAAATAGGGCTGGGTATCGTAACAAAATGTTCGATACCGATACCGATACCTTGACTTCGATACCGGTTCCTGAACGATACTTTTTTCGATACCAATTTTGTTTAACAATATAACATTACCTAATTTTTATTTTTTTTGTTCAGTTTGTTGACTTTTTTACACTCACATTTTGAGTATGTAAAAAAGCACCAATGCTGAAGTTTTCTATGTTTCCTAATCATTTAACATGTATTCTTTACTTCAATGAGCTCATTGTTTCTTCCTTAACTTAATGCATTGTTTAACAATGAAATTGAATGAAAATTAATAGAAATGCATTACACTGTCACCTCTGATAACAGATCACTCTAAATTGTAATTTAGACACATTCATTTTCTGTAAAGCTGCTTTGAAACGATATGTATTGTGAAAAATGCTATACAAATAAATGTGAATTAAATTAAATATAGGCTACTAGGGGGCGGGATATATGCCTCGCGCTCCGCACACATCAAGCTTGCCGCAAAGCACTGGCAAAAGTAGCCTAATGATTATGGATGTGTCGGGAAACAACAGCAAGGAGATATTTTAATTGTTTATTAATGAACAAGTGTTTACTAATGGTGTGTTCACTGTTCACACCGAACGCGAATTTAATTATTTGCGCTAGTAGATTAGATACAAAGTCAAAGACGCGGATAGACGCATCATTATGGGATGATTATAGTATCAAAATGATTAACACGTGCAAGCACATTTATCAATGAACTTGATACATGTTGCAGAAATGTTTTATCCATGCCTTTCAACTTGCGTGTGCAAAATTCAAAATTGAATGAATGTGAAGCAATTTGTTCAAATAGAGACATTTTTGTGAATACAAATGTTTTCCTTTGTATTAGTGTATCATAATTTGCACATACAACACAGAAGATGTGCATGTGTGGATCAGGTGACACGCGTGCATTCATTGACGTCTTTTCTGAGTCGATCTCATTTGATTCATTTGGATTTTGAGACTTTCTTTTCGCGGTTTTTAAGCATTTCACAACCCACACACAAACAACTACAAATGAATAGGCCTGGTGCTAATTATTAATGTGTGCACAACTACCCATCTATTTGACAAATTCACAAATGTGCGTCACTACATTTAAACTAATACAATACAACTTGTGTGTGCAAAATCCAAAATCACATGAATGTGCAGCATTTTGTACAAATAGAGACATAGTTGTTAATACAAAACCTCGATTTTGTATTAATGTAGGCCAGAATTTGTGCATGCAACAAGTAAGATGTGCATTTGTGGATCAGGTGACACGCGTGCATTCATTGACTCGTTTCTGAGTCGATCCTATTTGATTCATTTGGATTTTGAGACTTTCATTTCGCGGGTTTCGCCTGGCAAGATCCACACACACTGTCTGAGAAAAGCTGCTACCACTAGATGGCAGTGTTCTGCTAAAACAGACAACGGCAGCATAATCAAGCATTTAAGACGCTTAATGAGAGTGATATTGATGCACCAAATTTAGTACACAATAATATAGGCCTACCTTATTAATAAAGAATACTTTATAGAGGCAAACATTAGATCAGATTATGAACAACACCCGTAGAAAAACATTATAAAACGCTTAACGTGCAATCGCGCGTTGCATGGTCAGTAAGGTGGATTGGCTACTGAGTTTAAATATCACCCTGCATTGACGTTAGGCCTAAGCTTTTTCTTTATAATATGCTCTATGGGAGGAAAACTATATAGCCTACAGACAAGAGACTACATGAACGCAACGAACGGCGTTTCAAGTTAATGGCATTTTCCTTCCCGTTAAAAAAAGGTGAAATTTCGCAGTTGCGTTCATATTATATGCTTATTTTTATCTGACTACACACTGTATACATAGTATACAAGCTTTGGAATGTGAAAATGTCTGTTTTTAAATATTAAAGACGATTTTCGCAGTACATTTGTTTTCCCTTGACCCTTAGGCTAAGCCACTGTTATAGGCTATAGTCTTACTATAGCACGATGAGTTTTAACAATATGCAACCATTGTATATCGACATGAAATATTAATTGAAAATCAACTGGCGTAGCGGGCCTGTAGCTGCATTTCTACATGAGAATGCTTTGACGCGCTAACCACAGCTCATGATGCACAACTTGGGAACGTCTGCCAATTTCACTAACTGTGTTAAAACCACTGATCTATATAATGTCATTCTATATAGATCAGTGGTTAAAACGTATACTTTGTTTTTATTCAAATTACTTTTAAAATTTAATAACGGACATTTTCAAATTCCAAAGCTCGTAGAATGTTTCTGTAAGACTGACTTACAAGTAAAATTTGGACAATACTTCCCTTCATGTAGCCTGTATTCTGCAGAAAAATACTGTAATTCACCAAAAGGGTTTTTTCATGCAAAATGGTTGTAGTATGTTCCTATAGTGACTAGACTGGCTTACTACAGGTGCAATTGTCCCAATACCTCCCTTCATGTAGCCTATTTAAACAATTATTATTTTATATAAAAATTACTGTAATTAACCAAACGGGTTTTTGGTGACTTAGCCTACAGGTGAATAATGTAAAATTTCACCTGACTTATCACTAGGAACGTAGGCTACTACAACCTTTGGAACATGAATAGAAAAACAATTTACAGTAATTTAAAAAATTGTACCGTTCAATCGAGATATTGGCTGGACATACAGTAACAGTAGGCTAAGTCAGTCTGCCCACTAGACTTCCAAGGTTATAATATAACCTTGGAAGTATGTTCATTTGAATGAATGACTGGACGTTTATATTTTTTTTTGACTGAGTGGAATTTGCAGATGGTCCCTTTAAAAAATGTGGCGAATATTAAAACTAAAACTTACTTTACTGCGCTCTCGGACCGGTTGCTCTCCCATTCACATGCAAAGTTAAACGCAACTGCAGGATTTCATGTTAAGCTTTTTCTTTTTAACAGGCTCGGGAAGGAAAATTTTATTAACTTGAAACGCCGTGCGTTGCGTTCATGTAGTCTCTTGTCTGTAGGCTATATAGTTTTCCTCCCATAGAGCATATTATAAAGAAAAAGCTTAGGCCTAACGTCAATGCAGGGTGATATTTAAACTCAGTAGCCAATCCACCTTACTGACCATGCAACGCGCGATTGCACGTTAAGCGTTTTATAATGGTTTTCTACGGGTGTTGTTCATAATCTGATCTAATGTTTGCCTCTATAAAGTATTCTATATTAATAAGGTAGGCCTATATTATTGTGTACTAAATTTGGTGCATCAATATCACTCTCATTAAGCGTCTTAAATGCGGAAGAACGCTTGATTATGCTGCCGTTGTCTGTTTTAGCAGAACACTGCCATCTAGTGGTAGCAGCTTTTCTCAGACAGTGTGTGTGGATCTTGCCAGGCGAAATCCGCGAAATGAAAGTCTCAAAATCCAAATGAATCAAATAGGATCGACTCAGAAACGAGTCAATGAATGCACGCGTGTCACCTGATCCACAAATGCACATCTTACTTGTTGCATGCACAAATTCTGGCCTACATTAATACAAAATCGAGGTTTTGTATTAACAACTATGTCTCTATTTGTACAAAATGCTGCACATTCATGTGATTTTGGATTTTGCACACACAAGTTGTATTGTATTAGTTTAAATGTAGTGACGCACATTTGTGAATTTGTCAAATAGATGGGTAGTTGTGCACACATTAATAATTAGCACCAGGCCTATTCATTTGTAGTTGTTTGTGTGTGGGTTGTGAAATGCTTAAAAACCGCGAAAAGAAAGTCTCAAAATCCAAATGAATCAAATGAGATCGACTCAGAAAAGACGTCAATGAATGCACGCGTGTCACCTGATCCACACATGCACATCTTCTGTGTTGTATGTGCAAATTATGATACACTAATACAAAGGAAAACATTTGTATTCACAAAAATGTCTCTATTTGAACAAATTGCTTCACATTCATTCAATTTTGAATTTTGCACACGCAAGTTGAAAGGCATGGATAAAACATTTCTGCAACATGTATCAAGTTCATTGATAAGTGTGCTTGCACGTGTTAATCATTTTGATACTATAATCATCCCATACATCATTCGCGCCGGGCGTCGCGAATGATGCGAATTGGGCGACGCGTTTTGAACTCGAGCGGAAGATTGAAGCGTCTAACTAGACGCGATAGACGCCTATTTGACGCTCTATTCGCGTTCGGTGTGCTTTGTATGACACACCGCTTTGCCTTATCAGATTTACCGTGTTACCGGTCTTGGCAGCAATTATCTTGTCGAAAATATTGCATCGCGTGCTTCTGGCAAACACACACACACACTACAGCCTCACATGCGACAAGCCAAGTCTCTGGGCAGCCGCGTAAACTAGTGTTTTTCCTCCACAGCCAATCATGCTGCATGCATGTTTCACTGACGTTGACGAGATTAACCACTTAGGTACCGAAATTTGGTACCGAAAAACAAGACATGTTTCGATACTCGGTAGTACCGAGGCAATTCGGTCGGTACCTAAAAAGTACCGAACTCGGTACCCAGCCCTAATAATAAATAATTATTATTTTTATCTTGTGTTTTCCTCATAAAACAAACTAACATAAAACAAACGTGCTTTTATCAATTTCTGCTGTTCTCCACATGCAGTCCGATCACTGACAGTCGAGTTCAAAATAATATAGGTAGACCTAGGCTATAGATCAGGATTTGAGCACGGCCCACTTGCACTATAATAAACAAAACAAAAAAACACCACCTTATTTACACTGCACACGTCTGCGGCTCGTTACGGCTGTGACACGGCTACCGGAGCTGATCGCGCCCACTCTAGTCAAAGCTCGTGTTTACACCAGCCGCGACGCGGCGCGTTTCAGAAGCGTCCCAGAAGCGGCTTCGCTAAAGATAGGCGCCGAGTCTATTTTCGACGGACGCCGCGTCCAAGCCGCACCGTAAATACAAAATAAAAGTAAAACAAACACTGTCAATTTAAAAATAAACACCCTGTGCAGACTCCCAATTGTATTGCACACCAATATATACTTGGTAGAAACCATAGACTGTAAGGTAGAAACCCAAAAATCAAGAAAAACCACGTCGGACAGGCAAATCACGTGGTCTTAGTCGCTTCGCTTCTGAAATGCTCCTGGTGTGAGTCGGGACTGAGTGAAGGACGGAATAAAACCTTGTCGGAGCCGTAATGCGCTGCAGACGTGAGCAGTGTAAATAAGATGCGACTGTTGCGTGGTGTCGCGACCAGTGTTGCCAGATTGGGACGGTGATTCCCAGCCCAAAAGCTCACCAAAACCCGCCTACAAGAAAAAACCGCCCAAAATTGTACTGCCAAAATAATGTGATATAATTTCATTACCATGTCATTTAAGGTTGATAAGCACAATTTGTATCTCCTTAAAACAAAATAACGATGATAAAATTAAATAAAAAATTAAAATTTTTCCAGGAAAACAAATCAAAACAGGGCAATAATTAAGGAGAATTCGCCAATATGACTAAAATGTCCAGGTGGACACTGTCAAAACGGCAATCAAGAAATGAACCCATGACTTTAACCCTCGGAAGTACACATTGCAGAACATAACGCAGAATTTAGCAGTCAAAACGGATTCATCGTTGATTCAAACCTTTTTCAGCAGCTTTCAGGGACAAGTAGAGTGCAGTCTGGATGATGTAAAAGTTGCAGATGTCTGGTTAGGGTGTTGTGCACATATGACATGAAGGAAATCGTCCCATATTTGATTTCAATTCAAGTCATTCAACTGTGCTCTCCTCTCAGAGTTATATTCACCATCGAGTGATCTCCCTCCATGTGTACGTTTTTTAGAGTTGCTCACTACTGTACACTCTTTACTGTAGATACAACTTACTGTGTAGGCTATGTCACTTTGCCTTAGCGATCACTTGAAGCTACAACTTCTCGCCCTCAATCGCGTCTGCCTGCGGATCGCTGATTGGCTAAAAATGCGTGCTCGTCGGTAATGTCAACACTAACGCCAGCTGACTCTGCATGAGAGTGTGTGTACAGTAATGTCATGATTAGGGTTGGGAACCGAGAACCGGTTCTTATCCAGAACCGGTAGTGGTTTTGAAAAAATACCGGAACCGTGCAAAATTCCTAAGTTTCGGTTCCGAAAACGGTTCTGGTGCGATATGTGGGCGAAGTGCTGGGAGTAGATTATCATTTAGCGTCTCACCTCAAGGCACAGACAGCGAGAGAGAGAGAGAGAGAGAGAGAAAGAGAGTAGAGCTGCATGATTAATCTTTAAAAGATTTCGATTCAAACACCCACACCATGTTATTCCTAAATGACAAAAACTACACCGTTTGCTCTCACACGCGCTGCATTTGTCACACACACGGCGTGCACCAGTCCATAGTAGCCGACATTCAAATCTGTTTGCGCTGAGAGAGAGCAGTTGTCCATATGAAACTGCTTTACAATCACACAATATTTACGTGTTACAAATATTCAAATGATTAACGTTACAGAAGTACTGAGATAAGTTTATAGTTTGAGTAAACATTGACGGTAGTCAAAACAGATGCAGTCCGTAACTTTTTTGTGTTCAGAATTTACAACATGTAAGTTATACAATGAGCGAGTGCATCACGAATGCCTTTTTTCCAAACCATGTTTTTGTCTTATCTTGAATCACTACGTTAAGCCTGTAATAAGCGTTAATACTCGGACTTGTTGTTTAGACTGGCCGGCGAATCGCAGCTGCTGCGGAGTAGACCAATGCCTGCGTGCCTCGTCATGGACATAAACAGAGAGCTCCGGCAACAATGTTCTTCCGCAAGACGCATGCAGTTCTGTTAGAGCGCCGATTTATCCAGTAATTAAATAAGTAAAGTCTTTATGAATCAATCATTCAAACCGTTTAAAAAAAATAATCTGTTCTATACACATCTTACATGTGTGTTCAAGCATATTCTACCCCTTCTGAGAGGGTATTCTTCACTGTTGGAGATACAATAAGCAAGGAGAGGTCCTAAATTATTCTAGAGAATGAAAAAATGTTTTTTCTTCAAAATTATTATTATTATTATTATTATTTTTTTGCAGAAATTGCTTGATATGTTCAATTTGTTTACATTACCAGTCTGTTAAACTCATTTGTCAAGTACTATAAGAAATAAACACAAAAAGGATTGTGGATTTTCCTCTTACTAATATTTTTGAATGATTCGGAACCGGAACCGGAACCGGAATCGGAACCGGAACCGGAATCGGAACCGGAACCGGAAAATTTCTCACGATTCCCAACCCGTCATGATGACTGATTTTATGGACTACATGCGCTTTAGTTTCGTTTTTTTAACCAATTAGACTTTAAAATGTAGATGTTTGAAAACCGCCGAACTGACCCCAAACCAGCCCAAATTTTGACCACCCGCCCAAACCCTTTTTTACCCGCACAATCAAATTCAAAACCGCCCAATCTGGCAACACTGGTCGCGACGCCTCCCCACATTTGTACGTTGATGGGCGTTCCTAAAGGTTACCTCTATGGGCGTGGTTTTGAGCCAGCGGCCAGTCTAGAACAGAGGACCCTCGAGAGACTTCCCCCATCGCCATGTGCTCTACTTCTATTGGATAGACGCAACGCGTTCAACAGAATTCATTTGCATAAAGATGGGCATTGGCCAGCTTTTTGTTGCGCAGCATTTTTCCAAATGAAGCGCCGCCTTCCCGGGATGCTTTGCAGGCGCGTTAAAGTCACGCGAGGTCACCCATAGGAATAAAGTGAAGCGCCGCGCGACAGAAGTGTGTCATTCTGGTTTAGACTGGGGGATGTTAGACTGATGTTTAGACTGATCTGAAATCAACATTTTGAATTGGCTGAATTATAAGATCACATTGTTTCAAATTGTTTTATTTTTTCCAAATGATTAAAATAGAAAAAGAGAACAATTCTGTATGTAAAACTGCATCTCCTTAGAATCATAATCATTTAAATTAAGTTAATTTTATAATAATGCTTATATAGTAATATTGTCTTTGTATTGTACAATATGCTCTGATAGGAGCATGAACTTGAATGTCATGAATTTAATGTATTGCAAAACAGAACAGCATTTTCCCACAACTCATGTGAGTTATATATGTAACATTTATGACGTTTTCATTTTCAAGGTGACATAATAAAGTGTTTAAAACGTGTTTAATAAATAAAAATTAACAATGCTGTTGGATCCCTCTTACAAACTTCTGGGTTCTTTTTCCAGTTTCCACTGTCTTTTGTATTAAAGTCCTGTGGCAACCACACATTGTATTACTGAAATAAGCAGAACATATGATACAGTAATGATGAATTATTAAAAAATATGGCTGATATTCTCTATGGCTAATACTCACATACATCACTAACCTCTTAATAATTTGTCACCTCGCATGAATATCATGCACCTCTTTCAATCATCGATTAGAATAAGAAATGCTTTATTGTTTACTTTTGTTTTTTACTGACCTCTTTAAATAAAAATATGACTATCCGTTTTATAAATAAAATTTAATGGATGTGGGCCTCTTTTTATGTAATATAAATTAAAATGATGTCAGTTCTCTTCATTTGACTGATACCATGAAACTCATTAACATATTATCTTTCCTAATTCATCTCATCATTTACTTTCATTGTTGTTGTCTGCTAACAATTAAGAATAGATGAAAAGGTCTATAAATTGTAGGTGTCGTTATTGTAACTGGTGTTATTGTTAGGCCATATACTACCACAGGAAATGGATGCAATTAAAGTTAGAGAAATCAAAAACTTTTTGCAGGATAACCAATATCCTGATAGCTGCTCAGGAAAGGAGCGCTATTATATAAGGAGATGTGAAAATTTCACAATGAAAGGTAATGGTGTATTAAGTGGTAATACAACTGTGACCTTTATTTACTAATATAACATTATTACATTAGATGGAGAGCTGCATTACATCTGCAGGAGAAAAAAGGACAAGAGTCAGCATTTGGCTAAAGTTGTCCTTTCTCCTGAGGGGGCGCACAATGTCTTTATGGAATTCCACGCAGGCCCTCTTGCTGGACATTGTGGAGTTGAGAAAACCCACAATGCCATAATTCTTAGAATTTACTGGCCTAGCATGGAACAGGACAAGTTAATTGTAAAAAAAAAAAAAAAAAAACCTTTGTTTTTTACTTCATCTAACTCAATTAAAATGGTCATGGCCGCCCACCTCTCTTCTTTCAGATAGCTCAGTGTCCTAAGTGTCAGTCTAGGAAAAATACAATAAAGGAGAAGAAGGCTTACAATCCTATAGTTGTATGTATAAAAATACAAATATAACAAACCTCTAACCTTAGTCCTGATTGTTTAAAACATTGATTTTCATTTCAGGTCACAGAACCACTGGAATTAATTGGTAGGCTATGGATCTGGTAGGCAAGTTAACTCCAACAGAAAATGACCACCAATATATATGCGTCATGGTTGACTATTTTACTAAGTGGTCTGAAGCCTATCCTCTAAAAACAAAAAAGCAGAAGAGGTAATGGGGTGCATCCTGGAATTCTTTTTTTTTTTTTTTACAAATTTGGAGCACCGCAGCGTCTTTTAACAGATCGGAGAAGAGAGTTTGTCAACAAGGTTGGTTTAACAAAAATCAAGTCAAAATAAATGGATATGACCATAAGAAATATATTTTTTCAAAGGTCAATTTTAGCCTGTGTGGCATCACCAAATGGCCCTGTTGAGAGAATGAATGGGTAATTCAAACAATTCAAAGGTAATTTACATGTGTTACATGTAACATGGCACATGTTCTGTAGCTTTTTAACATTTCATGATTTTCTTTTTGATTGTTAATGTCCAGAAGCCTGACAAAAATGGTTAGGGAAAATCCATCAACATGGCACCTGCAGAGCCGGATTAAATAAATGGACTACACTAGGCAGGCTGCATTTTTTGGGGCCCCCTCCACCTATGTTATTTATGAATTGAAATCTGAAACTTACCAAAGTTACTATTACAAGTTAATTCACATTTTACATAGCCTAGTCTTTGGTTGCAAGTTGGTTGTTTGTATGCCAAAATAAGTCATGTGTTGTATATTAAACAGTCTATCAGACTATTTTTTGATATTCATTATTTATACGTCATTACACGGCTCTATTAAATGCTATAAAATTATCCTCATCTTATCCATTGGGAGTGTCATTCTTAAGGCAGTAGTAGGCCTACCAGTAAGTAACCAATAGGTGTCAGTAAACTATGTAAACAGAGCAAATAAGTTTATCTTATTTGCTCTGTTTACATTTAATCAACACATTCAATTAAGATTTTCTGCAAAATGCAATAGTTTACAACATTTATAAATGTTGTAATTAAGAACAAGAAGACAAACATGACCCCTTCACATTCATCAAGACCATTTAGAAACTGTCTAACAATAAATAATAATAAATATAAGGATGGTGGACAACTATGGAAAACTAAAGGTATTCAGACTATTAAAGACGTGTATATGGATGGAATACTTCTTACATTTCAAGAATTGTGTGATAAACACCAGATTCCCTCAAAACATTTTTTTTTAAATATTCACAGCTTAAAAGTTTTATTTCTTCCAGGTCTACAGATATTATGTACATTTCCAAACTGTCATTAATAGAGGAAATAATTGGAAAAAGAGGTGAAAAGGGCCAATTGTCAAAATATTATAATTTAATAATGTTTAACTCTAAAGAGTCTGCTGTAGACAAATTAAACGCATAGAGGAAAGACATTCAAGAAGAAATAGAGGAATTTGAATGGACTGAAGCATGTTTAAAGGCACAAAAAAAAAAATCATAAACACGCAGCTTAAATTATTACAGTATAAATGGCCCTGGATAGCCCCGATCTGTTCCAGTTCACGTGGGGGTTTATCCCTCTCGCTGCTTCCTGCTCCCTCGGAGACGAGGCAAGTAAGTTGTGTTATCAGCTGGGGGCTAAGGAGGTCAACCCGAGGGAGCTCCCCGATCTCTCCGGTCTGGACTGGAGAGAGGCACTCTCCAGATGTCTGGAGAGCTTCATCTGGAGAGCTTCATCCCAGCTCTGGTGGTCCCAGCTCCGGTGGTCCCAGCTCCGGTGGTCCCAGTTCCGGTGGTCCCGAGTTCGGTGGTCCCGCGTCTGGTGGTCCCGAGTCTGGTGGTCCCGAGTCCGGTGGTCCGGAGACGGAGGAGGAGAAAGGTCTCCTCAACGACGTGTCCGGTGGCTCCTAAGCCAGAGACCGTCCCGCCAGAGACCGTCCCGCCAGAGACCGTCCCGCCAGAGACCGCCGCACAAGAGGCTGTACACGTCGTGCCTGCCGCACAAGAGATTGTACACCTCACGCCTGCCGCACAAGAGACCGTCCACGTCACGTCTGCGCAGCCAGAGACCGTCCACGTCACGTCTGCGCAGCCAGAGACCGTCCACGTCACATCTGCGCAGCCAGAGACCGTCCACGTCACGTCTGCGCAGCCAGAGACCGTCCACGTCACGTCTGCGCAGCCAGAGACCGTCCACGTCACGTCTGCGCAGCCAGAGACCGTCCACGCCACGTCTGCGCAGCCAGAGACCGTCCACGTCACGTCTGCGCAGCCAGAGACCGTCCACGTCACGTCTGCGCAGCCAGAGACCGTCCACGTCACGTCTGTGCAGCCAGAGACCGTCCACGTCACGTCTGCGCAGCCAGAGACCGTCCAGCCAGAGACCGTCCAGCCAGAGACCGCTGTTCACGTCACTTCTGCCGATCCAGAGGCTGAGCTTCACGTCACACGTCACTTCTGCCGATCCAGAGACTGAGCTTCAAGTCAAGTCAAGTCAAGTCATCTTCATTTATATAGCGCTTTTAACAGTGGATTGTTTCAAAGCAGCTTTACAGAGATAAACATATAATTTAAGGTAACAGATTGTTTTGGCATTATAGCGGTTCTTGAATAATGTTATTTCCAGCTAAAGTTAACTTTGATTGATTCACCTCCGTCGAAATGATCAGACTTTTAAACGCGAACCTGTGATTAACGCTGACGGCGTTCACATGCTCATTCAGAATTGATTCTATAGTTATGTGCTTTTTAAAATATGTGCGCAGGTTATAATTCCATACAACCCATGCCTAAACAAACTACTTTTCTTGCCTATAAATTTTGAAACAGAATTTTGTTTTATTTTATCACTTCGGGGTACGCCAGCCAAAATTCACAACGCTTCATCTGTAGAGTGGGAAAGGGATCCTCCATAGGGAGAGGATAGTGGACACTTCAGCACTGCATTGTCATCGGGTCCAGGCGAATCTCCTTCGTCAGATCTGGACACGGCCTAGATCCGGCAGGCTGCGGGAAAACCTCGGGATAAACAAAGACACTAATATTAGCGTAGATGCCATTCTTCTTATGATGTAGCGAGTACATCAAGATTTAAGGGAAGTGTTCCCAGTTCTGGCTGACCTAATCTATGCAGCCTAACATTGAATTTATAGAAGTCTATAGTGTGTTATGTGTATGCTAGGTCAAAGAGATGTGTTTTTAGTCTAGCTTTGAACTGACAGAGTGTGTCTTCACGTCACTTCTGCCGAGCCTGATCCTGAGCTTCACGTCACTTCTGCCGATCCAGAGACTGAGCTTCACGTCACTTCTCCTGATCCTGAGCCTGAGCCTGATCCTCTTCCTCTTTCTGAGCCTGTGTCTTCAGACAAGATGGCCGACTCCACGCCAGTGTCTACGGACAAGATGGCCGCCTCCGAGCCAGTGTCTACGGACAAGATGGCCGCCTCCGAGCCAGTGTCTACGGACAAGATGGCCGATTCAGAGACTTGAACTTTTCACCTACATTGTTCAATTCCTTTTTTTTGGGAAAGTTATTAATTGGATTTTTGTAAACTCTTATGAATTATAAGGTACTACCGGTATTTCATGTGTCACTATACTTATTACGTAAACAATCTATTAATACTACCCTCTTCTTTTAGGCAAATCACATTAGTGTGCGCAAAGGGACGGAGCTACCACCAATACAGAAATGCACAGAGTGCTGCAGCCGGTATCACTGCCCGCTGTGCAATTCAAACATTTTTAAACCCACAGGCCGATACCGCGTAATCGTTCATTTAAAGGCTCACCTTGCGAGATCTGTAAAATACAAAGGTGGGTACATTTTCTCAATATGACACACCATTTGTATATTGTTTGAATCTGTAGTTAATGTTTTTTTTGTGTTTTTTTCTACAGGCTATTGCATGTACAAATGCAACCTTGGTTGCAAGGCACAGGCTCACTTTCATTGTGTTTGTAAATCTTTTTTTCTTCCCATAAGAATAGGTTAATCAATCATTTAAGTAAAAACCATTGTATAGCACCTGGCAAAGAGCTCCAAACATTAGGCAGGCAAGGCAAGGCAAGTTTATTTATATAGCACATTTCAGACACAATGGTAATTCAAAGTGCTTTGCATAGAAGAAATAAAAAAATCAAAAGAAATAACAATAATTTAAACAGTTTAGAATAAAGAAATTAAAATAATCAAAACAATTAAGAATAATTAAAACAGTTTAGAATAAAAAATAAAATAAAGTACAGTAAAAACAGTCGGACGAACATCGGCACAGTGCTCATTCAGTAAATGCATAGCTAGACAGATGTGTTTTGAGTCTGCATTTGAATGTGACTACTGTAGGAGCACATCTGATCTCCTCTGGAAGCTGGTTCCAGCTGCGGCTGGCATAATAGCTAAAAGCAGACTCTCCGTGCTTAGAGTGAACCCTTGGTTTTTCTAGCTGATGTGATCCTAATGATCTGAGTGATCTGTTCTGATCTGAGTGATCCCACCTAAAGGATTATTAGGAACACCATACTAATACTGTGTTTGACCCCCTTTTCGCCTTCAGAACTACCTTCATTCTACCTGGCATTGATTCAACAAGGTGCTGAAAGCATTCTTTAGAAATGTTGGCCCATATTGATAGGATAGCATCTTGCAGTTGATGGAGATTTGTGGGATGCACATCCAGGGCACGAAGCTCCCGTTCCACCACCGCATCCCAAAGATGCTCTATTGGGTTGAGATCTGGTGACTGTGGGGGCCATTTTAGTACAGTGAACTCATTGCCATGTTCAAGAAACCAATTTGAAATGATTCAAGCTTTGTCACATGGTGCATTATCCTGCTGGATGTAGCCATCAGAGGAGCCATAAAGGGATGGATATGGTCAGAAACAATGCTCAGGCCGTGGCATTTAAACAATGCCCAATCGGCACTAAGGGGCCTAAAGTGTGCCAAGCAAACATCCCCCACACCATTACACCACCACCACCAGCCTGCACAGTGGTAACAAGGCATGATGGATCCATGTTCTCATTCTGTTTACGCCAAATTCTGACTCTACCATCTGAATGTCATCTGAATGTTTCAGTCAAAGTTGCTCTTCTATCAGCTTGAATCAGTTGGCCCATTCTCCTCTGACCTCTAGCATCAACAAGGCATTTTTGCCCACAGGACTGCCGCATACTGGATGTTTTTCCCTTTTCACACCATTCTTTGTAAACCCTAGAAATGGTTGTGCGTGTAAATCCCAGTAACTGAGCAGATTGTGAAATACTCAGACCGGCCCGTCTGGCACCAACAACCATCCCACGCTCAAAATTGCTTAAATCACCTTTCTTTCCCATTCTGACATTCAGTTTGGAGTTCAGGAGATTGTCTTGACCAGGACCACACCCCTAAATGCATTGAAGCAACTGCCATGTGATTGGTTGATAAGATAATTGCATTAATGAGAAATTGAACAGGTGTTCCTAATAACCCTTAGGTGAGTGTATATTCAGTGAGCATATCTGCAATGTATTGAGGTCCTAGGCCATTCAATGATTTATATACCAGTAATAATACTTTAAAATCAATCCTAAATGTAACTGGGAGCCAGTGTAAAGACCTGAGGACTGGTGTGATATGTTCATATTTTCTGGTCCTGCTCAGAATCCTGGCAGCCGCGTTTTGTATGAGCTGCAACTATCTTATGGTCTTTTTAGGAAGGCCAGTGAGGAGTCCATTACAATAATCCACCCTGCTGGTGATAAAAGCATGCACAAGTTTCTTTAAGTCTTGACTGGAAACAAAGCATCTAATTCTTGCAATATTTTTCAGGTGATAGTATGCTGATTTAGTTATTGCTTTGACATGACTACTGAAACTAAGGTCTGACTCTAGAGACACACCAAGATTCCGGACTTGATTTTTAGTTGTTAGACCCCTAGCGTCAAGGTATGCATTCACCTTGAGAACTTCCTCTTTGTTTCCAAACGCAATGACTTCAGTTTTGTCTTTGTTTAACTGAAGAAAGTTTCGGCACATCCAACTGTTTACTTCATCAATGCATTGGCACAGGGAGTCAATGGGGCTGTAGTCGTTACTACCAGGATATACCCTGACAGCGCTTACCAGGAAAGAGGCTAAGATATCACTCACTGGAGATGACGATGGAACAGCGCTTACCAGGAAAGAGGCTGAGATATCACTCACTGGAGACAGGGCCGTGCACAGACCTTTTGAGGGGCATGTGCTGAAACTGAAAAAGGGCACCCCCCTCCCTTTTTTTCCCACCAAGTAATCAAAATTCATATAAGTACAAAAAATTATTATATCAGTTATAATTTTTTTTATAAATGTTATAGTTATAAAAAAATGTGTATGTGTGTGTATATATATATATATATATATATACACAATTTTCTCTGCTTTGCACACAAAGTTCAATAAAAGTTTTTGCATTATTTTGGATCAAACAAATTAAGCATTGGAATGAACTAAATCATGAATTACATTCTGCATGATAACAAAGATTTCAAAGTGATCTTCTATAATGTTTTTTTTTAGTTACTACTACAACATTACTGTAGTAAAACGTACTCGGTTACCTAACGTAACCTCGGTTCTTTCTAGAGAGGGAACGAGTATTGCGTAAGTTTAGCTTACGCTACGGGTAAAGTTCATCTTTGCTCGAGATATTGAAGCCAAAAATTATCCTTAATTTTGTATATATTGTAACGCATAGGCTGCCCTGTGGCAACTGCAGCAGCCTACCAGTGAGCCTGGCGTGACGTCACGCCCAATGGAGGCGCTTCGCGCCCTCTACGCGTCACAGCCGCGCAAAGGAGTGTGGCTTAGCGTATAAATACGGGGCTCAAAGGCTGCTTCCCTGGTTTTCATCATCTGAAGCGAAAATCGCTCGTGGCGCTCAGCACGGCCGGTTACGCAATACTCGTTCCCTCTCTAGAGAGAACCGAGGTTACGTTAGGTAACCGAGTACGTTCTCTTACAAGAGGTTCTCTCGTATTGTGTAAGTTTAGCTTACGCTACGGGAACACTTTGTCAACGCCGTGCGCGCCCAGCATCCACTCTATGAGTCCCAACCCGGGGAACATTGAAAGTGGGAAATTCAGGCGGCCAGAAAGCGGGCCGACACATGTATAAACATAAGCACCCATGGGGAATGCAGAGCGGCGGCGCCGGGCTGCATGACATGTATATCAACCCATAGTAGTGCAGCTCAACCAGGAGAGCTAACGTTGAGGTAGCCTGCGCAACAGTGATGTGGGCAGATCATACACACATTAGACTGATAGAAGTCTGGCCTGCAAGGCAGTAACTTCCAGATTATAGAATCTCACAAATGTAGACGGGGAGGCCCAGCTCGCTGCCATACAGATGTCGTGAATGGAAATTCCACTGGACCGTGCCCACGACGAGGCCATGCCTCTTGTGGAATGAGCCCTGTTGCCCAGAGGGCATTGCAGACCTTTTGACGCGTAGGCAGCAGAAATCGCGTCCACTATCCATCTGGATAGGGACTGTTTCGAGGCAGCGAGACCTTTGGTGCGTCCGCCAAACGAAACGAAGAGCTGCTCGGAGCGTCTTAAGGGGTTGGAGCGCATAACGTAAGCTCTCAGTGCCCTGACAGGCCAGAGGAGGCTGTCGCTGCTCACGCTGTCGGATGCTGGCAGAGCCGACAGAGAAATGACCTGCGCTCTGAAGGGAGTGCCAATCACCTTCGGGACATAGCCATGTCTCGGTTTGAGGATGACTTTAGAGTCATTCGGGCCAAACTCAAGGCACGCTGCGCTAACAGATAGCGCGTGTAAGTCCCCCACACGTTTAACTGATGACAGAGCCAAAAGAAAAACGGTTTTGAGCGAGATGTATTTTAGATTCGTTGAATCTAATGGTTCGAAGGGATGCATCTTTAGGGCCTCTAGGACCACGGATAGATCCCAAATAGGAACCGAAGGTGGATCCTCCTGGCTCCTTCCAGATTTTGTCGGTGCAACATTTGGAGAATACAGACCATTTAGACGCATATAGCCGTCTCGTAGAGGGGGCTCTAGATTGCGTGGTCGTGTTCACAACTCCTTCTGGCAGGATAACGTGTATCCGTTGATCAACCACACGTGCAGAGACCAGCGCTCTGGGTGGGGATGCCAGAGCGAGCCACAGGCTTGAGAGAGGAGGTCCCTCCTCACCGGAATCGGCCACGGGGCTGTGCGTGACAGCCGTGTTAGTTCCGGGAACCAAGTTTGGTTCTCTTATCGCGGGGCTATGAGTAGCACCGGGCTGTGCGATTCCCTGATTCTCTTGATTACCTGTGGTAACATAGAGATCGGAGGGAAGGCATATAGCGGGTGGCTGGGCCAGAGTTGGGCCAGCGCATCCTCGTTCTTTGAAAAGAACACTGGGCAATGAGCGTTGTCCTTTGACGCGAATAGGTCGATTTCCGCTCTGCCCAAGAGGCTCCATAACAGCTGGACTGTTTGGGGGTGTACAGACCACTCCCCGGGGGGCATGTTGTCCCTGGACAATCTGTCCGGTCCTTCGTTCAGGATCCCTGGCACGTGCGTCGCTCTCAGCGAGCGCACGAAGCACTTGGGTCCAAACGAGGAGGCGTTCTGCCAGATCGCAGAGGCTCCTGGATCTGTCACCGCCCTGGCGGTTCACGTATGTTCACGTATCCGACATGTTGTCCGAGCGGACTAGAACGTGTTGGTCCTGTATGAACGGGAGGAAGCGCTTCAGCGCGTTCTCGACCGCCAGCATCTCTAGACAGTTTATGTGAAGGCGTTTCTCTCGGTCTGACCACAGGCCAAAGACCGGTCTGCCCTCGAAAAAGCCACCCCAACCTGAGTTGGGGCATCTGTCGAGATGATTTTCCGGTAGGAAATCACTCCCATTGTCACCCCCTACTGGTACCAATTGGCTGCTAACCAGGGCTGCAGAGCTGAAATGCAGCTCTGAGATATCCTGATCCGCTTGTAGCCACGCGTCCACCCCTGATGGGGTACGCGGGAGTTCAACCAGCGTTGTAGCGGGCGCACGTGCAGTAAGCCCAGCTGAAGCACTGCTGCAGCTGAGGCCATACAGCCCAGCATCCTCTGAAATTTTTTCAGGGAGGCGGTTCTGCCCTGGAAAGATGCGGCTAGGTGTCAAACACGGCGCGCGCGCTCTGTCGACAGCTGAGCCTTCATAGCCACGGAGTCCAGTTCCATCCCTAAAAAGGAGATTGACTGGCTGGGCCGTAATGAGCTCTTGGTCCAGTTGACCGTGAGGCCCAATCTTTCCAAGTGACTGAGAAGCATAGTTCTGTGAGATACGAGCTCTATCTCTGACTGTGCTAGAATCAGCCAGTCGTCCAAGTAGTTCAGAATTCGCAGACCCTGACATCTGAGGGGGCGAGCGCCGCGTCCATGCACTTCGTAATGTACGGGGTGCCAGGGACAGGCTGAACGGGAGGACGGTGTACTGATATACCTGGCCGTCGAAGGCAAATCTCAAGAATGGCCTGTGACGGGGTATAATCCGTATCTGAAAATACGCGTCTTTCAGATCGAGAGATATAAACCAGTCCTTCGGGAAAATTTGCGCGAGGATCTGCCTGGTTGTAAACATTTTGAACGGTCTCCTCATGAGAGCTTTGTTCAAAAATCTCAGATCTAATATAGGCCTCAGGCCTCCGTCCTTCTTCGTTACGAGAAAATAATGGCTGTAAAAGCCTGACTCGCTCAGAGAAGGCGGCACCAGTTCTATAGCTCCTTTGCACAGCAGTTTGGCTATTTCTGCGCAAAGTAGATGTGCTACTTTCGCGCTCAGTCGATTCGGTCCGAGCGTGAAAACGCGGGGGACGGCGAGCGACCTGTAGTGCATAGCCCTGTCTTATTGTGCTTAGCACCCACTCTGAAACGCCTGGAATGGCTTCCCATGCTTGTGCATGTGTGGCCAGGGGGAGAATGGCCTCCGGGTTCCGGACGCCGCACACTGTGGGCTTCGGGAACTGAAACGGAGATGTGGGCGCGGCGCGCGCGCCCTCGGTGCTTGGATGAAGCGGCTCGCTGACAGCCGCTTAGGGCTGGTTCGCACGTATCATCCCGATTACATTGAATGGGGAGCGTTTTACAATGGCTTTCTGAAGTGCGAGCGGCGCTTGAGGCGGAGCGACTGAGCGAGCTCGTAGCATACATTCGCAGTCTGACTGGTATGAGTGCTTAAACACGCCGGCTCGCTGACAGCGATGGCACGCTGTTTCATAGGTGGCGTCCCGGTTACTTTGAACAGGGAACGTTTTCTGAGAGCTTTGTAGCGAGTGAGCGGCGCCGGAGGCGAGGCATTTATTAGTAAGCGTGCCCGCTGGGGCGGGCACGTGACTTACAATCGCAGCCCGACGCATATGGGTGTCTATATGCGGCGGCTCGCTGACAGCAACAGCTGGCTGTTTTAAATGAGGCGACCCGGTTACTGTGAACGGGGAGCGTGCCATGAACATTCTGTGACGCGCGAGTGGTGCCGGAGACAGTGTGTCTGTTAGTAAGAGTGAGCGATTGTGAGCGGGCACGTGACTTACACTCATAACCTGACTTACTTGGTTGAAATGGCCGTGTGAAAGAGCGGGCATGAGATGGACGCGATGTCTACATCTAACACTCGAGTGGCATTTGCCAGCTTTATGAGAGTGGGCTCTGTGGTACTGATGGACACATGTTTTGAGTGCTTGTGTGCAGGGGTGAACACTGGGACGTGGGCACCTTTTCTACACGTAAAACACCATGGGCGTGAGCTGGATAACTAGCAGTGACTAGCTGTTTCATATATGACGACACGATTGCTTTGAATGGGGAACGTCGAGTGAGCACTTGTACTATGCGAGCTGCGCCGGAGGGGGTGTGTCTGTTAGTAAGCGTGAGCGGGCTCGTGAGCGGGCTCGTGAGCGGGCTCGTGAGCGGGCTCGTGAGCGGGCTCGTGAGCGGGCTCGTGACTTACATTCATAGCTTGACAGATATGAGAGCCTGGACACGGCGGCTCGCTGACAGCAGCAGCTGGCTGTGTCACGTGAGACGTCCCGATTGCTACGAATGGGGAACGGTTTGTGAAAATATTGCGAGTGGCGCCGCAGGCGGTGTGTCTGTTTGTAAGCGTGAGCAGGCACGCGACTTACGCTCATAGACTGACCCATATGAGAGTGTTTTAGCCATGTGACAGAGCGAGCAGAGGATGGACGTGAACACAAGGTTGTGGGCACGATACCTGCATCTAACACTCAAACGGCATTTGCCAGCTTTAAAAGAGTGGGCTCTGCGAGCGTGAGACACGGGGGGACAGTGCTTGTGTGTAGGGGTGAACACTGAGACGTGGGCACTTTTTCTACACTTGAAACACCAACGGCATGAGCCAGATACCAGACATTATACTCTTCTGAGATTTCTCTGGGCTGCCGTAAAAACGGCGGTTGTGTGCAGGCGAACGGGTAACATTACCGACTCGTTGGCTGCCAAATATTCCACTGCAGTAGCCCTTTCCAGGGGGACTGACATGGCGAGATAGTTTGACGGCGGTACGGCCGCGGCTTTAAACAGTGCTTTCTGTATGTAAGAAAAAACTGTCCACGAGCTCAGAGGAGAGCCGCATAAATTTTTTTTTTTATTATTTTTTTTTCTGCTGCCCGAGCCGGGATTTGAACACGGGTCTCTGGCGCGAAAGCTTAGGGTTTCGCCAGTGAGCCACAGGGGAAACAAAGTAAGCTTAAGTTAGCGTGAGCTGTTAAGAAAGCATCATCACAGCTTTGTGTCGGCGTTAGTTTGCAGGAGTGCATGTTATATAACAGGCTCACAGCTGCAATATTGAGAGATAGGGGTTAGTCCGGCCTCGGCGGGACTAGAACACTCTTCCCTTTTCCGCCGGTGAGATACACATGCGCCTGGGGCGCAATAGCTTTCTCGTACGTAGAGAAGCTAGCCGTGATTGGAACAGCTATTAGCGGCGCATCCTCATCCATATCAAGCGCCTCGTACCCTGAGGCGGCGGCAGCGCGGGCGGGAGCCGGCGGCTGCGCGTCCGGGAGGGGGGCGGGAAGGAGAGAGAAAAAGCTCGAGGGAGTCGTTCCGGCGAGCGTTTGAGTGCCACATCAGGCTCCGGCAGTCTCTGTGCACAGCGCTTCTTCTTGTGCGGTCCAGCAGATGGCGGAGTGACAGCTTTGCCGTTAAGAGGTCTAGACGAGCCCGCAGGGTCGACAGTTCCTCACAGTGGACGCCGACGTGCGAGGGCTGCGTGGTCCGGGCCCAGGCAGAGAGCGCACACACATGCCGGTCTCTGACGCTGAGCGGGGCTCGGCACGAGCCACAGGACGTGCGAGGCATTCTTACAAGAACGCTCGCGCTCTTTTAGAAAAGTGTGATTCGCAGCGGCGAGCACACACACACAGTAAATACAGTGAAAAAGAGCAGTAAAGGATATTGTCGCCGGATAGCGTTGCTGGCACGAAAGGCTGAAGGTGGCGAGAAGTCGACCGGCTTCCTTAGGCGCTTTCCTCTGCTGGCAGTCGCTGGATTCGACGGCGGCGGCTTCTCTCGGATCCAGCGGTATGAAGAGCTTCGCTGAAGAGGTGAAAAATCAGGGAAGCAGCCTTTGAGCCCCGTATTTATACGCTAAGCCACACCCCTTTTGCGCGAGCTGTGACGCGTAGAGGGCGCGAAGCGCCTCCATTGGGCGTGACGTCACGCCAGGCTCACTGGTAGGCTGCTGCAGTTGCCACAGGGCAGCCTATGAGCACACTAGACAGCCTGCTCTAGGTCTGCAGTGGCTGCACTGCGTTGACAATATATACAAAATTAAGGATAATTTTTGGCTTCAATATCTCGAGCAAAGATGAACTTTACCCGTAGCGTAAGCTAAACTTACGCAATACGAGAGAACCTCTCGTAAGAGAACCATGTTTTAGCCTACTACATTTATACATGTGAGGACGAGCGGAGTAAAATACTATAGATTAAAAAAACTATAGGCCTATAGCAAATACGTGCATATCAACAGCCTTGAATTAACCATAATTTAATATTATTACCTTAACAAGATGAAATATCAATAAATTAAGTGTATCAGCAATCATAAATCAAAGAAGAAAATTTCTTAGAAATATATGTTACCTAGGTGACGAGGATCACTCAGTCGCTTTGTGTAGTTTCAGTACGAAACAGCGCGGGGGCGCGCCTGTGCTTATGATTTTCCGATGGTAAAAACAAATTACATGTTGTTGTATTATTTACTTGAATATCTTGTTAACATTTTACAAAAGTCAAACTCAAATACAGTTACTGTTTTTTTGACCATGTGTCCAAATGTGCATTTTGTCCGTCATTAAAACGCCGCCGGCGGCATCACATTTTCATCAACGGGTTACTAGTTTGTTGTAGCCTGTTGTAGCTATATAGGCGCTCAGTTTTTTCTGTTGTAAAATACATTTGGCCAAAATTGCATTTGATAAAAGATGAAATGCTACTGTATGGACAGGCTATTTAAATGTAGACTACTTATTGGCTATGACTAGATGGCAAATTCAAGCCTAGACCTCTCTCTCAGGTCCAACATGTCTCAGTCACACATCAAATAAATAAAATATGAGCTTTTATAGACAACGTGTTTAGTACTTATTCAAACAACAAGATCTTTATTTACCCTTGCAAAACTTCGTTCAGCTGCTGTCTGCTGTGTGGCCGCTGCGGAGCTTCAGTTGATTCAGTCAAGATAGAGGGGCGGAGTTATCAGCTTTACTGACAGTTTCAGGATCGAACAAGATTTACACAAGCTCTTTTTAAAAACTTTCATTGGCTAAACGCTAAACACAGCGTTGAGTTCTCAACATGGCGCGGCCAGAGCCCAGATTTCATTCTACCTCTAGATGCGTGGTCAAAGCTCCCAGGGGTATCAGAATGGGTGTTGAACACTATAAAGAGAGCCTATTCGCTACAATTCGCTCGACGTCCCCGCCGTTATACGGCGCGCGTCGAAACGACGGTGAAAAACGAAATGTCTCATCTACTTCGAGCCGAGATAGAGAAACTACTGAGCAAAGGTGCTATAGAACCTTTATCTCAGGCTCAGAGCGAAGGGGGCCTATACAGCAGATATTTTCTGGTACCGAAAAAAGATGGGGGTCTCAGACCCATTTTAAATCTGCGACAGCTGAACAGAGCGCTTGTGAAGCGCCAGTTCAAAATGCTTACAACCAGGAAAACCCTCGCGCAAGTTTGCCAAGAGGACTGGTTTATGTCAATAGATCTGAAAGACGCCTATTTCCAGATACAAATAGCGTCCCATCACAGGCGATTCTTGAGATTCGCCTTCGAGGGCCAGGCATATCAATACACAGTCCTGCCGTTCGGCCTGTCCCTAGCACCCCGTACATTCACGAAGTGCATGGGTGCGGCTCTCCCACCCCTAAGACTCCGGGACATGCGAGTTTTGAACTACTTGGACGATTGGCTGATTCTTGCTCGATCTCACTCAGAGCTCATAGAACACAGGGCCACATTACTCGAGCACCTCGAGAATCTGGGCCTCACAGTCAATTGGGCGAAGAGCTCACTGTCCCCCAGTCAGAAAATTTCTTTTCTGGGAACAGTGCTGGACTCGCTATCCATGACAGCACGCCTGTCACCGGAGCGTGGACTAGACATTCAGCGTGTCGCGAAATCCTTCCGCCACGGCTCTATAGTCCCGCTCAAAAGGTTCCAGAAAATGCTGGGCCTGATGGCCTCAGCAGCCTCTGTACTCCAGCTGGGCCTGCTTCGCATGCGCCCACTGCAGATGTGGTTGAAAGCGTGAGTTCCGCCCCGGGCATGGACCGCTGGTCTGTTTCGCCTCAGGGTCGATCTAAAGTGCGGTTCAGCTCTGGAACCTTGGAAAGTAACCGACTGGTATCAGTCAGGTGTGAGTCTGGGGACCTCCTCGAGTGTGCAGGTGGTGTCTACGCACGCCTCCACCTCGGGATGGGGAGCGCTGCTCAAGGGCAGACCGTTCGCTGGCCTATGGTCAGAACGGGAAAAGCTCCTTCACATAAACTGCTTGGAAATGATAGCAGTCGACAAAGCGCTACGGTGCTTCTGTCCCCAGATAAAAGGTCACCACGTTCTGGTCCGGTCGGACAACATGTCAGTGGTGGCATACATAAATCGCCAGGGCGGCATCAGGTCCCGAAACCTTTACAGGTTGACGGAACGCCTTCTGGTCAGGGCTCAGCACAACCTGCTCTCACTGAGAGCAGCGCATGTGCCTGGTCACTTGAATGTGGGACCAGACAGACTGTCCAGAAACAATGTCCCAGCAGGGGAATGGTCGCTGCACCCGCAGACGATCCAACTGCTGTGGGAAACGTTCGGCAGAGCGCAGGTGGACCTGTTTGCGTCCTACGAAAACGCTCATTGTCAGAACTTTTTCTCGAAGAGCAAGGATGCGCTGGCCCATGTCTGGCCCCGTGTTCTCTTATATGCTTTTCCCCCTGTCTCGCTCCTGCCTCAAGTGTTGGAACGAATCAGGGAAAACGGATGCCCAGTGCTGCTCGTGGCTCCGCTCTGGACAAACCAGACCTGGTTCCCAGTCCTGATGCAGCTGGCCAGCACTGCCCCGTGGCCTGTACCACTGAGGAGAGACCTCCTCTCTCAGGCAGGGGGCTCGATTTGGCATCCTCGCCCGGATCTGTGGTCCCTGCACGCATAGGCCATCAACGGGTACCCGCTAACCTCCCGGAGGAAGTGTTAAACACGATCACGCAGGCTAGAGCTCCGTCTACTAGACGGCTCTACTCCTAGAAACGGTCTGTGTTCTCTGCTTGGTGTCAAGCTCAGGGCTTTTCACCCATAGGCTGCGGGGTTACGGAAATGCTTTCCTTCCTTCAAGAACTGCTGGATAAGGGCAGAACCAACACCTCCCCCTTTGGGCTTTGAGTGAGCGTGCAGTGTCAAGTGTGTATCTGTCAAAATAGTCTGAGAGATGGAGAAGAAACGCAAGGAATGTGCCGAGAAATAGCGTGTAATAGAAATAGCAGACGCTGTAAAATGTGTCAAAATATGTTTTCTGCAGCAACAGGACCAGCTGCAGAAAACATCCAGTGGATGATAAGGAGGATATGGAGGATCAGGAGAGAGATGAGAAAGTGTAGAGTCCGCGGTAAGCAGAACTACTTTCAAAACACTTTGGCTATGAGTGTAGGAACCCATAACCCAGTTACGCATTATTTCCACATCTGCATAGTTGACGATTACAGAAATTTACTAGAAGTTTAATGAGACGCGTTTTTATCCATGTTTTCCGCCAAAATAAAAGCTTGATGCAGTTTCCGTCAAAATAAAAGATCATGTGCTTATCTCTTTCAAGTTTAGAAATTAGTACAAAACTAATTATGAAAGTTTTATTTATTTTTCAGTGCATTTGTTTTACAATATATGGCTATTAGGCTACTGTCATGAGATTAATGTTATAACTTATTATGTAGTAGTGTAATATAGACAGACACTGTTAATGAAATAGGTTTAATTTTTTCTTTGTTATATTTGCACACTGAATATGGGTTGGAGCTTTTAATTTTGAACCCTCAAACTGCACCAGATTGATGAATTTAACATTAAAATGCACAAAATTTTCTTAGGGGGAGCATGCCCCCGAACCCCCCCTAGAAGGACAGAGGTCCGCCCACCACAGTTTTACCAAAATTCCTGTGAGAAACACTTGTATTTCTATGCCAATGCAGATTATAGCTTGTTTTTTGGATGCATCACTGTGGAGTATAGTTCAATTGTATTAATAAAGTACAATTTTGTACTTATTTCATCTGTTAACTCTCACTCGTTTATACTCACTCATTACATGGCATTAGTGGTTTTAATGAATAGGAGTTGAACAAAAACATATTCAAGGGCGTGCAAAGATGGGTGGTGTTTATTATCATATGTAGTGGGCCAGTCTGGACCAAAATACCAGGGCCGATTTTCTGTCCCAGTCCAGCCCTGGGCAGAACCCCATCCACGCTCAAAGTATACGTGGCGGCCATAGCAACGTTTGCAAAACCGGTGTCTGGCCAGTCACTGGGGAAGAACGACTTAGTCGTGCGTTTCTTCAGGGGAGCTCGGAGATTGAACCCCCCCAGGCCCCCTTCAGTCCCGATGTGGGACCTTTCCACGGTTTTGGAAGCCATGAAAGGTGCCCTATTCGAGCCAATCCATTTGTCAGACATGAAACATCTGTCTTTCAAAACGGTGTTTCTTATGGCTCTCGCTTCAATGAAGCGCGTAGGGGACTTACAAGCGCTTTCGGTAAGAGCGTCGTGTATGGAGTTTGGGTCTAATGACTCAAAGGTCATACTCAAACCTAGGCACGGGTACGTGCCGAAATCCCTCAACACACCGTTTAGGGCCCAGGTGATTTCCGTCCGCCCTTCTGGTTCTCAATGAGGAGAAGGATGCGAGTCTCCTTTGCCCTGTCAGGGCACTAAGAGCTTATGTGTCCCGCTCGTCTGGGTTTAGACAGACTGAGCAGCTTTTCGTTTTGTTTGCCGAACGTTCTAAGGTACTTGCCGCATCAAAACAGAGCCTATCCAGATGGATAGTCGATGCCATAGCGCTGGCTTACACCTCTAAGGCCCTGCAGTGCCCCTTGGGTGTCAGAGCACACTCCACGAGAGGCGTGGCCTCTTCGTGGGCATGGTCTAGCGGGATTACCCTGGAAGATATCTGTACGGCCGCGGGCTGGGCCTCGCCGTCTACATTTATAAAATACTATAACCTGGAGGTTCCCGCCTTACAAGCTAAGCTTTTGGCGGTCTAGAATTCAGTGCTATCCGCCCCGCTGTGCCAGCCCAGACGCTGAGTTTGGCCTGCGTATCGCTCACTGACCGATCCAAGAGTGTTGACACACGTATGGCCACCCAGTTTAGGCTGAAAGCTTTCACCCTGGCGGTGTGGTATAATATTTATATGATTAGCTCCTCTGGATGCTACTTTATAAGGAATGATGCTTCTAGCCCCTCTTCCTTCACTCTCTGTGAGTCTATGGTGATTATGCACTACATGCGCCCCGGGCTTCTGCCCTTGGGACTTTGGTGTTGGATCCCTGTATGCACGGCGTGTTACACGGTGTTCCCCATAGCGTAAGATATTACGCAGTACGAGAGATACTCTCGTAAGAGAACGTACTCGGTTACTAACGTAACCTCTGTTCTCTCTAGAGAGGGAACGAGTACTGCGTAATCTTGCCGTGCTTAAAATACGCTCTGGTTCGCTTCAGCGATGAAAACCAGTTTGTATCAGCCTATCGACCTGCTTTTATAGGGAGAGACCACGCCCTTTCTGGCTGGACGTGACGAAGTGGGCGCGAAGTGCCCCCATTGGTCATGACGTCACGCAGAGCCGCTCTCGATAGGCTGCTGCTTTTGCCGCAGGGCAGCCAATAGGCGCGTGAGCTGCCTCGCCTATGTCTGCATGCTGCCGCAAAGCGTTTTACATTGATTAAAAATTAAGGATAATTTTTGGCTTCAATATCTCGTGGAAAAGAGGTTTTCCACGTAGCGTAAGATATTACGCAGTACTCGTTCCCTCTCTAGAGAGAACAGAGGTAAGGTTAGTAACCGAGTACGTTTTTGTATTTAAACACAAACTTCAAAGTTTTTTAGTATATTGACAGTTTTTAAAACTGCTATAGTATTGTTTGTAGCTTGATCCATCCAGCTACGTATGATGTTCTTTTCAGGGCTGTTTGTGTCAACGACAACCATTGGACATTTATAGTAAGTAACTTTCTAAATTTCTACAGAAGTAGATACATGAATAGATGGTAATGCAGACTTAAGATTAATTATCTACTGACAGTTACTGTTTTTTTTTTTTTTTTTGTTTTGTTTTTTTTCAGGCAATGTTCCCAAAATTGTCCAAATCCATATATATTGACCCTATTGGTGCTAATGAATCCGCAATTTCCAAATGCAAAGATGCTACAAGGCAAGTATTGTATGCAAAGTTTCTTAAAACATTGAGGTATCTGTTGTATATTATGTATTGCGGCTTAATGATGAGTACACTTGCACACACTTCTATTTAATAGATCTTTCTTTAGGATGAAAGGTCTGAACATTTCCAGGTGTGGATGCCACTCAGTTGTGCATCCTACCCAACATGATTCCACATCATGTGGTGCATTTGTTTGCAAAGTAAGCTATATGTACTTGTATGAATTTTTACAGTCTTTATTGATAAAACCTAATTCATGTAAGGCATAACTGCTCACATCAGCTAGCAGAGCTGCTTCTTATGGAGGAAGAAATGACGTTTTCAAATGAGGAAGGCGTTGTTTAAATGCGCCTGGAAATTGCAAAAAGGCTTTTAAGAGAAACTGGTGAAAAATAATCATTTACATTTGTATAGCCTTAACTACTTTTATTTATAAAGTTTTCTGGGCATGACATGACTCCCTCTACGTATTATAGATGACCTTTCACAGCTCTGTTGTTCGTGTGGAGAGCATATAAGCAAAAAGGCCAAACTGTGCAATGGGTAAGAACAATTTACAGTATAAATATTCATTGCAAACCACTCACTTAACAATTAACTTATTCTAATGTTTGTTCTTCCTTCCTTAGATTGAATGTACAGAATGTGGAAGGTGGTACCATTGGGACTGTGTGGGTAGACCTTCCACTGTTGGCAAATACAGCTGCCCTGCATGGTTGTAGTGCTTTTGTCCTGCATTTTTTTCTGTTTTTGTTGCTGTTATGTTATGTATATGTTTGTTGAACATCCCCCTAAATAAATGCTGTGGGTAATTCACTGGCTGTCTTTAATTATAAAATTATATTTGCATAGCTATAGCTTATCACTTTTCTCTACTGTTAAGGAACATTTATGGAGTGTCCTATATGCTTTAACTCAGTCCTCAGCTTAAAGGTGCTCAAAGCGATGCTGGGTGACGTCACTTCTTGTTGACGTTCAAAGTATTGTCAAACAAAACGGAGGCTAGCTAGACCTTCCCTCCTCCTCATCCCGTCCCCTCCCCCTGTAGTTTTACTGATACTTCTTTCAAGGTGTAATGTCAGCAAGTGAGATAAATGCTTTCATATAATGCAAAAAAATAGAAACATTACCAGAAAAACACGATAAAACGTTTCGCCACCTGAGGTTATAACTTTTGCTCACATACCAGGACGCAATAATAGCAAGATAATGTTAGCTTCAAATTTAGTCAAAGTTGTCAATAGGCATTGAATGAACATTCAATTTCATAATAAATAGTTGGTGAAAACTATCATTCACACAAACTGTCGCCCTACTGTACAAACTTGATTATTTACAATAGAGATCGATAGCTAGCTGCTAAAAACCTATATGTTGTATTAACCAAAGTTAGCGCTGACTGCATTGTTCTAGCTAATTATATCCTTGTGTTTGTTAGGCGAACATGAAAGTCCATTTAGAAAAACCAAACTGGATTTACCCTGTCCAGCAGAAACAGAGCTAACGTTACCTGAATGTCGGATTGGAAGCCCTTCTGCCGGCGGAGTTCTCACCACCTTTCAAAGGCTTTTCCAGTGTAAATTCGGGCATGCGTTCCTTCTCCTTTTCCCTCTTCTTTGTATTTTTGCAATCTGTTCATCAGAACGTCGTCTCTTTGGTCGTGTGTCGGCCATATCAAACTTAAAGAGTTAAAATTATAACTTTCCTCTTCATGCTTCTCTCCTCCATACTCCCCATGTACGCTCACTAACCCCACCCCCAGGCTGGAACACTGTTTGTTTTGTTTCGTGGAGCGGGTCGCCACAGTTTGTTTCTGTTGCTGTTTGTGGAGGTCCAGTGTCTACAGAGACCGCATTTTTTACAGTGTGTTCAGGGGACAGGCAGCTAGCGGATAGTGAGGAGATGTTTGCTGTATGTGACAAAAAATGTTTTGGCCTAAAAAACGCGTGACATCGCTTAGAGCACCTTTAAATAAAGAAATACATTGACTTGTTCCTTTAACCACAGTGCATTGCTGCTCAATTTAAATTAAGCCACAAACCAGGCATCATAAAAATAATCTGCGAATACACACACTGCAAAGACACAATGCAAATACTTTATTTAATGTAACGTTAGCCACTTACAATTGTCATTTAGATACAATTTCCATTTAAACGAATGTAACAAAATGATGTGGGCGTGGTCTGTGTTTCGCGACATTGAGAAAAAAAAAACATAACTTCCCTTAAACGGCATCTGAAACATACAGCGGAGCAGCGACTGAGGATACAAACATTAATTTACCAATAATATGGAAAGCTCGCTGTGACGAATCTGTAGGCGTCTAACTACTACTGGAAATCCAGGTAAAACTATATGCGTGCACACGCGTTCCCCCAGTTAACATGATCCCCAGTTGATCCGTAACACCGGACCACATCCGCGTGCAGTGTAAAAAGCTCTAACCTGTTAACATGGGTATTGAAAAAAATTTGCACCGCATACAAAGTATGTGTGAAACACTCGTCCCCCCTTATTTACACTGCACACGTCTGTGGCGCATTACGGCTCCGACACGGTTTTATTCCGTCCTCCATGCGGTGCCAACTCACACCAGTGCTGCGTTCCAGTCCACTTTTAGACACGCACTTGCAAACTTCCCTAAGTGCTTCCCCTCTGGGGAATCCCTGCCGCCATTTTGATGTGTGTTCCACTTCGTGAAGTGGACGAGGGAAGTTTATATGGACAGACTCGATTTTGACCGAGGGAGCGAGTCTACTCACACATGCCAACCCTCCCGATTTTTCCGGGAGACTCCCAAATTTCAAAGCCCCTCCCGAAAATCTCCCGGACCGACCTTTCTCCCGAATTTCTCCCGATTTCCACCCAGACAACAACCATCCGTCACTGGGCGACGTTTCAGACCGAACAATAATAGGGGAAAAAGAAGAAAGAAGAGACCATGGCGAATAAAAAGAGAAAATATGCCTGCAAATTCCTAACTGAATGGAAAAAAAATCTAAATCTAACTCGTGTACTCGTTACTTAATAAACAAAATAAGATAAAAATGAGCATCAAACAGGATATACCCGCATACACGGGGTGCCCGCATAGATAGTAAAAGGGGTGTTCGCGGTATATAATATAATATATTATATTGCACATAATATAATAGCCTACTGCCGACAGTTCAACAAGGAGCGCACAGCTTTTAAAGGGGCCACACCTTTGTACTCGCTAATTACCCAATCCAAAAAAAAAAAAAAAAAAAATCTCCCGGATTTTGAAAACCAAATGTTGACAAGTATGAGTCTACTTCATATGTACACTTCAGGCAGCGCCATATACCACAATGCAACACGATTGTGACGTCACCGCAGATCTCGTCTAATCACCACCACCACAAACAACTCTATGATATATTAATTATGACTTTTTTCATTTAAAACAACCCAAACACATCTATATACATTTGGATTCTGCATTAAACAAATTCTTAAAGGGAATAAAAAAATTTTTTTTTTTTAAATCAACTCCATCGCGGATTCAAAGTGATCAAGGGCTTAGGACGTTCCAGTTCAGCCCATTGCAGTTTCCGGCAGTCGTGGCACTCATGCAACGCAAGCAATGACGTACATCCGAGTGAACAAGACGGAGGCAAGTTAGCGAGTGAGAATGGCATGACAATTTTGGACTGGAACGCAGCACAGGGGCATTTCAGAAGCGAAGCGACTGGATGCGCGAGACCATGTGATTTGCCTGTCCGACGTGTTTTTCTTTATTTTTTCGGTTTTTACCAAGTATATATTGGTGTGCTACACAATTTCGAGTGTGCACAGGGTGTTTATTTTGACATTGACAGTGTTTTTTCACTTTTATTTTGTATTTACCGTGCGGCAAACATCGAAAATAGACTCGGTGCCTATCTTAAAGAGCAACATGCAGGTTGAATTTATTTCTGAATTAATACTTTAAATTGTCTGCAGAGGTATTTTAAAAACGCATATGTAGAAATTACTAATGAAATCTCATTTGATATTGAGATTTTGATGAAAATGTACTAGGCTCTGGAATACGCCTTTCCCGCTATAGCAACACGTCATATGACGTAGGCCGAGGTAAATAAAAGAGCTCGCGGTCAGCTTTCTCATTGTTGGGTGTTGGTGTAGTTAGAGCAGTATTGAGAGACAGAAAGTTTTAGATCGAGTTTTAGGGAAGCCTTAATGGTAAATTATTGTGTTTGTGCTAGTTGCACGAATTCCATCCTGTCAGGACATCGTGTCAATCATTTTCCTTCTAGGAAAAACAAGGCTTTTCGGTCTTGGGTGCGTTTTGTGCAGGTGAAGAGAGCAGACTTCACTGCCGCGTCTGTTACCACACACTCGGCCGTTTGTGGCGCACATTTCACTTAGGTATTGTCATTATGGCATGGTATTTAGTCAATGTAGATAGTGCTAACCAGCTTGGATGGACTGCATAATCACTGTCAGCGTAGAATATGAGAAGACAAAACGTTTCTGGCTTAAATTAAGACAATCTAAATGGATGTTTAAATCAAGAACAAGGTCGAACGTATGTTTGCTAAAGCAGATTTATTGCAAAACACCAAGGTACTAGCCATACAGTAGATGAACCAGTGTTAGCCACGGTGCTAACTTACATGAACTCACCAAGTCACTTGCCCTATTCGCCACTGGTTTTCTTGACACCACAACTCTACTTCTCTCCTCTGCCCATTGTTCCCCTCCCCCTGATCTCCCCCTGACTACTATCTCGCCTAGGAGGCTCATAATTATAGGCCTGTGGGCCATCATAAGCATAATCGTCCACATCGGGGAACTCGGTTTCTTCATTTGCATCCATTGTAATCTGAGCTTGAACTTGACCAGACTCCCTCGCCGATCGTCACTTCCGGTTAGTGCTTTACAGACGCGGAAGTTATTTTATCACAATTTATCTCAAAATATCGTTAATGGCTAAATATATATTACTCCAGTTAAGAAAATCTAGTTGTTCTATCATCAACATACACAATGCTATATAGGGGTGTCCGACCTGCATGTTGCTCTTTAAGCGAAGCAGCGCGGAGAGCCGCTTCTGAAGCGTGCCGCGTCGCGGCTGGTGTAGAGCATTGACTAGAGTGGGCGCGATCAGCTCTGGTAGCCGTGTCGCAGCCTTAACGCGCTTCAGACGTGTGCAGTGTAAATAAGGGGTAAGCTACACCCTCAGCACCATATTCCCACACATGTTGCCTTGGCTTTTGGCTTGCTTAGTTGGGGACATTTAATATTCAATAATATTATTGATCTGCCTTACTTAAGGTGGACGTTGACGCAATTTTCTTTTAGAAACAAACTTTGTTGTATTATTTTCATGTTATCACTGTGAAGCTGCTTTGATACTATCTGTATTGTAAAAAGCGCTATATAAATAAAGGTGACTTGACTTGACTTGCTCTCAATCACCTGATTACTGATCAGCACCACCTGCATCCAATCATCACTACACTATATCAGCAGCACACTCACTTCGGTTCACCCTCGCCTGGTCTCGTTGTTTTAACCTAAACACCTACCTGTGGATGCTTACCTGAACGTTTCAGTCTCAAACTACCCCAGAATCTGTCGTCTTCAGGCTTTTGTTTGGTTCTCATCTCCAGTCTCCCGGTTCACCTGCTAGACATCCTCTGCAACCACATCCAGGTAAGAACTGTTATTATTCTGCCAGAAACACCATATCTTCCAACCAGTTATTCACCTGGCATCTTCTTTCTGAATAAACTGAGTTTATTACCTGTGTTGTTCTCCTCTTGTATCATGACACAGTCACTGCCGGTACTGTCACCTCTAAAATGTGCATGATGGTTCTACCTAACCCACATAGTCCTTCCTATCAGGTCTTACATGTGCAAATGCCTGTCACCACCTCTGCTTGAATTGTCTTTCATCTTCCCTGCGGCAACTGTAAATTCAATTTATTTATCCTGACTCATCTGCAAACTTTAACAGATCTTCACACAACAAAAACATCTGATGCCACACCTTCCGTTTCACATTCTGATCCTACGCAACTGTCCCCACTCTGTATCAGGAAACCTCTGCACTCCTTAATCACATTCATGCCCATCAGTCCTGGGCACGATGAACCATTTGAGTCTTTAACAATCAACACTCCCCTTTTTGGTATGACTTTCCCAATTATATTTAAATTCACCTCAGTATACGGAATGACTAACCCAGTAGCAGCTACCAAATTAAACTTTTGGATGTCAATGTTGTCACTTGAGAACCAGTATCAATCAAGCCAGGTATTTTAACCCCCTGTATCACCACTTCCACAACTGGACATTATCCTATTAAATTATCTTTCTTTTCTGATTGGCCTTTACCAAATGTATCCACTGTTTGGGCCTGTAAAGTGGGTTCTACAAGTTTACAGACCCCTGTGCTCCCTCACAACCTCTTTCAATATGCCCAACACAGACAGACGGTTTTCTCTAATGGTCAAATCGGTCTGCGCTTCTTAGACCCCTCAAGTCATACCTCGGTCTTGCATTATCAATGCTTGGCTTCTGCACTACTTCATTCATCTTTTCGATCATTATTTCTCATTTTAATATTGCTCTTGATGATGCTCTCCTAGTTTCCCAAGTGTTCAATATATTAAAGGAATAGTGCAATGAACTCAGAGATTTGAGTAGCAGTCGTCAGTAAAATAAAGGGAACACAGCAAAAGTTTAGGATTATACTGCTGTGATCTCGTGGTAAAGATTAATTTTAACCACTGATTCTTCACATGCTCGTCCTTGGGCAGTGAAAAAAAACTGGCTTTACCTTCAGATTATAGAGCACAGCGCCGTCATCTCGACATGATGCTGTCCGGTATCCACAGGAATCAGCTGCTGGTTTGAGGTTCAAGTTAGCCTGGTTAAAACCAGACCATTCTCAGTTGTAACTAAGTTAGGGTCTGGCAAAGCTTCATAGACAAATCATTTCCAAAGGGGCGTCACCAACGGACGTAGCTCAAATGCCTCTGGGTGTAATTGGATAGACCTAAAACCAATCAGAGCGATGGAGATGACGTATGCAGAGCGACGTTTGTCTGTTATAGAATAGTCTCGCGTAGCCAGACCTTCAGACTGACGGCTGAAGGTCTGGAATTCATAGCAGCTTTCTTTGGCCAAGGCCCGCCCATAAGGCCGTTTGACCGACATGTAAAACAACCAATTACAGTTCGTTTCGTTCAGCGTCACGTTTCGGTGCGTGGAAATGTCCCCACAACAACAGACCTGCGTGCAACAAGTCAGTCAGCATAGAAAATCAAAGAAGAAGAAAACTTCAAGAGTCTTTCCCGTGAACCTCGCATACTTTTGAGAATTCTACGTTTAGCTGATCTTGATAAATGCTCATTGTCACTCATGTAAACACAACAGTTTTTCTTCCGCAATCACACGTCTGCGCTTTGTTTCCCGGCGGACCGAAAATAAACGCGACACTCGCGCCCCCCGGAAATCCGATAAAATTCAACCAATCAGATGACGACTTCGACATTCCTGAAGTGTTTCCAGTTAAGTGTACCATATGCATCAGACGTTTAGCCAACGTTCTGTGGGCGTGACGTCTGAGGCTGAGACTAGTTATAGAACAACTTGCAGACACTGATTAGCTACTTGCTCTACGTTTATTTAAAATGAACAGCAAGACAACTGGAAGTGAATGTGCTTTCCGTTAAATAAATCACACACAGTAAACAAAAAATTTAGACGCGCAAACTGGGTGCCGGTGCTGTGAGACGGCTCGGGCACATTTCTTTCATCCTCGGATGCGGCGCCGCGCTCGCTGTTACAAAAAACCCGTGCACACACAGGCAAGCGAAATAGGTTCTTGCGCACCGAACGGTCATTTTTGTCCCGCGCACCTTCGCGCTCGTGTGGACGCGTCGAGTATAAACAAGGCTTTACTCCGTGTCAGCGCCCGCTCTGATTGGTAAAGGGGCACAGACCTCTCCCGAATCATCTCCAGCACTCAGCCTCCGAAGCACCACTAACTCCGCCTCCATTTCCCTCGTAAGCTGATATCAGTAAAAACATTCTCTATGATAAATGTTTGTGAAAAAAATATTCTAATAACATGGTTTTGGCGGTTATAGAGTTCTAATGACGGTGTTCAACTATAACCGTCACACATAGTTCCACGGCGGCATCCATCTTTGTAAATGTAAAAAATCTGCTTCATCGTCGCTGTGCTGTCATCGTGTAAAGCCCGCCTCAACGTTTCTGATTGGTGCCGCGATTTCGACGGATTGGAAATGGACTTCAATGAGCTCTTTGCCAGACTAACTTTCAGAGCAAATCTAAATTTGCCGGAAGTTGTCTGGGTTTTCCCAGGCTAGGTTCAAGTTTTACCTGGTGTCTGCGTGCGCAATAGGTGGGCGGGCAATATGCTAATGTTTCGTCTTGACGTCACAACGAAATGGCTTATGACTCGTTTGAAAAACGATTAATTTAGTTGACTTAAGAGTCGACTCTCACTTTTGAAAGACAATAACTTAATATACGGTGCACTTTCATATTTAAAACTTTGCAGGGTGTTTTCATTCACTTAGAGCTATGTTACACACTACTACAGGGATTAAAGTGAAAGAAATTCTTCTGACAGATTTTTTTTTCCAGGCCAAGTCATATTCCTTTAACTTTATTTAAATAGTCGAGAGACCAATAGCGTTTTAAACCGCTTTAATATTGCCAGTTTGCGTATTTGAAAAGCTATTTTAATAGGGCTGTAACGATACGCGATATAAAACCGAAGTCGCCATAGGCTACTCATATCCACGAACCTGTGTCGCGGTGTGAGAAGACAGAATCGCCACACACCCCTTCCAACTCCCAGAATTATCCTTCCTGGCCAGATCCAATGCTACTGTCACGGTTTGGGTTTTGTTTCTTGTTCCTGGTTCTTGTCTGTCATGTGATCCCACCATGTGTCTTGTCCCATGTTCAGCTGTTCCCCGTTATGTTGATTAGTCTTCCCAGGTGTTTCAGTTTAACCACGCCCCCTTGTTATCTTGTTTAGCTTGTGTTCCCTTGTATTTAAGCCTTGTATTTTAGTTCAGTCCTTGTGAGTTCTTGATGTTGTAACGTTTGCCTGTAGCTGTCTCCTTGTTCGTGTTCTGAGTTTTCTGTTCTGAGTGTTCCCTGGATTTCCTGTTTGTTTTATTAAATGTGTGTTTGCAATTGGATTCTCGCTTCATTCTTCCCGAAACGTAACAGCTACCACATCTTTCAATTACTATTAGTATTATTTGAAGTTAACATTATAAAATACGTAGACCTACACCACAAAACTAGGTGAGGATAAATTAAAATTGGGCAATTTCAGCGTTACGGACGTGACATTTGCAGTCAAAACTTGAAATATAAATTCTCAGAAAATGCATCTAATACCAATACATTGAAACTTCTGTAAATACATCCATAATCCCTTAATAAAGGAGTTCAGACATTAGAAAAATATAAGTCTACACATGCATTTTATATTTAATATGAGGGAAGATGCATATGACAAAACATCTTTAACTTTTAGGTGGCAAAATATTGTTTTAGGACCTAATTCTGTGAATTACACTGCACAAACCAAAAGTAATACTACCGAATGAAGAAGGGTTGGTTCTACCCAGAACATAAAATATAAATTTTATTTTATGTTTCGTGTTCGCATTTATGAGAAAAAAACAATGTTACGTGACAGTTCTGGAAGCGGCACTAAAACTTTCACGCAGAGACCTCAAACAGAAAGCACACAGCCTTTCTTTAAAGTAAATTTCGTTTTGTATTAATTGTATCTTAATTTTAATCAATGTTTCATCAACCAATTAGGCCTACCTGCATTTAATAAATAAGTAAATATAGCAGACATAATCACGACACGGAGACGCCGGCGCGTGAAGTGGAGCTCGTCTTATAAATGAACCGAAACTCAGCGTATAAGGTAGCCTACTTCACAGAAATATATCTATATTGAAATGTCTACTTTTAAACAGAACAATTCAAAACGAAAGAAAACAGACTCTCTGCTTATGTAGGCCTAATCCGAATGAAAAGTGCATTTCTCTCTGGCGCGTTCAATGCGAAGATCGCGAGTCAGCATCGCAACTTCATCTTTCCAGCCGCGTGAGCCGACACTGAGAAAACACTTGTATATTAATAAACAATTAAAATGTCTCCTTGCTATTTTTACAATCATAATCATTACTTTTGCCGGTTCTTTTTGACAGCTTTTAGGTGGCAGCGCCACCCTTACATGAACGCGTCAGCACCGAAAAGATGGAGATGGAGATTTTTTTTTTAGAATAATCGCACAACCTATTTGATATTCTATAATTAAATACTCAGTTACTCATCCCAACCAACTAAAATGTTTACTTGTAAGCGTCTTTTTACATGTTAGTTTATCCGTGAGCGGGAATTGAAAACCCGGAGTGGACCATGAGCGAGAGTGGAGAGAGGAACGTGCTTTTCGTCCACTCCAGGCTCTGATCACATCCCCCTCAGCAGGGTGAACACACCTCGTCTTTCCTTAAGACCTATTCAAACTATTCAAACTAAAATTAAGACATTTATTACACTATTTGAGAAATGAAAGCCTGTTTACGGCCTTAAAATTATGAAAAGTGAATTTAAGACATTAAGGATTGAACCCTGCAACTGACGGAAATACGTCATAGACTCGCTGAAATTAACGGAAATCCGTCGTAGCGACGGAGAACTTTAATCCCTGCTACTATGTTCCACGTCATGTCGAGGGGCGGCAGTGGCTCATGTAGGTTGTCTACAAACCGGAAGGTTGGTGGTTCAATCCCCGGTTCCACCTAACCAAGTGTCGAGGTGTCCATTAGCAAGACACCTAACCCCAGCTGCTCCCGATGAGCTGGATGGCGCCTTGCATGGCTGACACCGCCGTCGGTGTATGAATGGGTGAATGTGAGGCAAACTGTAAAGCGTTTTGGTGGCCATTGGGTCTGTGAAAGCACTATTGCAGTCCATTTACCATACATGAAAGGTCATTTTCAAAAATCCATAATAGGGGCTCTTTAATGTTTTAAAATGATTCAAAATGGAATTCAAATATAAAAAAAAAAATTGAAGGTATACAACTGTAATATTGTGCTGAATGCAAAACTTAACAAAAAATTACCTGAACATGTAAACTGCCCAATATAATTACTAGTTTGGCGTGTTCCTCAAGACAACTATATTAAAAATCATTAAAGTTTCTGACTTAAACAGCTCTTTTACAGAACAGCGCAATTCTTCAAAGTTTCGACAGACAACACTACTGTTTTCAGAAGATGAAGACGAAGGTAGACATGATCCGATACGAAGAGTAATTTTAATATTACAACAAACACAGGAACAGACAGAAGGTTTAACCTTCCAGTAACATTGAACCTACATGATTTACATAGTAACATAACCTGAAACATTGCACACAACACGCAAACATCGACCAACAACCAAAGACTGAAAACCGAGGAACTAAATACAGAGATAATGAAATGATAAAGAACAGGTGTGATTAGATGACAACTGATGACTGGCAGGAAAAGCAAACAAACACATGTGACTGATAAAAACAAACTGAAAGTCAATGAAAACAAACTCTGAACACAACTGTGACAACTTTTTACGTGTACCAGTATTAAAGATAAATATAGCTGCAAGCAGCAATTAACAGGGTTCAAGCATTTAAGACCTTCATGCCAACTATGCTGTTGGGGTCTTGGCCGAACCGAAATGTAGGCATGAAACCATAAAATATCCATGATGGAGAATACGCAAATGATATAAATCTATAGTTCCAGTCAAAATCAGTTGTTCTCCATTTCTACACAGTTTTGTGAAGTTTTTACTTTGTGCACACAATATATAGACATGTTACTCACAATGTAATACAGGCAATTTAACATTGGAAAAATATGGTTTTCAAAGCTTTTTAACTGTTATAGCGCCATCTATTGTCTGATCCCCATGAGATTTTGCATGGATTTTCAGAATGTTAGTTCACATATTCTCAACCATTTTCATGAAGTTTTTGTTTAGGATTTATAAGCTTTTGAGCCATTTTCTAAATGACCATTTTATGGCCAACCAAATACAAACGTTTTTTTTTCCCGATAATTATTGATCTACAGTATCAAAATAAAACCCAGTTCAAAAAAAGTATAGGTCCCAGTTCAAGGGTATTGATGTTGAGCCCAGTTATATGGTTCGAAATGTGTTTTTTTGTAATGATGTGTTGTTTTCATGTTATATGTTGTTTTGTTATATAACCGTTTGTGTTTTTCTGTTAGGTTGGCACAATAGAGGTCAAAGTGTGCCATGTTGAAGTAGCTACGCAGATGGTGGAGGAGATGGGTGCAAATGTGGAGACTCAGACATGCTACGTGAAAGATTCTTCTGGACATATGAAACTACAGTTGTGGGCGGGACAAATAGGACTGGTGCTGTGTGGTCACTCGTATCAGATGCGCAATCTGAGCACCTGAGAATATCTGGGATCTATGTACCTGACCACAACTCAAAATACTGAGATTGTGGAAATCAAAGAAGTGGCTGGAGCAAGTTCCTTTGCACAGTTTGAAGTTGAGGAAGAGCAGGTGACCAGTTACACTGGAAGCATCATTCGTGCTGAAATTGCAGTGTCAAAAAAGTGCACAAAATGCCAGGCGTGGCAGATTGATTTTGATACTGCTTTGAAGTTCCATCGGTGCCAACGATGTAAATTTCTTCAGAAAGCAGAATATTATCAGCACACAGCCAGTGGTCGAGTCGCGCTTCTCCAAGAAGGGAACGAGATGGACCTGAATGTGACAAATTCTGTCATTAGGCGTTACCTGGAGAAAGAAGGCATCACACATTTGCTTATCGAAGGGCAAAATGTGGAAGAGCATCTATTGAGTGGTGATGCATGGAAAATTTAAGTCCAAGGTGATGTTGTTGTTGGAATTGAAAAAGTGGTGCAAACAGCTGAAAGTGAGAGGTCAGAAGAGGAAGAGCTTGCAGGAGCCATGGCCGCTCTGGAAAGTGAACAGATGTAGTTGTGGTAACAATGTTGGACAACACCAATTTGTTGTAGCATAAGGATAACGGAAGGTGTGATTTTAATGCGTGTGTTAATAATTCCTTGGATTATAGGCCCAATGGTTTCAAAAATCCCTTAAAAAAATGTGGAGGAACTACATCTGTGGGACAGGTGGAGGATTTAATCTGATCAAATAACATCTTTCAAAAAAGAAAGAGACGGGCTCAAACTGGTTAAAAACAGCAGTGCATGTGGCCAAAATAGGAGGAGAAGGAGGTAAGATGAGTATTTAATGTTTGCTACCTTATCCACAGAGTTATAAAACTTCTTGCAGGTATCAGGAGACACGTCAACAATTAGTTTGAGAGGTATTTAGCACAGCATTAATTGTTCTAAGTTCTTTAGGTTTATGAGAATTTTTTTAAATAATTTAATTTTAAATTCAATTTAAATAAAAGGTGCAACGGTATCCAAAACAATTTGACGTGGAGTTAAACAGTGAGGTTAGCTCCTCAGTATTAAAGCAAGACGGAAAAATAATTTCATATGGATTTTGGAAAACTGCAGAAAACTGAGAGTTAAATATTGACATCGCCGCGCTGGAATACTCAGTTTAGAGTAACAAGGAAGAGAGATCTCAAACAGAACCGGCATGTGATCAGAAAAAAAAACAAACAAAAAAAACACGCTTCGGATATTTCAAATTTTGAAACTGGTACGCCACATGATAGCCTAAAACAAGATCTAGCGTGTGACCATGTTCGTGTGTAGAACCTGTCAGAGACTGAACCAAATTAAAAGATTGATTAAAAGAATAAATTCTAATTAAAGTCTTTGACCAGTGGCTTCGTAGGACAGCATACATGAAGATTAAAACCAGCAATAACTAAAATCCAGTCTTAGTTTGGCATGATTCCAGACAAAAAAAATCAGAGTAGTTGTCATTGATGAAATCCTTATTGTATTTAGGTGGTCGATATATCAGCGCATAGCACCGGCTGGAAACCACAAAATTAAAAAATATTCAGTTCAAAACTGGCAGATGGCGGCAGTTAAATGTTTCTTGTCTTAAAGGCAAATGCAGGATGTCCCTTTAGCACTTTTTAACCCTTCACTCAATTTGATACAGACACAAAGGGCCAATCCCAATTCTACCCCTTACCCCTTCACTTTCCCCTTCCCCTCCGTTTTGCACGTGCACGTGAAGGGGTAGGGCTGTCCCAATTCTCTTTTGGTTGGAGGGGGAGGGCTAGGGGGAAGGGCCAGAAGTGTCACTGCATACACCGGCTACAGACGCAAAATGGCTGCCCAAGCGAAAACGGAGACTCATAAAATGTAAGTATTTTTGGCTTTAATAACTATTTTAACGACAAATAATGATTTGCTTTGTTACATTCAATATTGTGTTCATATTTACGGTCAGTTTCTTCACAGAAACGTTTGTGTAAAAAAAAAAAAAAAAAAAAAAAAAAAATCGCTAAAATTACTATAGTTTGCTAACGATAGTGCCGCAACATATTTTCATGTCTGACAACTGGTGAAAATAGCGGTAACCCACGCGACTGAGATGACTGCAGCTGTCGACGGCATCTTGGAAGTTGTGATAAACATCGGCGCATCTCCTGTGACGTAGGCGCTAGCGACGACTTATGACGTCTAACGGAGGCGTAGTGGTGTCCCATTTCTTAGGGGAATATTTTCACCCCTACGCCTTGCCACTCTGTTTCAAGGGTCAAGGGGAAGGTGAAGGGTTAGGGGTAGGGGAAGCCGGAGGGGTAAGGGGTAGAATTGCTGAGTATGTTCAATCAGACGACTAAAATTCACCTGCAGAGAATAAGGATGTCACAACAACAATGAGCCACTCACACAAAGTATAAGGTTTAACTAAATGTATTGTTTTGGTCGTTGAATGCAAAACTTGAATGCAGTAAATGGAATGTATAAAAGGAACAAATAAAATGAGAAAATATTGTAAAGAAAAATAAAATACAATATAATAAAACAAATTCTTTAAACACCTTTTTCTTATAGGTTTCAAGGACATCAAATACTCGAAAGATCTCGAAAGGCAAGTATAATCACTTGTCTTTTAAACACTTGTATGTTAATTTATACATTAACCTCTTGTTTGTTCCCTTCTAGGTTTCACTAGATTTAATTCAGTTTCTTTGAAAAAAAAAAAAAGTCACCACCAGTAACACTGAATTCACCTTATGACTTAATTTTCAATTAAAGTTAATTTCTTATTTGATATCTTTTGATTTTTTTTTTTTTTTTGTTAACTAGGTTTCTTCTTCTGGCTCCTAATTTCAAAAAGAAAAAGAAAGAAAGGAAACAAAATAAAAAGACAATTACATTTGATTAAATAACACACACACAAAAAAACTAATAAACCCAATAAATTCACCTTTAATTCCCTTCACAGGGATTTAACCCCTCAGGCTTCAAAATGAGTTCAGTGTCTGAAGTTATATTCACAATCTGAATACTGCTGAAATCGTTAAACGACAATGGTCGGCTATTGTTCGTTATTCAGTCTCTCCTCGTGACTGAATCCTTTCCAATTGAACAGTGAAAAGTGTAAATGTTGTTAGTTCAATTTCCTACCACCCAAATCGGCAATGAAAACAGTTTCATACAATCACGACTCGCTGTTAGGTCCATGCGGCTCGCCAGTCCCGACTCCCTCCGGGAACATGAGTTGGAACGAAATCCAGGAACTCCAATCCGGAAAGCAAAAAAAAAAAACCTGACCTTGAATACAAGGTCACAAAAAAAAAAAAAAAAACACTTGTTAGTTGTCTTCATAACATACACAAATCACATCATTTACTATTGTTTAACACAGCATCAAAATGGCGATCGCGTTTTACATAAAACGTGCAAGCATTCGTTCACCAAATGCGGCCGCCGTACAGAAAAATACATTACTAATAAAACTTTAAACAAATTTCTAATTTATTTTTGACTTGTATGAGCATTTCATGAACATTTCACCCTGATGAAATAAGTGTAACTCACCAAGACCAGATGAACTTGAACATATAATCTGTTTTAGGTCTGAAGAACTGTTACAATTCCATCCTTTTCTCATCCCTCTCGCAAAAATTAATTCTAATTACCGTTGTTTGTTTCTTCAATAAACTTTGATATATGAACGCGCTATGCGTTAACAAAGCTGCTTCTCCGCAGCTGCGTCACACAGAGTATACAATCAATTTAACAGTCTCCTTCACATCAAACTTCACTTCTCCTCTTTCGCTACATCGTCTCTGGATCAATATAACTTCAATTCTAATCAATTGTTCTCAAATGGATAAATCAAATACTCAAATTTCTTTGGAGAGATCTGAATCACGTTTGCTCAGCCGATTAAAGAGAGCGCGAGCTCCAACCGCGTGCGAAATCCGGAAAACAGTGCGCTACACAACATTCTCAACTCTCATTGGTCGATCCTTCCAAATAAAAATGATTTTAATCGGCTGTTTTAAAACACACAAAAATAACTAATAAAATTAAAAGAAAATAAATACTTGTTTATTCATGTGTTAATGTTTTTTTTAGTAACCTGGGCTGGGTTACAATTTGCTTGTGGGTTTTGATGCATATGGCCGTTGTGTGTCTGGTTTCTCTCCAGTGACTCTGCTGGAGAGCGCAGTGACTGGTCTGGAGGACCAGTGCTGTATGTGTGTTTTAGCTGGCGAGTAACAGATTTCTCCCTGTAGGCACCGCCATGTGGCACTGTATATCAGCCCTACTGGCTCTTAAACATGATTGATAGCAGGGATCAAGCTGTTACACTGTTCCTCTGTCCACGTGCGCAGGAGATGCACTTGACCTTGGACTAAACCTTACTGGGAGGCTACGCATTTTTACTCTGGCTGCTGTACTCTTTGGAAAAAAGGAAATGCACTATGCATGTCATAGTTTTGTTACGAAAGTCGGCACAAAATTAAAAGTCACCTTACCTATTTACTAAATGCATATTATAGAACTTATTGTGAACAATTCATCCTTGCACTTTTCACAAAAAAATACTTCGTAATGTTTAAAGGGGTCATGACATGGATTTTTGAAAATTATTTTAATGTTCCTTGAGGTTCACTTATAATGTTAATGAAGTTTTTTTGCACAACATAAATAAATATATGTGGAAAACAATTATTTTCAACCCTCACTCTGCCATGAAACGACCCGTTTTTAAGGTATGGCTCCTTAAAGACTTGTTAGTAAACGGCCACTGTTATGATTGGCTAACATCACTGCATATGAAATCGCTAATGTTTTTAAAACATTATCTATATAAAACCGTCATTTACAGACAAGGGTTTATATAATCATTCACAGGGCAACTTTTTTAGCAATGTTGCTGGGCAAAGTTGCCATCAACGGGCAACCAGATGAGACACAGGGCCCAGGACCCATATAAATTATCCAGATAGAAATGTATTGCCCGTTTTCAATGGGAAAGTGCCCAAGCAACAATCGCTCTGCAAGATTGCCCAGCAACATTGCTGAAAAAGTTGCCCTGTGTATCATAACCTTTACAGTTTGTGATGCAGGTGCTGTCAGATTTAATACAGCTGCTTCATCTGCCAACAAAACGTTTCTTTGCAAACTCTCTATACACTGTGCCTCGATTTCAAAACAATCTGCTAGTCAAATTCGCTGAACAAACGAATATTTAAAGGGGTCATATAATGCCATTTTTGTACAAGCTAATATGATTCTTTAGGGTCTAAATGAAAAGTTTGTAATATACTTTAATTAAAAATTCTCATTAGTATTGTAAGAAAACACTTATTTTACCTGGTCAAAAACAGCTCTGTTTTCAGCACGCCGTTTCAGTGCATATGACTTTAAATGATAATGAGCTTTGCTCACCCCGCCTCTCTGTTCTGTGCGTACCGTTTAAACACAATAACCATAATGCGTTGTTCAGTATAAACGTGGGATTATGAATTATATTGAGAACGTCATAAATAGAAAACATGCCGTAATGTACCCTGAGTCTAAACATTAGACGCATTCATTGTGAAGCGTGCAGCTAGCGATTTGCAAAGATTAGTATACATATTAATATAAAGTAAAAACGTTACACTCACTTCAGTTCTTCTGGAGGTTCAGCAGGAACACGAATATCTGTTACCGATCCTTTTTTCATGAGCAGCTTCTTAGCAAAACCAGCTTTATACTGATCCTCGTTTATAAAGCAGTCTGGTGTGTGAAATGATTTGCGCAAACATGAGAGCATTGACGTTGCTCATGGAGAATAGGGCCCTATTCCCTTCGAAAACAAACTCAGCCACTGCGTCTTAAGCGGTTCGGATTTAGGAACATTAAAATGACTGCTGTGTTCGTTATTACACCCAAGAACAGAACACCACAATCGCTTAGACGCCATTCTGCTCATAGACAGAGCTCCAGCATATCAACAATGACCGCGGTCCGCGCGGACTATGATTGACAGCTCGCTCACGAGCGAGGGCGGGTCTGTGTTGAAACGCTGCTGTCAATCAACAATCGTGGGAGGGGCTTCCGACCGTGTGACGTCACACGGTCGAACGGCTTGATTTGAGCAAGGGGGTAATCCATCGACCGGAAGTTGAAGCCGGCCGGGTGCTGCCATCTTGTAGCAGAACTTCACTTGCGTTAGCATTTCCATTGACTCCCATTCATTTTGGCGTCACTTTGACAGCGAATAACTTTACATCTGAGGCGTTTAAAGACTCCATTTGTCCATTATTTATTTCTAAAGAAACACGACAATGTATAACGGGCGCATTACCTTCTATGTTACATTATGGCCCCGTAGAAACAGTTTTTGTAAAAATAGGCTAACGATTGCGTCATAACCACTCGACTCTCTGTCGCGCTGTACAGAAATGACCGTACAGACAGGAGGAGAAGCTCGCGGGCCGTCCCGTCCCGTCCTGTCAAGGGAGAAGCCCATAGATAATGAGTCCATTAAAGCTACTATACAAATTAATAATTAATCAGAATACTCACTCCTTCTCACTCACAGCAAAGAACTCTTTGCTCAAGTTCCCCGTCTCTGCAAGATTAACGTTGGCCATTTTCACGCACAGCTACTAGAAGATTTACGTCTGTCAGACAGGTTGCTCACGTCATCAAGCTTAGTTTGAGTCGGTTTGAGTCTGCGCGTCAGGAACGGAAGTGCTCAAAAATCGCTAAAAATGGGCTTCAACTGTCTCAACTGAGTTCTATGAGATGGCTCTGTCCACTTCTTATACTGTCTATGGATTTGAGGCAGGGGAAAACAGATAAGGAGATTAAAAAAAAAAACACTGGATGGATTTTTATAATTTTATGATGGTTGTGTACAGGCACTGCCAACACACATTTCAGTACAATCAACTTGTAAAAGTGCATGTACCATTATATGAACCCTTTAAAAAAAACATTCACTTGTTCCTGACTGATATCCTTCTGAAGTCTACAGAGACTCAAACGAGCTGTTAAACTGAATGTTCCTTTACGCCACCCGCGGCGCTACAATTGGGCCCGGGTGGGCCTTGGCCCACCCATTTTAGGTCCGGGCCCGCCCATTGTGAGTAGTGAGTGATTTTCATTCTAGCAGCCCGAGGAAAGCTTTGAGTGAAAGCTTCTCAACCAATCAGTGGCTTCTACCCCACGTGTGACTTAAGGCGGTAGCGCACACCGGACGAGAAGTGCAGCGCCGCGTCTTTGAAATGCAAACACATTATTCTCTATAAGTGTACACACTGGCGGCGCCATTCGTCGTCTGTCTGCAGCGCCCAGCAACGGCTCTGGACCTTGTTCAAAATCCTGCCGCGCCACAGAGCGCCATTTGTTTTATATTAAATTTAAATTTTGTCTCAAATCGTCGTTAATGTATAGGGCTACTGACTTCACCCTGTGCTGCAATATACATTTAGTTTTATATTCATTTACAGAAATCAGCTGCTTGAATGAAAATTGCTGATGTTCTCGAATTTTCAGCTGATATTCTCAATTCATTCAGTTAACGGACGCTCTGAGGTAAAGTGTTCAGACTGCAAAGTCAGCAACGATTGTATTTAATTGTACAGTACAATCATAACATAGTACAGACATTATCTTAATTCCATAATGTCCTTAAACATAACAGTATTGCTGGCCATAAACTGAGAAAGTGCGCGTCCAGTGTGCGATACCTCGAGTTGTCCTAGACGCGACGCGGCACAGCGCTGCGCTTCTTGTCCAGTGTGTGACCCCCCAGTTAGGCTAACGTTATTGCACTGAGCTGAGGACAGCGAAACAAGAGCCACACAGGTAGGCTACTGAGTCGCTGTCCTTAGTGCCGCAGAAAAGGAGATGAAGGGGAACCCGTTTTTTTTTTTTTTTTTTTTTGCTTATTTTAACTGGCCCATCCAGTTTTCTGGAGGCCCACCTACAATCAAATTCCTGGCGCCGCTAGTGCTTTACGCTTGTATTTTCTATTTTCCTTTTGTCGGCAGACTCAAGCGTGGAGTAAAGTGAACGAGCATCTGTATACTGTATCAGTATAGACAGCATCAGTGATTACAATGGATTCTATTTGCTTTCCACGCAATGCTCACATCTGATGTCAGCCTTTAAGAAGTCTCCGCCTCATGCCCCGTTTACACGAAGGGAAGACGCAGATATTTTTGGCCTCTCATTTTCACGAAAACCCTGTTTGTATCACAGAAAACGATTATTTCTAAAAACTCCGGCCAAAATGGAGATTTCTGATAACGCCGTTATCAGAAATGTGCTGCCGCTGCCGTGTCGACTGGGAGAAATGGGGTTTTAGGTTCTCAAACGTCACATGAGCCAGAAAATGCTGAATGTCATGTGAGCGCCCAGTTTGGCAGAGTTATGATGGCGCTCGACGGCGGATTTATGCGGGTTGATATAAATTATAACACTTCAGGATCGTCATCTGCTTTTTTATAATTGCAATTATACAGGGTGTCCGGGAGACGCGTGTGTGTGGTGTTTTTTTTTTAATGGTCCGCCTGGAAACAAAATTGATGTCATTGCCGTGACGCCAAACCCCTTTGTGGAAGAAGAGTTGCGTTTTCAACTGTGACAATAAGCACTTACCAGGATCAACGCTGGAATTACTATACATAATACTATACATTATATAAACTATAAATTATAAATTCATATAAATTAATCCAAAATGCATCCAAATGTGATGTATTATCGAAAAAGAAAACGGTAATCTATATGTTACAGTGTCCTTGTTATGTTTAGTTACTTGGTCATTAGTTATTAGTAATAACTATAAATTATGCATAATTAAATGCAACAAAACCTATAACCCTATAAGTTGTTAAAGGGATAGTTCACCCAAAAATAAATAATTCTGTCATTACTGAACCCTGAAGTTGTTCTAAAACTGTATGAATTTCTTTCTTCTGCTGAACACAAAAGATGATGTTTGGGAATGTCGGGAACCAAACAGTTGTGGGCCAATATTGACTTCCATGGTATGAAAAAAGAAAATGCTATGGAAATCGATTGGGGATCAGAAACCATTTGGTTACAAACATTCTTCAAAATATTTAATTTGTGTTCAGCAGAAGAAAGAAACTCATACAGGTTTGGAACAACTTCAGGGTTCAGTAAATTATTTTTGTGTGAACTATTCCTTTAACAACAACTATAGGGTTAGGTTTTGTTTAGGGTTAGTTGCATTTAATTATACATATTAATATAGTAACTAAATATTACAAGGACACTGTAAAATAAAGTGTGACCATTTTCTTTTTCAATAATATGTCACATCATTTGGATGCACGTCACAATAAGGAAAAAAGAGATCCGTCACATCGCGACTTTGACGTCAGTATGACATTTGACTTCTGTGATGTGACATTTCTGAGTGCAACTGTAGCCTAAAACAATCACTGACTGATGATGAGTTCTGGCCATTACAATCATTTATAGCTCACACTTAAAAGCTCATTTCAAAGGTGGAGCAAGTTATTACATTATGATGATGGATTAGGAAGTCAAACCATTTTATTTGGAATAATGTGCACAGATTAATCAGACCAGGAATGTATTTAGAAAGTAATAAAAAGGGTCCATTTTGATTCCATACAGCATACAGCACAGCACTCGAAGCGTTGTGCTTTTGTTACTCAGCATTTTCTGTCCTGTTCTTCAGTTTTCCCCCAGCGAGGGGCAGCTGTGCTCCAGCAAACCGGTCCACATGCTCTCCGACGCGTCCAGGCTCTCTCATGGCAGTTCACAGGGTGCAGAAACCAGCTGAGCTTTTCATTCTGCTTCTGCAGTATCACTTTCAACTCAGCTTTCCTGCACATCTTTATGTCTCTAACTGTTCTTTTTACCCTTAGCTTTTGACAACATAGGAGTTTAAATAAAACCCATGTGAGCCTAAACCCTCTAGTCTGTGTTAACTAATGATACATGACATGATATTTTTTATTTTTTCATACATTCTGAAAAAATTGTTCATTGGTCACATGCCAAGCCTTTTTCCCCTTAGAGAAAGATATCATGAAGAATATTGCTTTTTAGCTCTGTATTCCTTTTAAAATACTTTATTTTTTGCATATGTCCTGTATTGAAACAGGAAGTTAAGGTAGAACATATCAAAAAGCAATTAGCCAAGAGTATTGAAATTTTGAATTAGCCAATCGCCTTCAGTTTCCTGACAAATGGACAATTCTTTTTTTTTTTATGAAATATTGCAGTATTTATTATAAATATTTCATCTGTGCCCATCTTTTTTTTTTTTAAATCAATGCGTCTCATAATCTTGAATCAGAATATCTTCCTCTTGCAGCATCTCTTCTCTACTCTGATGACGAGGGTGGGGCTATAACCTGTCACTCACATGAGATCAGCCAATAGCAAGCCACGACCATCAAATCAATTCCCCGCAAACACAATCAAGGGCTGTGTCCGAAATCTCCCCACTTTCCCTAAAATAGGGCACTATTTGAGGGTACAGCCATTAGTAGTGGTGTCTGAAAACATATGGACGTTATCGAGTGTACTCTTTCAATCCCATAATGCACTGCAATTACGAGTGTACAATTGATTTACACTCAATGGCTAGAGAATACCCATAATGCACTGTGCATATGACGGTCGTGCCAAATAAAATCTCGCGTCTCGCATGAAGATGGCGCCCGCATCTGAATCATCATCCATCCATTTCTAAACCGCTGGTTCAATGTGGCTACAGCATAATGCCATACACAGGTATACATTACTTTTTAATTGATTATTAAATAGTTTTGTTAGTTTTCATGACAGAATTCAACATAAATCTTTTCATTACTAATGGAGCTGCCAGTTTGCAAAGTTCCAAATGATTATTAAACAGCAAGCACAAACTATGTACAAACTCTTCCGGCGCACTCAGTGTCCGAATTCACTCACTCGTTTTCATTCCCTCCTTCAAGTGAACCAAACTGAAGCCATTTCACTCGGATGTACATCACAATAGGGAAGAAAAGACAAGGACACCTGCTTTATTAGCACAGCACATTCTTCATTACTGTTAAATACAAAATGAATTAATAAAAATGAGAAGATCTGTCTGTTCCGTCTGTAGCCATCTGAAGTAGGTTAGTAATCATATGCACAAATCCTGAATTAAACTTTGGCCCTGTCCCAAATGGCACCCTAAACACTCGCTGTCTTCTTCTGAGCCTGCGCTTTTTATGATGTAACGCTGCTTTTACTGTCAGGAGGAAATCTGCTGCTGGGTTGCCAGGTGTTCACAACAAAACCCGCCTAACGGCTACTCAAACTCAGGGCTGCCAACTCTCACGCATTCAGCGCGAGACGCAATTGAGCCAATTCTCACGCTCTCACGCCACACCCCCGATTTCTCACGCTGAAGTGTCAACCCGGTCGGTCAAATGCCTGAAAGATAAGTTTATCTATAGATCTACCAGTTGAGCCATTCGTGATCGACTAGTTTTACCGCAAATTAGTTAAAATATCATGTAATCTAGTCTAGAGCGAGCGTGCATGCGAGACAGATGTGTTGAGCTCCTAACGGTGCGGTTCTAACCCCGCACGCCGGCAGAGAGGTAAGCCAGCTTGCGTGTCTTTCGCAACACAACAAACATCCCCCCCCCCCCCCCCATCCCCCCATCCGCCCCCCAATTTCGGGGGTAAAAATTGCATTATTGGTGTCGCTTCAACAAAAAACCCATGGCAACAGTGTAAAGCAGGCCAATACTGCGGTAAAATCACAGACTTGGCAACACTGGTCTGCTGTGCGGGCAAAGTCAAGCTTCATTTGCCGCTTTTAACAATATAGATTGTTTCAAAGCAGCTTTACAGTGATAATAGGAGATTACAGTAACAGAGATAGTTTTGGCTTTACAGCAGCAGCTAAAGTTAGATTTGATTGATTCACTTCCGTTGTAAAGATCATTAGTTAGTAACTAAGGGGCCGCTGACACGACACCGTTCTAACAGAAAACAGAAAACGTTTAATGTGTTCTGGCCGTTCATTTACACGACAACAGTGTTTGGTGCTCGAGAACGCAAACTTTGAAATAGATTCTAAGGTGCAAGTTTTGAATTTTTTTAAATCGTTATCATCTCCGTGTAAACTTCAAAAATGCAAATCTATGAAAACGGTGACGTCGTGCACATGCATATTACGTGTTTAGTCTATAGGTTATGTGTGTTTGAATATGTATGTGCGCAGGGGTGTAGTCTTTCTTTACAAGGTGCCATTGCCAAATTACTTGTCCGGCAGCATAATACAGGATTTATAGTCGTTTCCGCGGATCCACGTGAACTGGAATCATTCTGATAACGGCGCCCATAGAGGGTGCATATCGGATCGCATGCGAGAACCCTTCTGAAACCTAAATGTGCACCTTTGCTGAGCCCACAAGCTCCACAGCACACCTCTACCCTACAGTTAAAGCACAATACCTCACGAGTGGCCAGATTCACAGGGAGATCGGGTACCATTTGGGACAAGGCCTTTGTCAAGTCTGTTTTTGGCTGTGCGAGGGAGCACTGCAATGCAGATCTGAGTGTGTGCCTCTGAGAAGCAGCACAGAGAAGAAAGAAGAAAAGCAGAGTGTTTGTGTGTGTTGCATTCTATGTTGCTGTGTTATATCTAAAACAAAAAGCAAGCTGTGGTCTCAAACTCAATTCCTGGAGGGCCACAGCTCTGCACAGTTTAGCTCCAATCAGCTCCAACTCACACCTGAATCAGGTGTGTTTGATTAGGGTTGGAGCAAAACTGTGCAGAGCTGTGGCCCTCCAGGAATTGAGTTTGAGACCACTGTGTTAAAGGAACAATGTTTAATAATAAATGGTTTGGTAATAAACAATGTTTAATTATAAATCAAATGTTCTGGATACCTGTGATAAAATGTCTCTTAGATGAAATGTCATGGCAATTCATTGCACCACACACACCGAAGTCCCTTTCAAGACAAGTCAGTTCACCCTAAACCGCACCGGAAGCCAGTGGAGCGAACGGAGGACTGGGGTGATATGCGTGCACCTGAGATAGGCAGGGGTGTGGTTAGCTGGTGCCTGCCTATGTCACAGGGCACCACAACTTCCAATAGGAAAATTCAACTGCAGTAGCCACCGTTCAACCTGAAGAGGGCAGCACTCAGACGTTTTTACAGCATATATTGTAGAATTAAAACACTTTATACCCAAATGTCCAAAAAATTCAATGAACAGCAATAATAAAGCCCCAGTCTTACAGATCATTAACTAAAAAAAGTTGGTTTAGGGTTTACCCTTTAATGAAATGTATTTTGAAAATATTTTGCATAACTGTAACTAAAACAGGTATGCAACATATGGTATAAAACACCAAATTTATTTTTATTCAGTTTGCACATTTTCGAGTTGTGATTAAATAATCAAAAAATGTATTTCTGGTTAAGCCGTATACCTGAAAAGGTAGAATTTTGCAATGTTATTGCACTACATGCATGTTCAACATGTTGACCTCCAGTGTGAGGTAGTTATTTATTTTTATTCAGTTTGCACATTTTCGAGTTGTGAAAAAATAATCAAAAAAATTATTTCTGGTTAAACCGTAGGTCACAGTTATGGTCACAGTTATGTGGTTTTGAAATATGTGGCAAAGCAAATAAAATGCAAAAACTATTACTTCTGAAAAAGTTTTTATTTTTTATTTATCTTCCCAGAAAAGTTATAATTTTGAAAATGTCGTGGAAAAGAAAATAAACAAAAAAAAAATGTTATTCAGCAAGATAACTGACAAAATTCATTTTTTTTTCCAAATAAGAAATAAAAGCCCAATGTGACATGTAACATAAAAAAATGATCATAAACGCCCTATGTGACATATATGTAGGCTAACATTACAGATCTTTGACAAGGAGTGGTTGTATTTAAAAAACAGCAGCAGAAACATGTTTTAAGTGGTCCATTTAGTCTGTTTTATATGCCCCATAATTTTCCTATAAGGGGAAATTGGTCCGGGTTCTTATGGGTTAATTATGCATAATTTCTAGTTATTACTATCGTAATTAAAGGGTTAGTTCACCCAAAAATGAAAATTAAGTCATTAATTACTCACCCCCATGCTGTACCAACCCCGTAAGACCTTCGTTCGTCTTCGGAACACAAATGAAGATATTTATGATTAAATCTGAGAGGTTTATGACTGCTACATAGGCTCCCTAAGGGAATGACACCGGACGGCCCAGAAAGTCATTAAAGAAAATGTTTAAATATTCCATGTCACAACAGTGGCTCAACTATAAGTTTATCAAGCGACGAGAATACTTTTTGTGCGGAAATAAAACAAAAATAACGACTTTATTTGACTATTCCTTTTCTTCCTTGTAGGCCTGAAACGAGACTTCAAGAGATTTCCACGACGCAAGAATTGCGATCTCCTTCAACTACTTCAGTTAAGTTCTCGCGCGTGCGCGTCAATTGCCCTTTAAATATAACAAGAACACTGTGAAATAAAGTGTTACAATTTTCTTTTTCAATAGTACCTCACATTTGGATGCGAGTCACAATAAGGAAGAACGAGTGTCATGTAAAGGCCAGGTGTGACAGGTGATTGGCTTTTCAATTTATATTTCTTCATATCTTTGTGTAACTGTTTTCAGCATTGATAATAATCAGAAATGTCACTTTCAAGGAAAGTCTATTCACTCAGCGGCCATGTTTGCAGCTCTTTTGGGCATCAATGACCAAGTCCGATCTACTTGATTGGAGGAATCCTGAAATCTCAAAAACGTCTCACAATTAACAACACAAGTCCCCGCATTCCTCTGTCAGACCTCTGTGTTCTCGCACATCATTTAAAGCTCCCTTGATCCTAATTTTGGCTTGCTAGAGTATTTATTCTGTGCAATCAGTACAAACTTGTCAGGACACCCAAGGATACAGTGAAGACGTCCTATCTGGAAGCTTTCCAGAGTCCTGGTTATCTGCAGGTCACGGTGAGGCAGACGGCTTGATAGATGGCAGTGTCGGTGTTGAAGCGACACAGTCGAGGGATATTTTGGATGACTGGGCATTTCCGCTTACCAAAGGCAATTGATGCTTGTTTAATTCCGTTTTTAAATTTGATCTTGCATTGAATGCAGGGTTATCACTTCAGTTAAGTCAGTAGGTGACCTTGCTCACTGGCTGATTGTGTGGAGGTGTTAAAGAGCCCCAGGACACGTTCAAGTACCAAGTCGAGGTTGCTGGTTCAAACCCCATATGGGATGACAATCATAGCAAAGCTCAGGTTGCTGTAAGGTGCCTGTGCTGTATATACTACAGTAAACGTGTGTGCTAAATAAATTCTTCCCTGAGTAAATTAGATGGTTGATGGTAGACCTATATATAAGTAATATCACATGAACAGCTATGTTATAGATATGGCTCTATTTGGTTCCTTGCCACTGTCGCCTTTTTCACCTTTGTTGCCATTGGCTTTTGGCTTGCTTAGGTGGGGACAATAAATTTAACATTTAATTTAATATTCAACAATATTATTGATCTGCCTCCATTGACAGCATTATATGAGAACTGAACTGAGCTGCACGATGACATCACTGTTTTCTCCAGAGCGGCTATATATATATACATGAGTGCTGAATGAGCTCGCGTCTGCAAAAGCGTCAAACTAATTTTAAAATAGGCATGATTATATGTGAGTCACATATTTGAGGTCTAAATAACTACATTCTCACTCAAAAAAACAAAAACAAACTAGGACTATATTCAGCATTGTATTGTCTTCCGGTTCTGTTGTGGATCCACGTTCACGAGTCCGCAGTGACGCCGCTGACGTAAGACGCTGCTGACGTGTGTCTGGTGCGTCCGTGTATTCGGGTTCAAATAAATATGGCTGGGTGAAAAAATGCAAGTCTTTCTCTGTGTGGAAATCCTTAGACATGTTTGCGAAGATTGTTTTGTTTCCAGCGTGCGTCTCCCTCAGACTGTGAACGAAGCTCGGGCGCACCATACACACGTCAGCAGCGTCTTACGTCAGCGGCGTCACTGAATGCGGATCCACAGCAGAACCGGAAGACAATACAATGCTGAATAAAGCCATAGTTTTTGTTATTTTTGGACCAAAATGTATTTTCGATGCTTCAAAACATGTAATGTACATGTATATGTAATCATGACAGGCTATGCATTTAAGTGATTCCATTCAGAGGACAATGGAAGTGTTCATAATTCATATTCCTTTCCTCTTTTGTGCTTATATAAGAACAGTATCCACGTAATTATGAAGCTTTGATGTCACCAGGTAAGATAGTCCAACGATCAATGATTACAAAGAGCAATTATCTTCATCAACACTCATAACAGATGTGTCCCGTCATGCATGACACAGATCTCTTGGTGATTCATTGCTTTGAATCTGACATTTTCAGTTCACATCTGTGTCACTTTCATATGTAAATTATTCATATTAACGTTTGGGGTCATTATGATTTTTTGACAGAAGTCTCTTCTGCTCACCAAGGTTGCATTTATTACAGGGGTGCCCAATCCTGCTCCTGGCGATCGACTGTCCTGCACAGTTCATCTCAAACCCTAATCAAACACACCTGAAGCAACCAATTAAGGTCTTTAGAATCACTTGAAAATTATATTCAGGTGTGTTTGATTAGGGTTGGAGATGAACTGTGCAGGACAGTCGATCGCCAGGAGCAGGATTGGGCACCCCTGATTTATTGGATCAGAAATACAGGGAAAACGTCTCAGGTTACGACTGTACCCCTGGTTCCCTGAGAGGGAACGAGACGCTGCATCGAGACGCTGTGGGAACGCCCCTTGTGAAGCACGTGTATAATCAGTCCAATGGAGAGACGAGACGTCATAGGCGGGTGACGTCATCGACCAGGAAACTATAAAGCACACCTGAAAACAGACCGCGCTAGCTTCTGATAGGCAATAAAATAAAATAAAATTAAATTAAAATTAATTTAATTCTACATAACAATGATACATAATTGAGTAATAATAATCAACATTAATCCGCACATTGATTTGAATTTAATCAATGCAATTAATTCAATCTAAATATTCCTTTCCTAGGAATAATGGCCCAGAAAGTACAGAACTTAACAAATACTCAAATAAGAATTTTATTAACAATTCACTTTTGTGCTTTCAATACATTGTAGCACATCATTGTACACTGCAGCCACAGTCTCATTTCAAGACAGAAGTAGGATCTTGCATTTCAAACCAGACATTTAAAAAGGACAGAATGCTGACTTCAAACTATTTAGTAAAAAAAAAAAAAAAAATGCCATACATGTGTCCATAAACCTGTTTGCATGCTTTTTCACCTGACTTAGCCACTAAATTGCGTCAATAAAGATCTTAAAATAAAAATACTCCATAAATACTTAAAGGTCCCGTTCTTCATGTTTTTTGAAGCTTTGATTGTGTTTACAGTGTGCAATATAACATGTGTTCATGTTTCGCGTGTAAAAAAACACTGTATTTTTCACACAATTTACTGTTTACTGCGGTTTCACTGTCCAAAAAACGTCTCTGGTTACGTATGTAACCCTAGTTCCCTGAAGGGAACGAGACGCTGCGTGACAACGCATTGGGAACGCCCCTGCGTGAGTGCGTCATGAAGCACGTATGAAATCAGTCCAATGGCGAGACAGAACGTCATAGGCGGGTGACGTCATCGACCAGGAAACTATAAAAGCACCCCAAAACACAAGCGCGTCAGCTTCTGATAAAACTGAAGCAACTGCTCACGGGCATGCTAGGAGTAAGGCATAGACACGCAGCGTCTTGTTCCCTTCAGGGAACTAGGGTTACATACGTAACCAGAGACGTTCCCTATCAGGGAACTCTAGCTGCGTGACAACGCATTGGGAACGCTAATACCAACGTCGCCATACGAGCAAGTGTCCGTCGTGTGAAGTCAGAGCGCACATTCGGACGAAAGCACCTGCGGCCCTGGAGTGGAGCTGAAGTCAAGATGATAAAACTTCACGAATGTGTGCGGTGAGGACCAGCCTGCCGCATCACAAACATCCTGGATTGATACTCCTGACAGGATAGCCTTAGAGGCAGCCATACTCCTGGTTGAATGAGCCCGGACAGCCAAAGAGAGAAGGCTGACCGGCAGACTCGTAGGCAAGTGAGATGGCCTCGACCACCCACTTGCTCAACCTCTGCTTAGAAACTGGATAGCCCTTCTTAGGGGGTCCAAAGCAAACGAATAGCTGTTCACTCTTCCTCCACAGGGCAGCTCTGTGGACGTACGCATCTATGGCCCTAACAGGGCAGAGCAGATTTAGTTTCTCTTGGTCCGACGTCAGAAATGGAGGACAGAAAGCCTGCAGTACAATAGGCCTGGCCACATTGGTTGGTACCTTGGGAACGTATCCCGGCCTAGGGAGGAGGAAAGCCTTCACCATGCCCGGCGCAAACTCCAAGCACGAGGGAGAGACCGACAGAGCTTGGATATCTCCTATTCTTTTTAATGAAGATATAGCCAGAAGAAAGATAGTTTTAAGAGTGAGGAATTTCTCCGAAACTTCTTCAATGGGCTCGAACGGTGCTAGAGAGAGACCTTCTAGAACAACCGCCAGGTCCCAGGTCGGCACCCTCGTGCGAACTGCTGGCCTCAGCCTCAGAGTGCCACGAAGGAAACGGATTACAAGTGGGTGTCTCCCGAGAGAAGCTCCACTCAAAGGGACGTGGTAAGCAGATAAGGCCGCCACATACACCTTCAGTGTGGAGTGGGATAACCCTGTGGAGAAATGCTCCTGAAGGAATTCCAGCACTGCACCCACCGGGCAGTTAACTGGGTCCAGCTGGTGTTCTCCACACCAAGAGGTGAACATTTTCCACCTCAAGGCATATAATTTCCTAGTGGCCGGAGCTCTGGAGTGGAGGATGGTCTCCACGACCTCAGTTGAGAGACCAGATTCTATGAGCTGGGCCCCCTCAGAGGCCAAGCCCACAACCTCCATAGATCTGGGCGGGGGTGAAGTATCAACCCGCTCGCCTGAGAGAGAAGGTCCCTCCTCAACGGAATCTCCAGAGGAGAGCCGTCGAGGAGAGAAATTAGGTCAGCAAACCAAACTCGGGCTGGCCAGTACGGGGCTACCAACAGTAGACTGACCCCGTCCCGGCGAACCCTCTCCAGAACTCCTGGGAGCAGAGCAATCGGGGGAAATGCGTACAAGTGTGACCTCAGCCACTCCTGTACCATCGCATCCAACCCCAGAGGGGCTGGAGGACTTAGGGAAAACCACAGTTGGCAGTGTGATGTTTCCCTGGATGCAAATAGGTCTACCTCGGCACGACCGAAATGTTTCCATAGGAGCTCCACCACCTTGGGGTGGAGTCTCCACTCCCCGGGCCTCGGCCCCTGCCTCGACAGGATGTCTGCCCCCTGATTCAGATATCCCGGGATATAAATCGCCCTCAATGAAAGAAGCTTCCCCTGGGACCATAGAAGGATCTGGTGAGCCAGCTTGTATAATGGGCGCGAACGCAGACCCCCCTGATGGTTTATATAAGAGACCACCGATGTGTTGTCTGACCGGATAAGCACATGGTGACCTCTCAGGTCTGGGAGGAAGTGTTTCAGAGCCTGAAACACCGCCATCATTTCTAGACAATTTATATGCCAAAGAAGATGATGGTCCTGCCACAGACCCTGGGCCGAGCGACCACTCATGATCGCCCCCCAGCCTGTAAGAGAGGCGTCCGTCGTTAGTCTTACACGACGACACGGAGCCCCCAACACAGGACCCAGGGACAGGAACCAAGGTTCTTTCCACATAGCCAGAGCACGGAGACACCGTCGCGTGACCCTGATCTTGCGGAGCGGGTTTCCCCTCGGGGAGAACCCCTTGGTCCTGAGCCACCACTGCAGTGGTCTCATGTACAGCAGGCCGCAAGGTATAACGTTGGACGCTGCTGCCATCAGACCCAGAATCCTCTGATATTCTTTTACAGTGAGTGACTGGCCTAGCTTTGCCTGTTTGACGGCTAAGAGAATCGAAGCTATACGAGCAGGAGACAGACGTGCCCGCATCGTAGTCGAATCCCAAACCACGCCCAGAAAAGTGGTCCTCTGTACTGGAGAAAGCACACTCTTCTTGGCGTTGAGCCTCAACCCCAACTTCTTGATATGGGCGAGAACAACATCTCGATGCCGAATCGCCTGATGCTCTGATTGAGCCAGAATCAACCAATCGTCGATATAGTTTAAAATGCGGATGCCCTGGAGTCGCAGCGGAGCCAGAGCTGCATCCATACATTTCGTGAAAGTTCGGGGAGACAGTGCTAGGCCGAACGGAAGAACCCGATACTGGTACGCTTCGCCCCCGAAAGCGAAACTCAGGAACTTCCTGTGTTGTGGAAGGATGGAAATGTGGAAGTATGCGTCCTTTAGATCTATCGTGACAAACCAGTCCTCAGACCTGATCTGTGACACGATCTGCTTGAGAGTAAGCATTTTGAATTTGAGCTTCCCTACTGAGCGATTTAATAGGCGCAGATCTAAAATTGGACGCAACCCCCCATCCTTCTTTGGAACGATGAAATATCGGCTGCAATAACCCAACTCTCTGCTGGGAGGAAGAACTTGTTCTATAGCCTCCTTCAGCAGGAGAGTTTTCACCTCCTGTTCCATAACCAGAGCCTGCTCGGGGCCCACCACTGTGGGCAGAACCCCTCTGAAGCGAGGCGGGCGTGATCTGAACTGAATCGCGTACCCCTTCTCGATAGTCTGCAGGACCCAATGAGATACATTTGGAAGGCTTTTCCACTCTGCCAAAAATTCTACTAAGGGTACCAGTCTCTCGAGACTTGCCTCTGGAGTATTTTGAGTGGCAGACACAGTGCCCTGTAACGGCGCACCGGCAGGGAACAACTGGTCTGACCGCTCTAAACCGCTCCTCAGAGCGGGCGAGCGTCCCTCGGGAAAGCGCTCGCTGGGACAGTCTACGCCCCGGCACGCAGGCGGGGTTAGCAGAACGGGCCCCTGAGGGCACCAAGACAGAACGGGCGCCGTGTACAGCGGCGAACACCTTTCCCTCTCGGTGGGGACCACCCTCAGCACCCTGACACCCTTGGCGTCAGGGCTTCGTCGACGAAGTCTTCCTGGCGACAATAACCGTCCTCAGATCGGCTTTGCCCCTGGAAGACTTCTTCTGAGAGCGCCGCGCCTCGGCCCAGTCTTGCTGGGGAGGAGCGCGAGACGCGACACTCTTCTTCTGTTGCGCCCTGTAAAGTCAAGTCAAGTCATCTTCATTTATATAGCGCTTTTAACAATGGATTGTTTCAAAGCAGCTTTACAGAGATAAACATATAATTTAAGGTAACAGATTGTTTTGGCGTTATAACGGTTCTTGAATAATGTTACTTCCAGCTAAAGTTAATCTTTGATTGATTCACCTCCATTGAAATGATCAGACTTTAAACGCAAACCTGTGATTAACGCTGACGGCGTTCACATGCTCATTCAGAATTGATTCTATAGTTATGTGCTTTTTAAAATATGTGCGCAGGTTTGTAATTCATACAACCCAGCCTAAACAAACTACTTTTCTTGCCTATAAATTTTGATACAGAATTTTGTTTTATTTTATCACTTCGGGGTACGCGAGCCCTGTGTGAGGAGCTACCCGACGGCCGGGGCTGCTCCCGCCCAGCAGCCCCGGGGACATGCACACGGAGGGGGAGGAACTTCTGGAGTGCCGCTGCCTGCTTCTTTTCTTCCTGAAACCTCTCGATGACCGAATTCACTGAGTCACCGAAGAGGCCAGCAGTCGACAGCGGCGCGTCCAGAAGGAAAGATTTTTCTCTCTCTTTCATGTTAGACAGATTCAACCATAAGTGCCTCTCCGTGGCCACCAGGGCTGCCATAGAACGGCCGACTGATCTGGCCGTCTCCTTGGTGGCACGGAAAGAGAGATCGGCTGCCTGACGCAATTCTCTAATAACATCAGCACTTATTTCCTCCCCCTCACTAATGTCTTTTAACAAATCTGCTTGGTAGGCTTGCAAGATTGAGATTGTATGAAGACATGATGCTGCTTGTCCCGCCGCCGAGTAGGCTTTGCCCACCAAAGCCGAGGTGTTTCTTAATGGCTTGGTGGGCAACGCCGGTGTCTTAAAGGACGATGCCGTATCAGGAGAAAGATGGCTCGCCAAAACTTCCTCCGCCTTAGGCATCGCCCCATACCCATAAAACTTAGACCTAGAAATATTTGAATAAATAGAGTTCTGCTGAGTAAAAATTCTAGCAGAAACCGGTCTATGCCACGATCTCGACACCTCGGTGTGGAGATCGGGAAAGAACGGTAAACACCGGCGTGGAGGTGCAGCGCGAGATGGCAAAAATCTCTCATCCAACTTGCTTTTTAATCTAGACTCCTCTCTATCAGCTGGCCACTCAATGCTTAATTTTTCAACTGCACGAGTCAATACCTCCATAAGCTCCTCACTAGCAGGAGACTGAAGTGACGAGTCCCCAGTCTCTGCTGTATCAACACTTTCAACATCCAATTCCTCAGAACTGGATAGTTGAAGTGTTGGTGCCTCAGCCCGAGGGGAAGAAACCGCAGCGCGTGCTTCCACACCCGGATCTGAGGCACTGGATCTTCCAGGTAAGGGCTGAGAAAAGGCAGAGCCCGTCTCAATCCCCGCTGATAGATCCATTTGCGATCCCCACGATTGAAGCCTCCACTGTGCCTCGGCAGCAGCGGGACCCGAACCGCGGGGAGCGCGCACCGAACCACTCTCCTCGAAGAGGGCTCGGCGGGAGCGGAGCGTTTTCATAGACATACGCTCGCAAAGCTTGCAATCAGCTCCCTCAAGAGCTGACTGGGCATGCTGCACTCCCATACAAACAACACACAGATCGTGAGTATCTCCACCCGTGATATAACGTGGGCAGGGATGAACACACTTTCTGAACTGCTGTCCGCTCGCCATATTATATATATATCGTCTCTTTATAGTTTTATATATGTGAAAAACTCCTGCCTAGCAATTTCTAAGAACAGACAAAAACACTTTGAGACACAGACTGATATATTCACACATAGAGCGTTTGCTGAAGACTCAGAAGCTGACGCGCTTGTGTTTTGGGGTGCTTTTATAGTTTCCTGGTCGATGACGTCACCCGCCTATGACGTTCCGTCTCGCCATTGGACTGATTTCATACGTGCTTCATGATGCACTCAAGCAGGGGCGTTCCCAATGCGTTGTCACGCAGCTCGAGTTCCCTGATAGGGAACGGCCCGATGACTTCCTTGTTCTATGAAGTTCCTCCTTCAGAAATACGTAACGAGTTCTGATTGTGCCAGCGAACCGCTGTGTTACCATAAATTGGAGATGCATGTGCAGTTGAAGTGCTTCTTCTCCGTGGGAGCGCAACAAGACCACGCCCCCTATTTTTGTGTATTCCTAGTTACGTCATTAAAAAAGGAAGTAGAGGGATGTAGTCCAAACCGGGCGTTCGCTGTATGCTTTGAAAGGGGACTTCTGTTAAATAAAATATCTCGCTAGGCATTGAACTTTGAGCTTTATAATTGTGCAGGTATTATTTATGCTCTAACAGCAACATTACACACTAAATAAAGTTTGAAAAACGGAATCGCGAAGAACGGGACCTTTAAAGTGCAATTTGTACAGAGTAAAATATATTTGTACTTTGAACTTACAATAATTGAAATGTCATGACATTTGTGGGACAAATCAGTGCTAACTTACAAACATAGCACTTTCAAATGTGCAATTCTCAAGTAAGTAAGACATTGTGTAGCACAAAAGTCTGCACTGCAATACAGTCTCATTTCAAGCCTGAAGTTTGCTCTTGAGGGATTGGACTTTGTTGATCCAGTTCCAAGAAACGTTTTTGGAATACCTCAAAGGTGTACAAAGGTGATAATCGAGATTCAGCGCGTAGGTCAAGCCAAGGAGGACAGAGCAAGGCCCTTGCAATATTTCCAAGTCCTGTGATGACGATTCCAATGTTCTTTGGGTAGTTGCTTGTAGAAGCTCCAGGCTTTGGGGGCAGAGTAATGGCCATTATGACCTGTTCCTCCAAGTTCTCAGTGTCCTGCAACATGAAATTGTAGTGTCTTAGTATAAAACTGTCAGAAGTATATTGCAAGCATATAGCGGACTAGACAATACATTCATTATTGTTTTCATAGCTTATATATCTATTTTATTACATTTTATTTTCTCACAGGCCTCAAATTGTTCGTTGTTTTCTTCTCTATAGCAGCGTTTCCACCGCAATTACCAGGAACTATTTGTCCCAGGAACTTTTTTCATAGGAACTTTTTTTTGCCCCAGACCGCTTGCTTACTGCGTTTACACTGCGACTTGCAGCATGTGTCCTCTAACAATATGAAGGTAAAAGAGTAGCAAAACTCGAGAACACGTAGATGTGAATTTGAGAACTTGTACAATAAATATTTGTACTTGTATGTGAACATTTACACTCACAGCTCCAATGTGAAAACCTGTAAAATAAAAATCTGACCTTGAACACTGAGATTTGCACTCGCAGACAATAGTCACAAACCTGTATTCTGAATTTGAAGCTGCAGACAAGTAGTCACAAATGTGTAAAATGCCATTTGTTACCGGTCTCAAACAGTGAAGGATGAGATATAGTAACTGTATAAAATGATGAGAAACACACATTAGTGTCTGCAGCGTTCTGGCGCTTTCTTTTAATGACTTTTTCCTTTTTTTTTTTAACCTTTTTAGGTAACAGGTAAGTATAACTCATTCAAAACAGGTCATGCATACATAATTCAACTCACAGCATTTAAATGTATGTCAATCGAGTCAGCTAATGTAATATATTTGACCATTTCTATTCTATATTATAGTTTTAAGCAACTTCAATAACATCTGAATACAACTTTACATGTGTTTTGTCTTGTACCATCACACTGTGTTTCCACTCAACACTTTCAAGTTTTGCTTTATCTATTTTATAGATATATTGAAGTTCTGAACAAAGAGAAATCAGGATACATTCTATGAAACCAACAGAATAACTTCGATGAAGTAACCAATCAATAATGATTAACAGTCTCACTTGATGTAAATATGTTTTCTTCACTTACTAGTGTTCGTTTTTAAAGAAAAACATCATTTTGAATTTCACTTTTCCACATAAACAAAATGGTGTGACTAACTCAATATAGCACATTATACAGCTCAACCTGGAAAATCTATCAAGATTACACGGAAAATATAGTTGTTGTTGAATAATTGCTTCAATTCTCCCACTGCACATCATATTTTCTACGAGCATCGTGAATTTGGACTGTTTACTCAGCTGGAGATTGCATCGACGGAATCAGGGGCGTCGATTTCGGTGGGGACGGTGGGGACGCGTACCCACCAGATTTCGTGATGAGTCATTTTGTACCCACCACTTTTTTTTGGCATGATGCTGGATGCTGGTTTTATTCTCGCTGACTATCGCGCTTCTTTATTTAACCCTTGGCTTTCACACAAGTTTAAAATATTCTGGCTGACCACCCAGTGTGAATATTTCTAGGCGACCGTTATTTAGAAATGTTGCACTCTGGTTTCCATGGTGACGTGTCATCGCTTGTCACGTGAGACACCGCAGCCACAACAGCACTGAATAATGAATGATCTGCTTTTGTCATTTTCCCTTTTTATTCAAAATATTCACAAATTTGTTTGCTATAGCATGACATATCTGATATTCCGATTGTCAAATATATGCAAGTGGATGTGTTTTGTTGTTTAAACTCCTTTATTTTTTAAATGAGCTGACACTGACAGCTTAGCATGGACAGTGAACGAGCGGGAACTACATAGTCTGCTGGGATGAGCCGAGGCAGAGAATTTCCGGCCAAGGTTCCGCATTTTAAGGGGGCTCCCGAGGGCTGATCATTCAAACAATCAGGAATGTTAATATAAAGACGCAGCAAATATCTCTGCATCCCAGACCCCCCTCTCTCGCTACGCGATCGCTGGCTAACGTCATGCTTTTACCGTCTCGCCTTTTTCAAACTGGAGCAGCGCTTACTCGCAGGTATGTAGACAAATTACAATGCATGATTTGATTTGTTAAACGTGAAAAGGACTTATCCGTCTAAACGCTCGCTCTCTAACGTAAACCTAGATATATATGTTCACTGTTGTTAGGCGCATATCCAAGTGTTTGTGCGGAGTGTGGACATGGAGGCGCCGACGCGATTACTTGCATTTTCCTATAAACAGTGGAAAGTTAAAACAATGTTTATTACTTAAGTTTTGCTGGTATTGTGGCTATAGTCTTGTGCATTTGTACACAACGGATCAGCTGTTTTAACTCTTCTCTTGCAATACATCATGTTAGCCTTGCCTTAGCCACCAACTTACTCAGCTAACTTAGTTACGGTTTGCGTTCGTACAGCAAGCATTGGTGGAGTCGGAGATGATCGTGGAGTAGTCAGTATCTTGTTTAATTATTGCTTGAATCTATTGCTGAATTCTGGAATAGTTGTGATGAGGATGATGATGGAGGCGGGGTGCTTTCAAGTTTTGGTCAAAATGGTGATACGATTGGATGGATGCAGTGTCAGATCATGGTGTGATCATCGTTCATCTGTGCGACACATATTTTTGCTTTTTCAATCTTGGCAAAATTGTAGTGCAGAACGCAGAAGTTGTGTTGTCAATTGGCGATTTTTTTTGGACAGTTTTCAGTTGTTATGAGGAGCAATATGAGAGAGAAATTTGGTAATCATTGTTTACATTAAACCACGTCATGTCATATTGTCAATGTTACTTATCTTATGAAGCAGAATAGTGGGTCATAGGCTACTCGTATGTCTAATGCTTTTTAAAAACCTAAGGCTTTCAAGTTCAACATAAAACGAGTCAGACATCATCACATGTTTGTATACATTTTTATTTATTTACATTAAGCGACAGTAACGTTACATCGTCTTTCAAAACATGATCTGCGCGAAAGAGAGAGAAAAAAATAATGTCATTCATTGTACCCAGCACTTTTGAAAATGCACTTCCGAATACGTCTCTGTCCCCAGCACATTTCAAACCAAACTGACGCCCATGGACGGAATCACACATAAACTAATCATCTGAACACTTACAATGAGTAAAACTGACCAAACAGAGTCTAAAAGCATTTATGAATGTCTCAAGTATCACTACTGATCGATATTGATCCATACAAGAACATTTTACAAACCTGTATAAAATGATGAGAAACACACATTAGTGTCTGCAGCGTTCTGGCGCTTTCTTTTAAAGGTCCCGTATTATGCCCCTTTTCACAAGATGTAAAATAAGTCTCTGATGTCCCCAGAATGTGTATGTAAAGTTTCCGCTCAATATACCCATCAGATCATTTTTTACAGCATGTTTAAATTGTAATTTTTTGTGGCTCAGAAAAACGAGCTGTTTTAGTGTGTGCCCTTTAAATGCAAATAAGCTACTGCTGCCGGCACAGGGGGCGGAGCTACATGAGCTCGCGCTCAGTCTCTCAGGACAATTTCATCTCACGGAATGATGATAATATCAGAAACTCTCAGTAACGGTGTTCATTTCGAGTCGGGCAATAATGCCTACAGAGTCAGAGTGCTGTATAGAGATGGAACAGGTATAGTTTAGTAGTTTAATTACGGTTATTATAACGTATTTGTCATCTGCTTGTATGTATCCATTATTTATTAATATCCTACAAGTCTGCTGTATCGGACCAGGTCCGAATGATAATCAAACATATACTGATGAGTTTAATAAAGTTTATTTTACATCACACAAAAGATGAAGCGTCAGTTTTACTTCAGAAAATCACTGTAAGAGCTGCGTAAACACTAAGTTATAAGTGCGCGAGTTGAGGGAGTTGAGGGAGCATTCCTGTGGGCGGACGTTAGTCAAAAAACTGTTCTATTGACGTCATTAAAGAAGGAAGTAGAGGGATGTAGTCCAAACGGGCTGTTCGATGTAGGCTACTTCTGTTAAATAAAATATCTCGCTTGGCATTGAACTTTGAGCTTTATAATTTTACAGATATTATTTCTACTCTAACAACAACATTACACACTAACTAAAGTTTAAAACATGGGATCACGAAGAACGGGACCTTTAATCACTTTGCCCTTTGACCAGAACGTCGTTTCTCATCGCTCTAGTGCAATGCGCCACCTAGAGGCCTATTTCAGAATAACCTTGAATATATATAACATTAGAAAAACTTTTTTAGACTCTTGTAAATACTTAAACTGAAGAAAGAAAGAAAAAAAAATAATTTTTGGGGTACCTATTATAACTCAATACTATTATCTTTCCCTGTGATATTTTCAGTCCGTCACACTTTCACAAAGATACAATGACAGTCACAAACATGTAAAATATATTTGCACTTCTTCTAACATTCAAATTCGCAATACAACCTCAAATTGGCATTTGCAACTTCTCAAATCTGTCACTGCAAGTTCAAATTTCGCCCCTTGACTTTTGCTACTCTTTTCACGATATATGAGGTGCAAAACTGATTTGTGCACTTGCAGCTCAGTGGCGGCGAGAGAGAAAGGGGGGCGGGAGCGGGGGTGTTCAAAGGAGCCGTTTTATAGAGGGAATGCATTAACGTCACTTCCCCGCCGGAACACGCCCCCCTCAGCCGGACTGAGTGGCAGAAGAGCTGCTGCGTGACTGGAGTTAATAGGGGAAACTGCGAAAACGCAAGTAAAACAAACTATTATCAGTTTAAACTAAAAGTTGGACTCGATATAGTGTTCCTTACAACTTATCAAAGATCCAGTCAGTGATCTATGGATATTGACATGCAGCCAGGAATCGTGTTTCCTGACATTTATATGTGCCTGATTTCGACGCCGGGGAAATAAATTAAGAAAATTTGCCTGTAAACGTTTTATATAAATACAATATAGATAGGTCTAAATCTGAGTGATCACTTACATTAATGTTATACTGTATATCATCATATCGTCCAGCCCTAAAACTTGTATAGTTTTTTGTCAGTGTTTATTTAAAAACATCCAATTATGCAGAATATAGTCTGTTCTGTAGCTTTTTGCAGTCTGTAAAAATATACAGTAACTCAGATTTCTGGTCAAATCTAGTTGTACAGTCAATCGCAAAGCTCTTTCCCGTTTTAGATGTGTTTTGTGTGTTTTTCACGGCATTCACGCTGAAAACAAATGCTGCCGCTCAGTCTTTTTGCCACTTGTGGGCGTGACCGCATTCACTCCGGCCGACGGTGACGTCATGCGCATACCCTCTATTGGTTGGCGCCTAGCCAATGAAATAGGACGTCTATTTTACGCGATGATGTCACGAAACCCGGCTCCTCGTGGATGTTCTGAAATGCTAACATGGCTTTGAATGTTAGAAGAAGTGCAAATATATTTTACATGTTTGTGACTGTCATTGTATCTTTGTGAATGGCATTTTACACATTTGTGACTACTTGTCTGCAGCTTCAGATTCAGAATACAGGTTTGTGACTATTGTCTGCGAGTGCAAATCTCAGCGTTCAAGTTCAGATTTTTATTTTACAGGTTTTCACATTGGAGCTGTGAGTGTAAATGTTCACATATAAGTACGAATCTTTATTGTACAAGTTCTCAAATTCACATCTACGTGCTCTCGAGTTTTGCTACTCTTTTACCTTCATATAACAACCACTGACGTTTACATTTTATGTGGCGTGAGAGTCGCATACCACCCAAAATCCGATCGTTCAGACTGAGGCATATGTCCTGGTATTTGAATAGGATTTCATATGGATGTAGCTTGAAAAGGATTTCATGTGCTTTTTTGGGCTGACAATCTGAACGTAGCCTATGTCGGAATAAGAAATAGAATGAAGAATTGCAGTACGGGCTAGAGAAGCTAGCTCATTCGGACCTTTACCACATATTAACTTTAGTTTGTCAAAATATTGCGCTCTCTCCTGCTTGATAAGTCCTTCTCTATATGATTTCACACCTACCACGGGTTTTTTTCTGTGTTTTTTTTTTTTGTGTAACAATGTGTTCAGTAGTACATAAACAGTGCAGTCTATGCTGTTGTTTACATCCGAGTGCCTCCATAATGGCCGCTCATCCGGGTTACCGCTCAGAATGTGACGTCGGTGAAAACCCTCTATGTACAGTATCTTCATCCCTCTAGTTGAGTTCAGAGATTTAGAGAATACATGACAAGGAGCACAGAAGCTGTTAAATAAGAAAAAAGATACTACAAAAACAAAGGCCACATATCTAGATCAAGCACCTACTTGAGGAATTAAGAAATTATTGTCCTTGAATTAAGGTAATGCAAATTAAGTTTACCTACATTGAATTCTTTGATAGATGTCCCCCTTGTTCTCCAATGTATTCTATAAGACAGCGAGGAACAACCTTTCTGGTCCTCTCAACCGAGTCCTGGGGAGGAATGCAACAACTGATAAGTCAATCACTAAAAAAACAAAAATAATAATTATATATAATAATAATAATAATTATATATCTCTATATATTTTTATCACTGAATGTTTCTGTAATTTAGAATTATAAATGAAACTATTTTCTTTAGCGGAATCAATACAATACAAACCTTTCAGGCTTATTCAAGATCCCTCCGCTTCGCGCCGGGGTCCTGATCAGCCTGAAGAGGTTGTATTCACTATAACAACCGCCTCGCTCTATATTATCCCGCGTATTACATGGCTACCTACCAAATAAATAAATAATTTGACACAATATATTGATTTAAAAAGGAGTTTCCTTTTTAAATCAAAGTTCCCAATACAATACAGATTGTTTCAAAACAGCTTCACTTTAATTATCAGGAAAATAAGGGTTGCGGAAGCCATCTCTACAGAAGACGATAGTGTCATTATTCAGCACAATTCGGGTCATTGGTGATTCAATTCAGTTCAATTAAAGAGTCAGAGTTTATCTATTATGAAACTAATTCAATTCAGCTGTAAAGCAGCTCCTCAGAAGACATAGTGTCATTATTCAGCTCGATTTAGTTCAATGTTGATTCAATTCAGTTCAATGACAGCATTTAAGCTGATAAGTTTTGACAATACAGTGGTTTGTCTGTTTTTTTTTATTTTTTTAAATTTTTTTAATCTTGTTTGGCATTGATTTCAGAGTTCCATGTGTAAATTAGACTGCTTTAAAACTCTGTGGAGTCAGAATATATACAATTTTCTGTGAATATATATACATGTATTATGCTGTGTTCCTGACTCCAGAGGATACTAAAGAAGATGGATGGATGTATTTTTCACAATTCCTCAGGGAACATGTGACGCATATGGACATGCCCTGCCACATTGGAAATCACAATTTAGGAAATGTAATACTTTCCAGTTTTGGATTATGTGCGTCTACTGTGCCAGTGAAGAGAGAGTGTGGATGCAGTGGAAATTACTCAACGTCATGGAAAGCTAGTCAATTAGTCAGTCAGAGGACAGATGACAAACGGTAATGCATGGAAGCTGATGCTTTGGTTTGGCAGGTTTGATGGTGTTTCACTGCCCTGATGCGCTTCATTGTTTTGAATCTGTCTATTGTAGGATGTTGTGATCTGTTGTTGTTATTTTTACATATGCGCCTCCGTCCGTGTGAAACAAAATTTCGTTCAGCTGCATCCGGAAGAATGACAATAAAGTTGACTTTACTTTATCTGCACTTGTACTTCAAACTCTTAAAAACTGTATATGCAGATAATATAATATTAATTCAATAAAAAGACATACTTAAAGATAGTACACTTTCTTTATATGTTTCTTAACATACTTTGTCAAATAAAAAGTTTTACCTCTTTACATTTGAAATTGTTTATTAATATATTAATACTCTTTTAAGTACACTAATTTTGATGTGAATAACATACTAAAATACTTAGTTAACTGTAGTGTCTTATTCAATATCAAAGTTAATATATTTTAAATGTAGTAAATTGCAACTTTATCATTACAAATGTGTAATAACAGATATATTTAAAGTCCGCCTACATATTCAATAATTTTATCCCTTAAAATTCATCTTTGATCACCGAAATTTCATATTTGTAATTTTTTTCCTTGGAAAAAACTTCTTCATGCCTTCAAATATCTTGAATGTAACTCGACACCCTTGCCTCATTTAGTATACGGAGTTCTATGGATATGCAAATGAGCCCCGCCTCTATGGAGCTAGAAATGTGTCTTTATTACATGCGAGAAAATAAATGATCTGAAAGAGAAAAAAAAGTTTGAGAGAAAAAGTTATCACACTGATAGCAAAAAAGCATTTCATGAGAGAAAAAATAATATTTGAGAGAAAAGTTTTCATACCAATAGCAAAAAATAATATTTGAGACTACAAAAAGTTTTGAGAGAAAGTATTTTCTCATAGAAATTTTTACAATTATTTCTGAGAAAAAAAATCTCTCTCAAAATATTTTGAAAAAAATCTCAAATATATGTTTTGCTATCAGTGTGAAAACAGTTTCTCCAAAAAAAAAAAGTGTTTCTCTCAAAACACTTTTCTTTGCTCTCGATGCAATTTTTTGCTCTCGTGTCAGGATTTTGCTTTAGCTGTGAAAATTGTGTCATGGGCGGGGCCACGTTCTTTTTTTCCTATTGGAACGTTCCTATTGGCCAGTCGGTTTGAGTGTCGTCTTTTCTTGAGAGTCGAACTGAATCATTACACCACTGTTCGCGTTCGGTTCACCTAGATAGAAACACAGAAACACCAGCGATTTCAAACCGTGTTTTTGAAACTGTCTTTTGTTCACTGCAGTTTTAAGGAGAAAACACTCAGCAATGCTGTCGACTTATGAATTTACTCATGACACTGAAGTATATTTTAGTTTACCATAAATGTCAATATTCAGCAGTACACTTTAACCATATTTCAAAGACATCATGAAATTACTTATTGTAGCCTAATGTGTATGCTCTGTTTAGGTGTTTTCATTGTTTACTTTCCTGTGTTCATTGTTTCCTTTGCTTATTAGGGGTCGTTTACACAAAAGCATTTAATGTAAGTTTAAATTATAACTAGGGCTGTCAAACGAATAATCACGATTAATCGCATCTAAAATAAAAGTTTGTGTTTACATACTATATGTGTGTGTACTGTGTATAATTATTTTGTATATAAATGCACACACGTATATATTTAAGAAAAATATGTTATTTATATCTAAAATGTTTATATTTATATAAAATATACATAGGCTACATTCAGTCTATATACAGTATATACATGCAAATATTTCTTAAATACACATGCATGTGTGGGTATTTATGTATTAAAAATAATTAATTTACGTTTAATCAACTATACGTTTATCAAGCGACAAGAATACATTTTGTGCGAAAAAACAAACAAAAATAACGACTTTATTCAACTATTCCTTTTCTTCCTTGTAGGCCTGAAACGAGACTTCAAGAGATTTACACGACGCGCACGCGCGAGAACTGAACTGAAGTAGTTGAAGGAGATCGCAATTCTCGCGCATGCGTCGTGGAAATCTCTTGAAGTCTCGTTTCAGGCCTACAATACGAACAAAGGCCTTACGGGGTTGGTACAGCATGGGGGTGAGTAATTAATGACTTAATTTTCATTTTTGGGTGAACTAACCCTTTAATCACAGGTTCGCGTTTAAAGTCTGATCATTTCGACGGAGGTGAATCAATCAAAATTAACTTTAGCTGGAAATAACATTATTCAATGTATACAGTATGTATACATTATTTACTATAAAGCCAAAACAATCTCTGTTACCTTAAATTATATGTTTATCTCTGTAAAGCTGCTTTGAAACAATCCATTGTTAAAAGCGCTATATAAATGAAGATGACTTGACTTGACTTGACTTGACTACACACACATACATTATGTAAACACAAACTTTTATTTTGGATGCGATTAATCGCGATTAATCGTTTGACAGCCCTAATAATAATATAATATAACAATTGTATAATACTATAATACTATAATACTGTATAATATATAATACTTAATATAATACTATTTCCAAAATAAGGACTCTTTTATAAAAGTATCCTATTGTACTTTTTCGCAAAGGGGTAACGTCGCACGTTAAAAAATAAATACGTCCTCACGTGATGTCAATCACGCTTGCACACTGCCTCCGAAACTTTCGTCCGTCATAAAAAAATCGTATTGGGTTCGATTTTCTACGTTTTTCTCATCCGTAGTGAGCAGTTTGAATGGCGTTTTGACAATTCAGAGCCACCGAATCACGAATACGAAAAAACGCATGTGAAAATTTCAGACTCAGTGAGCAAGGGCCTTAAGGCAACGGGTTATGACTTCATGGCATTTGATTTGACCTGCTGAATTTCTTTGAAAATTCATATGACTTCATTTGAATTTCTATGAAACTCACAACCATGCATATCTTGAAATAAATGCCTTGTTCTACTCTTCTACAATTTTTTAAAAACGTCTATGAAAGAACACATCCGTGGTTCATGTCTGTTATTCGGGTTTGTAAAAAGGGCTTCTTTACTCAGCATTTTCCTGGATGCTAATGGTTGCTCATCACTGATGGAGATCGATACAGCCAGCTGGCGTGATGGGCAGACCTTGAGAGTATCGGTGGCTTTGGAGGAAACTCTGGATGCGTTCGATCGAAGCCTAAGTGAGAGGAGAACATGTGTACAGAGAGAGACACTGTCTCAAAGTCAACACTCACTGAACTGCTTCAGCTAATTCTGCTGCCGGACCTGTTGTCCATGCAACACCACAACAGTCGAAGCAATACGAATGAAAACTCATGGGATTGATTGTTTTTCTTGCATCTCATTCAACAATAAGATGCTGTCGATTATGGTTAGCTCAAAGATAATAACCATGATAAAAGTGCAGTGCTGTATTAGGTGAGCGACCAGACAAGTTTACTGCGCTACATAGTTAGACAGTGTTGCCAATTTAGCAACTTTAGTGACTTTTCAGACCCCTGTAGCGACTAGCGACAAATCTAGTGAATTTTTGGATCGCTGTAGTCTGTCACTATATCATACTTGTTCTGTTGTCTGACAGAAAATATGTAAATGAGAACAGCTTTATGGAATATTCGTCTATATAATGCATTAAAATTACAGTATGTGAGCACAGATTAAGAGAAAACAGATGTAAAATGCCAACAGTTGGCACATTACGTCATCTACTTACATTTACCGACTTTGAGAAGGCTTTAACTACTTTTCATTGACTATAGTTGGCATCACTGACACCAGAGTGATGAGAAATTGGTCATTTATTGTTAAAAGTAGGCCAAACTTTCAACATTCAGGAGCAGACAAGGCCAAAATAATAAACACAAACTGAAGCATGAGTGTTGGGGAGTAGTTAACTACAAGTAGCGACTGTAACCCAGGTTAAAATTGAGTTGATCAGAAAAAATAAATATAATTTGTAATAATTATATTCTCACTTAAAATGCTGAAATAAGTAACAATGTGTTGCCAACGTCGTTCTGCTGTGCCATGAACATTAAAATAATTAAATTAACTATGATAATTAAAGCGTGACGTTTGTCATAAGACGGGCGCTGTTTATGACGTCACTGAAATGAGACGCGTAATTGGAGAGAGAGCACGAGCTTCACAGATCGCGAGTGAAATCAAAGTGGATCAAAAGTGTGTTAAATGATTGATTTTGGAGTGGATGATAGCCGATTGCGAGCCCTGTAGAATCCGATGTGACTGATTAATTGTGTATTGAAATCCCCCGGATTTGGTCAGGTTTTTTTTTAGATTCGGGAATAAGCTGTGATCCTGAGATGGCGAGCCTCCCAGCTGAAAAGTCCTAAAAGAGACAAGAAATCCTGTGATTCATCGAGTGATCAGTGCCTTATCTGACGTCACAAGTGGAATTCATCCTTTGTGGTATTTCTCAGCAATTACCTCAACACTACCTTATCGTACGGAACTGATTGTTGCACTACATACATTTTTGCACTACAACCATACCAAGAGACTTTCATCTTTGTTGATTTCATCGTTGGATTCAAAGGACTAATTGTGTTTGCATACTAACACACAATTGTGCCATAGACTGAGAACTGTTTATCTACAGTGAATTACTGTCAAGTGTGTTCTATTTTCAGTTAAATTGTTATTTTTCTTTAAGTAGTCTGTTACTTGAATTGTATTTTCTTTTTTTCTGGGTTAGAGGTTCTAATTCAGCCAAATTAATACGAAACAATGCTCCAAAAAACTATAATAAATTAGAACACGAGAAATTACATAAAACTAAAGTTGAATTTAAGTCTATTAAAAACAAATTAATATACAAAATCACGATTTAAATACTAAAGTAAATAAATATAATACAGATAGATTTAATTAGATCAAGTAGCCACAAAAGGAGCTCAAAACCTACATTTCTTTAAAGGGAAAGAGAAAGAGACAACTTCATTGTTTTATACAATTTTATTGGTTATTGTTATTTCATTTCATTTTCATTCATTTCAATTTTCCTGCAAAAAAGTAAAAGGAAACCATCTTGGTAAAAGTAATTTTCCTGGTCTGTCTGTTTTTTGTGTTAATGTGTTTTACCTAATTTTGCCCTCTGTAGCGAACCTAAAGTTCTGGTCCATAGCTTGTATCCTAATATACTGATGATACACACAGAGACGGAGTAGCTACCGCACTACATAGCACTACTTGTTACACAACGCTACTAACTTAAAGGGTTTGTTCACCCAAAATGAAAATTAAGTCATTAATTACTCACCCCCATGCTGTACCAACCCCGTAAGACCTTCGTTCGTCTTCGGAACACAAATGAAGATATTTTTGATTAAATGTGACAGCTGGATCACTCCTACATAGGCTGCCTAAGGGATTGAAACCTGACGGCCCAGAAAGTCAATGAAGAAAATGTTTAAATATTCCATGTCACAACAGTGGCTCAACTATAAGTTTATCAAGCGACGAGAATACTTTTTGTGCGAAAAAACAAACAAAAATAACGACTTTATTCGACTATTCCTTTTCTTCCTTGTAGGCCTGAAACGAGACTTCAAGAGATTTACACGACGTGCACGCGCGAGAACTTAACTGAAGTAGTTGAAGGAGATCGCAATTCTCGCGCATGCGTCGTGGAAATCTCTTGAAGTCTCGTTTCAGGCCTACAAGGAAGAAAAGGAATAGTCGAATAAAGTCGTTATTTTTGTTTGTTTTTTCGCACAAAAAGTATTCTCGTCGCTTGATAAACTTATAGTTGAGCCACTGTTGTGACAGGTTTCAATCCCTTAGGGAGCCTATGGAGGAGTGATCCAGCTGTCACATTTAATCAAAAATATCTTCATTTGTGTTCCGAAGACGAACGAAGGTCTTACGGGGTTGGTACAGCATGGGGGTGAGTAATTAATGACTTAATTTTCATTTTTGGGTGATCTAACCCTTTAACTACATTTTTCAGTAGCTTGGCAGTAGCTCAGTTGCTTTTTAAACAGTGTAGCTTTTCCAGTAGCTAACTACTTTTTGCAGCAAGTAGCGGTGTAGCGCGAGCAAAAGCTACATTGCGTGTTGTTGAGCCTACGCGAGTCAGCGCGATGCAAGGATATTCTTCTTGTTAGATTACAAACTAATTGTTTTGCCTTTACCGCCACATGTTGTTTAATCACGCATCTTGCGGCTAACGGTTCACTGACATACAGAAGACCTCAAGCACAAATTTAAGGACGCACATACAGGTGATTAATAGCCATTTTAAATGTATTAATTATCCTGCTTTATTGCTCTCTATGTTACATCAAATTTCTATTTGTGATTTAATTACAATGAACCGCCATGATCTGTCCACCAGTTTGGTAATGAGCATAAAAGACCACTAAAGTTTGCGCCGTCGTGTTTGTCAGTTGAACAAAAAATGTAATCTTAGTTTGTTTATCGCACGACAAAGGCTTTGATCTAATTAAATTGCTGTATAGATTTGTTGTGACTGGTTTCAGAGCGAACCGAACTGTGCTCACACAAGCAGCTTGTGATTCAGGTTCTTCTTTCACAGTAAATTCTGCGAGCTCCATCACTGCATGCGAGCGAGTTTAACGTGCATTGTCAGTGCCACATGCGAGTGCTTGTTCAATGTATTTTTGTATATTATGTCTTGCCGAAATGCGACCATCTCACAATCGGTATTTTTGAGAAAAAGTCTATACATGCAATTTACGTTGGATGTATATTTTGTTCTTGCAATGTTGTATTTGTTGCAATTTTGCACTTTTGACAAACAGTCTGAGATATTTGAGTGTTGTGTGTAATAGAACAATAAAAATCATAATTGTATTGCATTGTTTTAAACACTAAATATTTTACTTAAAACATTCCTCAGACACTTATTCAGTTATTTATAATATATGTTGTTCAAAAAAAAACAAAAGTAGTTTCAATGTAGCTAGCTACTTTTTGATCGTAACTTGTAGTGTAGCAAGCTACCCTTTTGGAAAAGTAGTTAGCTACACTACAAGTTGTTTGTAGTGACAAGCTACAAGCTACAAGCTACTCGTTAGCTTGTCAAACTACAGTTTCAAAGTAGCTTCCCCAACACTGAGCATGACCCATTCTAACACACTAACCTTGAAAAGAACACACACACAGCCAAACAGGCATACTGTATATGTGTGTGTGTGTGTATGTGTTTGTAAAAAAAATTTTTTATTTCATGTAAATATATGTATTTATTTATTTTTAATAAAAAAATTGTACAAATAAAATTGGGTTTAAATGTATAGGCTTTGTCTGTTATTTAATGTGACCAGTGCCTTGCTAATGTAAAGCCTTTTAACATGCCAGTAAAGCTACTTGAATCTGAATCTGTGTTGCCAGTAAAGCTACTTGAATCTGAATCTGTGTGATTTGACAGAGAAAGGTGGAGTGGAAACCTCCTATAAAGTGCTGAATCAGACAAACATCCCTCCACGCTCTTTCTTTTTTAACCCAACAATGTTATTTCAAACTATTCTCGTGCCATTAGTGCTTGGCACAGTCTATCTTTCAGGACTCAGGAGTCTCATTTTTATCTCAACAGAAAGCAGTTTACAGAAAATGTGTTTACAGCCTTATTTTACTTCTATCAGTGAGTTATAGCTTCACGAGCTGCTTTTTTTGAGCAGCCTGTAATTTGTCCTTTAAACACGGTCAACAGGACCAGTGTTGAACGTCAATACCATTACAGGTTGTTAATAAAGGACTGAATTAAGCTTTTCAGTCTTTATTTCCTATATCTTCCATAAAAGAGAGAAATATTCGGTGAGTCCCTGACCTCTGTTGTATCCATCTTCAATTTGTGTCTCCATTACCCTGCAGTGTATCTTATGTCTCTGCTCATGTTGGTGTGTCTGTCCTGGGCAGTGGCCATGAGGGGCTGATTGATTGCTCACTTAAGGCTTGAACCCACTAACCTGGTCGGAGATCAGCTTTCTGTTGCAGTGGAACAAAGTGGGGTTTTTTTCCTGACATTTACCTTCTCTCATAGATGCTTGGCTTATTCATTCCTCACGTGACAATGTCACATTGTGTAACAGTTAGTCCACTGAAGGCAAGTTTGTAGAGAACCCAAGTGCAGTTTATTTACAAAACTTGATCAAACATAAAACAAAGGCATGACGTGGCATGAACTTAGAACATGAACGCACCAAACAGTGGTAACAGGAAACAATGGGCCTTTCTCAATCTGTGTTCTTGTCTGTCCTTGTGTCCTTGTGAAACGTCATCTTTTGTGGCCCAAGTACTGTCCCAATACACAAGTTTGCATTTTGGCAAGAACGGTTAAAAATCCCGGATGTGTTCTTGACACGCCCATTTTACCGAGGATGCATCGGTTGGTAACTTGTGTGAACTTGACGGCAGAAATATCCCAGCATTCGAGGAAGGAGAGGCAGGTCAATACAGTAATTCGTTTTTCTACAATTTCGTACGCTATTTCATCACTAAATTCACTTCTGAGAACATTTGATGCGAGAAATCAACTATGTAGATTTCAAATATTGGCATTTTTACGAAAATCTATGGCGAATCGAAAATGTGCTCAAACGTTTTCGGAAGTGAGAATCTCCATAAGCGCCTGCGGGTGTTAAGTTAGCTGGAGAGCCAACCGGCCAGTCTGCTCACAGACTCGTTTTACCCCACAGTCAAGAGACCATTGCAGCCTGGCTGTTATCGTCAATAATTCTTTTTACGTTTGGGTACTGCAGACGGCGTCTGTGCGGGGGTATTATTGCGCAATACCAGCAAGAACACATCGTCTCAAACTGTCAGCAGCGCTCTGTGTGCTCGTCACCTTGTGAGTTAATTCTTCCAAGAACAACTAAGAGCCTTCTCCCCAAGAACACAAGTCCGTTCTTTGCATTCTTGGTTTTGAGAAACACACAATCTCTGACAAGATATTGCATGACACATGGCAAACATGAGGGCTTAAATACACACAAGACTAATGACTGAACAAGACACACCTGTGCACAACAATTAACCAATGACAACATGACAAACAGAACACATGGCAGGATCACATGACTAGAACAGGGGATCACATGACAGACATGAAACACGAACATAAAAGATAACCAAAACGTGACACATTGACAATGTCAAATTATTAGCTATCAATATGAAAGGTGAAAGGTGCTAAACTTTGTGGTGGCTTATACTGTATTTTCTAAAACTAAGACAAAGAGGAGTTTGAAAGTTATGTTGAATATTATCATTGTCATTTTTGGCCAAACCCTTTCAAAATCCCTTACTGTAACAGTAGGGCATTAGGATCATCGTCACTTACAAGATGTTAACATTTGGCTAACTATTCATATACATGTAGTTTCAGTCATGTGACTGGTGCAGAGACCTGAAGGGCAAAAGGCCTGTTTCAAGGCACAAATATTAAGATCACCTATCAAAATAATAAAAACAAAAATATGTGGGAAAAAATGCAGGTTTTGGTCACTTGTGATCCATATGCAGCACCTCCTGAATTTCAATCACTAAACACAGCGGGACATGACGTTTAACATGAAAAACAGTGATATTAAAAGATCAAATTCAGTGAACACCCTATGATGTACTCTATATACAGACGAGTAGATGAGCTCAGAATATGAACACAATGCTCTAAATGTTAAGTGTTTTCTTTAAAATGGTTTTCTATGGAAAAACGCTTAACGACAAACCGCACGTTGCGTTTATATTCTGGGCTCATCTGCTCGCCTGTATATAGTATGAATTATCCATAAAGTCTATATTGAAATTGGTCTTGTAATATCACTGTCTTACTATATTAGTACTTAGTACAAACCTGGTAAAAATGACTGGTGGCCAATGGAGGAAAGCCTTGTTTTGCCCTCCAGGTGGGCGCTCCTCTAATGCAAATCACATCATTACAAATCACACTGATCTAATAAACATGGATGTAGACAGTAAAATGATGACATCTACTGAATCGAGGCTACGACGCAAGTTAGTAGCCTATAGAAGAATAAAACGCCATCCGCATGTACTAGTGGTAAATAAATAAAGGAAGATGAATCACACTTTGGTAATTGTGGTTATTATGTGCACTGAATAAAAGAGGATTAAGCGAAAGAGGAGAAGATGGACGTGTGCCCATGGCTAGGGAAAAGAGGACAACTTGGCATGCCAATTTTGCAAATGGAGCTTGAGGTAAGTAGTTTTAGCACCATGTTGCATTTTTATTGGCTATTCGCAGTTTGTAGGTCTTAGCATCCATAATAAAGGCTAGATGTCTTACGGCAGAGTCTCTATCGTCATCACCGGCGGCCATCTTGTCACAGGCTAGCTTCACAGGCGGGCTATGTGGTACTGATGTATGGCGAGAACACAAATACTCTTATCTTGCTGAAATCTTGATGGATTTTCAAACGGTTTGGTTTCTTACAAACGTTATTAACGTGGCTGGATAATTCTGGTTGGTTATTTATTTATACACTTATTTTTCATAAGTGTGCAGTGTCATAACTACATCTCTGACGTTTATAACAAACCAAACCATTTGAAAATCGGTAGAAAATTGAGCAAGTTATGGTTATTTAAAAAGTACATGCACCATTAACACAATGCTACGAGTGAGTGAGCTGCCTGTGGCAAGATGGCCGCCAGGTGCGGACGTTGGCCAGCAGCGCGGACGAGACATCTAGCCTTTATTATGGATATCTATGGGTCTTAGTTGCAAACACACTGTGAGATGATCATGCTAAATTTCTGACACTGGCAGAAAATGATCACAGGCTATCTGAGGTCGCAAGACTGTGACAACGGCCGTCTTTGAACCTCTGTCACTGTAAGACCCAGGACCACCGTTTAGGAGTAAATTAGTGACATTTATTATGTAACGACTTGATCATCAGGTTTTGTTAATGCCAGATCCAATGCTGCTGTCATTAAAGCTAAAGGAGAAACTCAAATGGAGAAAAAGTCATTTTATTTCTCAGTGCATTTCATTCCTTTTCAGTGACAATTTGTCAGCAAAATGGGCTGTTGACGAAATGACAAAATAAGCAACGACAAGATTCACGTGGTAGTGAAGATGTTGATCTACCACCTGATACAGATCTGCAGATCCCAACAACAGCACAGTGGCTATGTTTCCATCCACACGATTTTATCCGCATTTTATCCGCATTTTATCCGTGATATCGAATGAAAAATGCCTTATGGAAACAGAGTAAAATTCGATTGAATTTCATGAATATCGACTCAAATGAAATGCGATCGGTCTCCTCGGATTTTATCTTGATCGATATACGGCTTATGCAATAAACGCGGATGGAAACGTTATTATGGCGTGATCCATTTTGCCTAGTAAAACTTTGTTCGCAAATGTTTGCTTGAATGTTGTGCAATTCGGTGAGAAAATGAATGGAAACACCTTAACATGTCTCAAATCAATTCAATATACCAATTTGATCGCAAAACAGCATGTGATGTCATTTCGCACAGGTTTTTATCCGCTTTAAAGCCGTTGGATGGAAACACACTTTCACCAGCTTTATTCGCTTGAGGTTTTTTACCGAACTTCAGATAATTCGATTGACAAGTGGATGGAAACATGGCTAGTGACTCCACGACCTCCGGGGATTTAACCGCTGTCAGTGTGAACGGGGCGTAATTTGTTACTAGGCCAACTCATTTTCTGGCTAAAATACTTTTTTTGTTTGTTACCAATCTAATTATCCTGCTCCTTGTTCAAAATCCAATTAAGCTGTATCAGAGGGTTTAACAGACGTTGGGTCAGAAGAACTCATTGAGCTGTTTGTCTATTTCAGTGGTTCCCAACCCTGTTCTTGGAGCTCCTTCAATACTGCACATTTTGAATGTCTCCCTCATCAAACACTCCTGATTCAGCTCATTAGAAGAGACTCCAAGACCTGAAAATAAGACCAGGGTGACAAAATTTCACTCTTTGACTGCTCTCAGGTCTGTGAACTAGAGCAGCTTGAATATTGCGCTAAATAACATCTTTTGAGTTTGAAGGTAAAATTAAAATGATACCGTTTTTTTGAATAACGTTGTTACGGTCGGTGGTCTAGTCTGTGTATTATGCTCTTTTTTTATTGTTGTCCCTTACCTTGTTTACTTTGGCGTTGCTCTATCTCTATGAGCACGCGCGTGCTCTCTTTCTCTTAGGTCGACGCACTTGTTCAACATTTGAGAGTTAGCTGCTGACATCGGCAGATTAAAAACGTCAATATCCTGGAATGAGAGAGACGACAGACCTGCTAGCCAGCCAGCAAAACAGCGTCGTTGGCCTGGTTTTACAGACATTAGTTCAATTAGGACATAAAAGTAGCTTTTATAAATGTGCAATAGAAAAAATACAGGTGTGCATCTTGAGACAAAATAACGGCACTGTTCCTCGCCGGTGAACGCTGATCGCATGACGCCAGCACCCACTCCTCATGTCGCGAAGATCTCCCGAGGAACTGCTCAAGGCACATGAGTTTTACTGCTGGAAACAAAGTTGTAGCAAATTAGCTCAAAATAAACATTAATAATCAATCATAACTTGTAATAATTAATTATGAATATTTGGATCAGTTAATATAATTAATTTAATGTAGTAAAATTAATATTACAATCAATCAACCTGTTAGTCTCGTGAACACTCAGTGTTAATTGTTTATTAATTCTAAGAAATGTCCATTTCCGGGGGAGGGAAATGTCGTTCTTACTGTACAGTACTACTAAGAGCCTGTAGTCAAAATCTAAATCGTAAAATAAATTTGTTGCAAGCAGAGAATCAGAACCAAATATGTATTGTGCTCAAGTTAACATAACTAATCTAAACACACATATACAAAAAAAAATGGTAAAAGGGTAAGTGACAGTATGAAACCGGAAGCAGGAAATGGAACTATGAAAAGAACCATCAGCTTATTATTTTCAGAGCACCTCATTAAATGTAAACTCGCATGGCCTTTGCAGTGAAAGCATTTCGTGAAGTTCCTGAAGAAGGATTTTGATGGTTCCATGAGTCTCAATCAATTTCTTCTGGGTTGAATGAAGAAATGGTAATGAACTTGCATGGTTTGTTTGACTCTCTTCACATGGCTGGAGTGCAGATTGTGCATTAACCCTGGGCCAGAGAGGCCACGCAGAGCAATCAAGAGGAGGGAGGAAGTTGGATGAGTTGATGGTTGGAGTTGCGATTGACTTCTTCTGCATTGAATGAAGAAATTGTGCCAAACTCCTGATGTTGCCCTTGATTCTGTTGTGGTTGAGAGAGTCCTCTCTCTCCTGAATGAGCACATGGCTGGTTGTGGGTCAAGGCCTGCTGCCCTGGGGTCTGGGGCCTGGTGAGGCCACACGGACTGCAACCCGAACGTACTGAGAAGGCCAAGAGAAGGAAGGGCTTGTGTAGAGGCCACGCACACATACACATGCATACACCGCATGTAAAGATACGTGAAAGAGTAACGGCCATTCGCCTCCCAGGTTTCATTAAAAATCATCCTAATCCCCTCTTCTGCTGTCTACCACTTCTTTCGCGATGTATTTGTTCGTTTCTTTTATTATTTTATGCAATCCAAAACACTCCAACCTGCCGCACTTCGTATCTCTCTGTTCAAATCCTTCCTTCCCGCTTTGCCAGAAAGCTGCTGTCATTTGCTGACGGAAAGCATGAAATTACCGTAATAAGCCGTATATTGCCGAAATGCGCATGCTGTCTACTGTCAGGGGCAATTTGAATGGTTTTGATAGTGCAAACAGTTGAAGAGTTACGGTATGAATACAGCTTGCTGGTCTGTGTCGGTGACGACACAGCCGGTTCTAAAGGGTTAAAGCCTGAGGAAGGTCCCACCTCTCAGGATCAGCTCAACCAATAAGAAAGCGGGAAATTCCTCTGTTGGGAGGATTTATGACTCCGTCTCAAGTGTGTTGAGACATGGGCCTTGCCGTTCGTGTCCATTTATACTCAGATAGATATAACAAACACACACTGCATTCTATGAGAAGGCGATTTACATTAAAGTGTGAGTCATTAAATGAGGATTAATTAGATAGGAGACATGATACAGGTGGGCTTACATTAACTAGTAGTTCTCTCATAAAGCATGCATAAAATAAATAAACGCAAGAGACAGTATACAAGACGTAAAATTATCACACACAATGTCCTGGGATGGATGTTCATTTATAGATCAGTTTGTCTATAAATTAATGCAGGAAAGTCTGTTTTAAGGGCTGTAGGTATTTCCCATGGCCTCAGTCTTGACCACATGACCACATTTTTAACTGCAATCAAACCATTTCATCTGATGGTCGCCCTGGCGACTGAGGCCTTTTCTGCTCTCTTGCCTCTTTTGGGGGGATATTTCATTCCTAAGAGTGGGCTTTAAAGCTCATTTGTTAAATGTAACAAATAGTTATGTGTCTGATTGTCTCAATCGTTACAAAGTCCATGGTGCAAGCAGGGGTAAAAACGGAACAAAAACACAAAACACGAAACCAGAAAAAAAAAAAAAAAACGTACACACAAGTTAAACTTTGTTTGGTCTGGTATTCTGTCACAGGCAGGTTGTATAAACATACATAAAGATGAGGATGGTGTATTTTAGTGATGTGACGTCCGGCACTGAGGCTTCGAAGCTTTTATCAAAAAAACAAAACATCTCACATTGAAGCAGTGTATCGGAGCTTGATTCGTTTTGCCATAACCACGTGATCTATGACGTCCGAAGCTTAATTTCCACACACAGTCACGTGACTGCTTCGTATTCAGATTCAAAAATAGCGCAAACCCCTTGAGCAGGTTTCGAGTGGCATGCCCTTCGGTAGTAGTAAATAAAAAAGAAATAGACTTAGCCCTCACACTGTTGAACGAGTCCTGTACCTTAAGACAAATCTTTCATTTATTAAATTACCCACAAAATAAAAAGTCAGGTCCCCAGTTCACAAGCACTTCACCATTCCACAATAATTGTCTTTTATTTTGATTATATATGCCTACATGAGCCTTGCCTATGAACTCGTTGGACTGAGGCTAAAGTTTTTGTGAATTAGTCCCCTTTATTATTAACTTTTTTTTTCAGAAATTCATTCATACAGTTGTTTGTTCACATTGTGTAAGAACTACATCAACACTAACACATGAATTATGAGGATTAATTGTATTGCTTTGTGGTTTACAGAGCACAAAGTGATTTATTAAATGAAACAATAATAAAAAAAAAAAAAATGGATGGGACAGAAAGGCAGATTTTCCACCTTTTGACCACAAGATGTTGTTAGTGTGCAACGTGTTGAAAAGCTTCGAGTAATGAACCATTTTACGATGCAGTCAAGGGGGAAAGCCCATGCTTCACAAAGCTTCATTTCACCATCACTAGTATATTTAATAAATCCAAGGGTTAATCCAAACGAACAGAGCTACATACAACAAATCCACAATCGACAATACAGGACACTGAACTGAAACCGAACACATACACAGGTGATAATGACAGTGATTGATGAGTCCGCAGCTGAACATAATTTGTGTCCGTCATAACAAATGAGTGACAAAGGCAGACGATGAAAAAAAAAATGAGTGTAAACATACGTGGTTGTGACAGATTTTTTCTTTGCCGTTAATTGTTTTATTACCATTAAAAACACAGACAGCAGCAGGAATAAAGGCTGCTGTCATTTTAAGACAACGCACGGATCCGATGCACTGTGCACGAGTGTTTACCTTACATTCACTTAACACATAACCGACTACGTTTGCTAGGATACTCGCTATTTTTTTACATCATTTTGTGTGAATTTGTCTGCTCAAGAAGACGTGAAAGAGAGCTCTTTAGTATTCACGTGTAAGGCCGTCTAATTCGATCCAACGGGGGTACTCGATTAGCGGTGAAGGTCTCGCGCGTGTTCCGTCTCTTCCCATGGCAAAGGGATTTTTAATTAAATGCAATACATTTTATCTTATGCATTAACTCGTTTCATCTGACTCCATAAAATGAAAAAGGTTTAACAATGATATCTGTGCATCATTAAATACACGTTAATGTTTGACTATTCCTTTTAACTCTTATGAAAATAAAGTAAAAGTCTGCTAGAATAATTAAATATAACAATTTATTATGTCAGGTAAATGTATCATTACAATTCCATAATCAAATTAAAGATAATCAATGCGTTTTTAGAACAAAGAACTTTACCCAACATATTAACTACATGAATGCTGAGCCTTGAAGACACAGCATCATGGGCTGATCTGATACAGAAAATGCAGCCCTGAGCTCTCCTTGCATTTTCCTTATATAGCCAGACCTCCTTTGATATGTAAAACATGAGTTTAGTGGAAATTTACTGTATTCCCCCACCATACTTACTGGGGGTAGAAGTTGACCATCTGCTAACAACAGTGGAAATTAGCATTCATGAATTTACACCTTTGGGAGTGCCTAGAGACCACATTCCTTTGTGTGCCAGTTCTTCCTAAACTCTTAAAAACCTTATTACCTTTTGTTTTACTTCTTTGGGAATGAGACGTTTGTACCAGTCACCCTGAGACCTTTAAAATGATACTAAACAATCCCTAAAGATAATCACATTCACATTAAAACCATATATATTCTTCTGTGAGTTTTTAGTGTTACTGACTGATAAGGTGCTCAGAGGAAGGGGGGTGCGGGGTGTGTGTGTGTGTGAGAGATGTTCAAATGTTAATGTGCAAGCAAGGTCCTTTGTATTATAGACCTGTGGTGAGGTTGATTCCATCAACCAGTTCTTCCAGTCTTACACACGCACTGTCTGAGACTCGGCTTTCTGGGCACTTCGGATGTGTGCGCACAGAACTATCCACACAGCGTGCGAGTAATGACATGAGCTCCCTTTCACGTCTTCTTGCACTCGAATATTTACATTTTCAAAGCTTAAACTTTTGTGACGATGAAGCGCTGCCCGTCAACTGTCCCGGTCGTCAATCATGTTTGCTCACCTTCATGCATTGTTAGAATTCAGAAAAATGTTACCGGCCAACTGCTGAGCAACAACATTTCATAAACTTGCCAACACCTAAAATTACTCGCTTTCAGTGCTTGGCGAGGATTAATTTTAAGTAACTTGCAACAGTTTAAACATGCATTTTAGTCTGGGACTATATGCTTAAGCCTTGTCTGTGAAGCTGGGGGTTTATGTTATGTGTGTTTTGTTTATTTCTTTTTCTGTTTATTAGTTGTTGTCCCCTATGTTAAAAATGTATTTGGTTGGTATAATTTGATTTTGCTTATCCGTTGTCTTGATTGAATTAATAAAATAGCTCTGCACAGTGGTGTCGTTCACTCATTTTTGTTTATTACATTACCTTTCCCTTTTAAATTATTTTACTGGAAGGGAGGTTGTAAGTAAATTAATTGGGCCGGAAAATGACACTATTGTCTTCTGTAGAACTTCTGTAGTTTCAATATCGATGAAGTTTGCAACATTGACAGTTATTGAACTGAACTGAATTAACATTGATCCGAATAGCGACCCTGTATTGTCTTCTGTAGATTTGCTTTATAGCTGAATCAAATTTGTTCCGTCCAGTAATTGATGACATCTGCAACATCGACACTGTCATTGAACTGAAGGAATCAACATTGAGCTAAGCTGAGCTGAATAATGATACCATATTGTCTTCTGTAAAGCTGCTTTATAGCTGAAATCAAATACTTGATGGATTTTGCAACATTGTTATTTTTTGTTAATTTCAGTGAAGCTGCTTTGGAACAATATATTGTATATAGTGCTATAGAAATACATGTGACTTGACTTATTTTCCCTCTTTAAATCTATCTCTATTAACATGAAAATATACCACTAAACACAGATTAGCATCTTCACCCCACATACTGAAGATTGGAGAAAGGTTTTAGGATCCAACACGTTCAAATACGTCATACTGACGCACACATACAAAAACCTTTCATAAAACTGTTTGATTGCAACTGAAGAGCATTTTACTATAGTATGTGGGACATATGAAAGGCTGCATGATGACTCACCAAGATGAAGTGAAGTACCCTAGTGAATTTATTTTTTACCAAATTGTTTTTTTTTAACCAAATTGTATTTAAAATACACTTATTTTATACTAAGTATACTACTAATCCATTAACAAATATACCGACATATCGCTTGAGACTTACTGATATAAATATAATCAAACTTTATTTGGAGTATTTTCTTGCACAATGCACATTTCTTAATATTAAGCCTAAATGTGTTTTAATATCACCATTAATAAAGATAGTATGATATCTGTCTTTAAATGCAAGATGTACCTAAAGTACAATTGCAATAGTTTCACTTTAGCACAATCAAATATACTTTAGTAATCCAGAAAAAGTGCTGAAGTTTTACTAAAATATACTTATGTACAAAATTAGTTGTTCCTAATTAGCAGACTTTAAGTAAATTTAGGATACCAACAGAACAATTGCAGGTTGTTTATATTAAGTACGTATATGTAAATGTATTTGTGGTATACTTAGCATAAAATAAATGTATTTCAAATAAATTTTGGTATTTTTTTCCCCCACTAGGATACCTATACAGCAGAAGACAGCATGTTTTGCAAGTTTGTCTTGGCACATTTTTCACAGCAGGTTTTCGATGTCTACATCTGCCTACCCCTGTGAAAAGAAGTGCAGTTTAGCATAGTTTTAAAAAGAGCACTTAGAAATAATATACTTAAGAATATACTAACTGATATAGACAACTGAAGCTAATATTTTGCAGGCACTTAATCACTTTATTTACAATTACAGGAACATGTATTATAGTTTAAAAGTATATACAATGCAATTAGCTGAACTTCAGAGTGCTTTTTTGACCCACATTAGTAGGACTTAAGAACATCTTTTTATTGACTTTGAAATATGGTTAAAGTGCACTGATAAGCATTAATGGTAAACTAAAATATACATTAAAGGTAGGGTCGACAATACTTTTTCATTAACCCTTTTTGTTATACTGGTTGAAACTCTTCACATCCTGATTACAATAAGTTGAAGTTGTCTAAATATGAAAAAAAAGCCCAACTTCTGTGAAAGTCTTAGGACAAAAAAAAAAGTGTTCATCCAATCATTGCATTCGGTCCGCATTCTTTCAAAGCTAGCTTGCTATTGCTAGCCTCTCCGGAATGTTTATAGAACAGAAGATTGCAAACACAGGTAAAATATGAAATATGGAGTTTATTGAATGACACAGATGATTAAGCAGGTGAGTCTCTGGATCGCAGATAGTTCTACCAGAAAGACTCGGGAGATAAAATGATGTAACAAAGCATCCATTTATTGGCAGCCCAGCAAGCAATTATTTGCAAAGTTCTTTGGCGTAGGCCCCGTCCTTAGATCGTAATCCGAGGGTAGCGGATCAGCAACTCCTGCCTGAAGACGAAGGCAGGGGCGCAGCCGACCCCACAGGGAAGTATAGACGGGACCATCCTGGTGGTGGTGGGGAGGGTGGAGGTTGTTGTCGCGTCGGCATCTGCGAACTCAAACATGTGTAAGTACCGATCTTTTATACGATAATAATAAGGACGTGATTGGATAACTTGAAGGTAACAAATGACACGGTAATTAAGTCTTCCTGGCAGAACTTATGCTAAAGCTTTCATTTCTGGTGACACTGGCATGTGAATGAAAGTCTTATGTTGTTGCAGGTAGTGAAGAGAAGTGGCTGGTGGGCTGAAGATTGGCACACACAGAAGACTGACAAAGACACAGTTCAGTGCACAGGTAAGTTCAGTGCACAGGTAAGTTCAGTGCACAGGTAAGTTCAGTGCACAGGTAAGTTCAGTGCACAGGTAAGTTCAGTGCACAGGTAAGTTCAGTGCACAGGTAGGGAGTCTGGTACAGGTTCAGTGTTGAATAACCAGACCAGACCAAGATGTGTGTTTGGTGCTGGCTTTTATGGAGGAATTGATGAGGCTGATGGCAGACAGGTGTGTTGATTGTTGAGTGTGTGTGCAGGTTGTAGCCAGAGAGGATGATGGGAAATGTAGTGTGCAGAGGAATTTGACAGGAATTGCCTACCCTACCTTTAATGTCATTTCGACAGCCCATCAGCACTCAGCCATCGGCACTGATCCTCAACAAACTCGTCTCCATACCGGCATGATGACTCCGATCTTCCAACCAGATGGAACTGGATAAATATTCTGAATGTTCTGATCCAATCTGACTTCTGACCTGTAATGCTGCCTGGATCATAATCATACACTGTTCCTTCGTTGGCCAAAGGAGAACTGTCCCCCGACTGAGCCTGGGTTCTCCCAAGGTTTTTTTCTCCATTCTGTCACTGATGGAGTTTTGGTCCCTTGCCACTGTTGCTTTGGCCTTTGGCTTGCTTAGTTGGGGACATTTAATATTCAACAATATTATTGATCTGCCTTACTTAAAGGCAGGGTAGGGATTTCATTTTCAGTTTTTTATGATCTACAAAGCGGACAGTCACAAAAACAATAACATCCCCTATTTAGTCTACTGAAGTAGACCAAATTCTATATTTAAACAACACCAAAACACAAAATATCAAGTTTCTGATCATAAGCGGAGGGTGAACCAACACCATGAGGATATGCGCTTCCCCTATGTAACATCAAAAAACACACTGAAGTTACAAATATAATCAAGTAAAATCAAAGTCAAAATAAGTGTAATTTTTTAAAGCACAATAATTTTAACAATGAAAACATAATGATTTAAAATGTACTTAAGTGTGTTAGGAAACATATTTATGAAAGGGTGCTCTCTTTAAGTACACTTAAGTGGCCTTTTATTTAATTGATATTATATTATCTGCATTTATAATATAAATTAGATATTGTATATACATAATATTATGCATATATATATATATATATATATACTTCTTCTCACAAGGGCATGTAGACTGTGAAGCACAGCTCACTAGGGTTTGAAATTGAGCCAAAATGTGAAGGACGATATCTGCTGACATACTGTCATGTGCACATGCACATCCGCAAAAACACCGAAACAGCATGAAAATCATGTGGCACTGCGTGAACAAGGGATCATTCTTCACCTGGCCATTTGTGTCTTCGGATTCCACTGATTCCAGGAATTTCTTACTGAAAAACCTTCTTCCACTGCCTCCTGCCATTCCATTAAAAACCCTTATTACAAAAAACAAGGCAGTGATAGTAAGGGAACAAACTGAAGTATAAATTAAATGTATCAAGAGAACAGATGAAATTGGTGTTATCGATCAGAATGGGCCTGGGAAATGTGCAGGTGAATCCAATCGTTCTCTGTCCCGTGTGATTTATGAAGTGTGCAGAGAAGCTGTCTGGTCAGTAGAATACATGTAAACCTGCAGATAGGCACTTCAGCTTTGTGATACATGTTTTGGCCACACATGGATGCCCAAAAGCGGTTCATTATTTAGCCAGACACCATAGGAGTGAGGTCTAAGTGATTTAGTGCACACTGAAAAAGTTACATGACCCTGTACATCACAGGTTGTTGCAGGCAAAGGAGAGATTTTATTAAAGCAACACTAAGTAAGATTTTTTTACCTCAAAATAATGTTTCCAAAATCGTTTCAGTGGTTCATCAAGTCGTAACAGGGTGAAAGGCACTTCTGGATTCGCTTTGCGGTCCTATATCTGCTATAACCACGCTATGTAAGATTGCCAGATCGGGTCGCGTTTCTGTAGTTCTAATGAGACATAAGAAAACTACAAATTTGACTTGCTTTATACGTCAAGCGTTACAATAGTCATTATTTTTTTTCTTCGTTTCTGATGTCGCAATACATCATACTTTCATGAAATCATGCAACATACTCTACCTTGTCTGTGGACATCGTTCATTCCAAAGCCGGTGCTGATAAACAGTGAGCGTGCGTGCGACATAGGCTGCGGTCGGCTAAATTATTTACGACAGTGGTAATGGACAATTCCGCTTCCAACCTGTAGGGCGACCGCAGAGGAAAAGTTACTTGGTGTTGCTTTAAAGCTGCAGTCCGGCGTTTTTCCTCTTTGTCGCCATCTCTGTTTGAAATCTTTAATTGCAGTTATTCGCGGAATTATTAACTTTGCGTGAGTTGTACATCGGCATGACACAGCGCGGATGAACACTGTTTTGAGAAGACTGCGTGTCTGTCAGTCACCGCGATGTTGTGGATACTGACAAGTAGTCATAGTGCTATGAAATAAACGGTTTATGAACTAAATCCCAGTTATGCATAAACGTGTTTTACATAATATAACTCTAATATTTTTTGGGAAAAGGATAATTTTCACTTTACCGATCTGATTCAGATCCAATGCTTGACAATGGAGGAGGCGCGTTTGGTTTTCTTGGAGTAGAGTGATTTGCTCCCTCTCATAGCTAGCACAAAATAATTCATATTTACCATAATAGCAAAACGAAAAAAGCCACAACAAAGAAAACTCCGTAACTGTGTGAATTAAGCGAACAAGTGTGCTACTGTTGAACTATTGAAATGTCCAGCCCGTTCTCATCCTTTGGCGTCATATAGGTGACGCTATATGACAAAACGTCGAAATACTACGCACATGGCACCCTTTAGCGTGAATATAACACGCGAACCCAAGGCGTCATAAAGTTGACTGGCATCCTTTAGCGTGAATATGAGACGCAGACCCTACAACACACCTAAACCTACCCATCACTTCGCGTGTTATATTCACGCTAAAGGGTGCCATGTGCGTAGTATTTCGACGTTTTGTCAGGCGTCACTTATATGACGCCAAAGGATGAGAATGCGTTCAAATGTCTTACCTGTCCAACAGAAAAAAAGCCGTTTCTGCGTCCGTTTTGAACCCCTTCAAATATCACGGAGTTCACGCCACCTTTCAAAAGTCCTGCCAATGTTAATCCTTGTTTTCGCGTGGGCCCGGTTGCAATCTCATTTTTTCTCTACCCACTCCGAAGTCCGAATTCTCCTACGTTTTACCCATGGTTTTACCACGGGTGAATCTCCAGTTGTCACTGGTGGTTGTCGTTTGAATCTTTCTGGATCCGCCATGAGTTTAATTATTTGAAGAGCTGTGAGAAAAGGCTAAAAGCTTCCAACTCCAACATCCACTCACGCAATATAGCCTACTTGCCGGGACTCCTTCTTTATGTGTACAGATGGGACGTAATGACGCAAAGACATGCTCGAATTTCCCGCGGAAATCCACCAGTACCACTGGAATTAAAATCATTATTACAAGCTTACCGTTTTGAATCGAGCAAAGGTAAGCAGATATTTTTGAACACTGGCTGGTTATGTTTTTTTTATTATTATTATTTTGGATAATTTTTAACCCAAAAAAGTTACGGACAGCAGCTTTAAACGAAACCAAAAACTCTGGAATGCAAGATCAACCTTAAAGGGTTAGTTCACCCAAAAATGAAAATTAAGTCATTAATTACTCACCCCCATGCTGTACCAACCCGTAAGACCTTCGTTCGTCTTCGGAACACAAATGAAGATATTTTTGATTAAATGTGACAGCTGGATCACTCCTCCATAGGCTCCCTAAGGGATTGAATCCTGACGGCACAGAAAGTCAATGAAGAAAATGTTTAAATATTCCATGTCACAACAGTGGCTCAACTATAGTTTATCAAGCGACGACATCAAGCATTTTTTTTTTCGCTTGACACCAGAGTGTTGATGTGCATAACACAAACTGGCTAGCTTTACTGACTGCAGAAATTATTGTGGGTGCTTTTTCGGTAATGCTTCCTTTTACAGTCCCGTTACTCATGTACATACTATGTACTTATTATAGTAATTACAATTACTGGGTAATAACTAGGTACTAACCCTGAACTTACCCCTAACCCATGTACTTACCTTATATTAGCCAGTACTTTCTAGGTAAGTACACTGCAAGTACACGTAAGTACTGTACTGTAAAATGAAGCGTTACCGTTTTTTTCTGGCGTTTTTTTTCTCAGTACATAACAGAAAACATGATGCATATTGTAAAAATACATCATAATAATTAACATTAACATTAATTAAAGTCTTTAGATGAGAATATTCCTAAACTAAATTAAACATTGACTAACAAAATGTTTTCAGTTCTATCTTAAGTGAAAATTCTACTCTAAATAAGTTGTAAAAAGGCAACAAAATATTATATTAACCAACTGTCACATTATGTTCCTTTTTAGTTCTGTTCATTGACTCTAGTTGGTTTTCATTAGTCACATGTATTCCTTTGTTCTAGTTTCCCGCCACTCATCAGTTATTATGGAAACTAACTCCTCCTCATTATGTATTTTAGTTCCTCCTTGTGCACTCTTCAGTTGTCCGGTATTGTTTGTGTAGACACTCTGTTACGTTGCCTTCTCGCATTTGGATTACCCAAGTTTGTTTTATGAAAGAACCTTTTGTTTGTAGAAACCTGTTTAAACCTTTTTCATCATCTTCATCTGAACCAAACTGTGACAGAATACCGGACCACAAAAAATGGCTACAAGAGTGCGATTTATTGCAGCGGTTTACAACACTCGACCGCGGAGAACTCGGCGTTCGACCTCTTCGCTACATCTCGGCCAGTCGACCTGTCGGCTCCCCCTTGGCTCCTCTCATCTTCGGGTTCACCTGAGACTCTCAGACTTCCGCAAGGCTTTTCCTTATTCTCCACCAGGTTCCCTCGTCCTGCCGACTCCCCCTTGGTCAGTCGTCACACCTCTTCCGCCACGGACTTGCGGGCCATCTCCGTCTGTACTCTCTGTACTCTTTCATACAGAAGGAAAGTTAAGAGACTTATCAGATAACTGGTAATTTATGTGAGGGGATGAGAAACAGCCACCTCTAAACCAAAGACAATACCTAATTGTTCAGAACCTTTCAAAGAGGCTGGACAAATCCCTCAGTTTAAAATCTCAGGACAAGAACAAAGCATCAAACAGAGATAAGAGGCAGATCAAGACCGATGAAAATGGGTAAAAAACAAACAGATTCATTCAAGCCGTCTCACTTATTTTTCTTCCTTAGTTTCATTTTCTCTCCGTTGAGTCTTGTTTTATAAGTTAAGTTTTGCCGCAATGTTAGTCAACGACTCGACAGCCTTTGCCCCCTTCAAAGCTTCAACTTCAGCCACGAGAGAGACCCAATTCATCCAATAATCCCATCAACAAACTAACGTGATTGGCCAACCAAGAATGTCATTCCAGACGCGACGAGGACTTCAGCCAACCAACGAACTCGGGAAACCATTCAGGTCAGGTTTTACAAACTCCATAGATTACTAGACACTTGGGAGTTCATCATTTCACTCTTTTAAAACTCATTCTTTTCTCACTTTCTTTATTTATGAATGTGTGTTTGGTAGTGTTAGGTATTAGTTTTAAGTTAGAATGATCAATAAAGTATTGTTTGTATTTTTAAAGAGAAGTGTCTTGTGTTATGTGTTTACGAATTTAATGTCTTAAACTGCTGACCTTGTTACCTTGCTAATAAATAGTGTTTTCACTACAGTTTGGATATGTATATCCGCTGCAGAGTTGATGTTACAGCCCGTTCAAATGAACGCTGGATGATTCATTTGTCCGCATACAAGAGCTAAGTGGTCCATATGTAGTGATTCCCTGACTGCAATCCTATATGGGGTATCCTCCATGATACGGTTTCCCTGATGGTAAACCTGTGTCTTCCCCTAGGCAGAGCTCAGTCTCTGCTTCCAGTCACTGTACCTGTAGAAGTTCCTCCCTCTTAAGGTAGGACCTACCACAGAGACAACAAACGTCAGCCTCGTTTGTTGGTCGTAGAGCGAGACACCGCTTCACTGCTGCTCGCCCTGCGATCGACTGCTTTTGGCCTCGTTTGTTGGTCGTACAGCGAGACACCGCTTCACTGTTGGTCGTAGAGCGAGACACCGCTTCACTGCTGCTCGCCCTGCGATCGACTGCTTTTGTCAGCCTCGTTGCCTGCTGTGAGTTTGTTTGTTTGCGTCGTGGCTGTCTAAGCCTCGTATTAGGTTCGTATTTCTTTCTGTTTTTCCGTATTTCTTTCTTTTATTCTGTTTTTGAACCATCATTTAACTCATAATTACTCACAATTACAATTCGGACTGTTGAGCAGACGCGTCTCAAGCCGTTACCCAACACCGGTCCTTTACATCAATGGGTCACGGCTGAGCGAGTCTTCTTTACACTCACTTACAAACTAACATTTTCCCGTCTATCGTGCGTCTACATTACACCCGTACAACTAAAAATACGTTTTTTTTTACCCAAGACCTGAGTCTTAAATTAGTATAAATATTAATAGCATCACAGGTTGCATCATTGCTAACTTACTGCCCATCTGTTAAAATGGCGAATATATCAGGTGTATGTTATCTACCTTTTGGTGCAGATGAGAACAAATCTGATTTGCTCGCGGTGCAGTCTGAATTAGAAGCTGTAGAAAAGCAGATCCATGACCTTCTAGAGAGACAAGCTGAGCTGAGAGACCGGCGTTTAGCTCTTGAAACATCACGCGCTGATGCACACGGATCAGTGATTAACGTTAGTAACCCGCTGACGCCGACCTCGTCTACTCCGTGCGTTTCTCAGCATTGGTCCCGAGCGTCCAGGTCACGATCAGCCATGGTTTCATTCACTCCAGCTCCAACACACCACCACGAAGCCTGGGTGGTTCCGCGGAAGCCGCGAGCCAGGACAAGAATCTTTTCGCCCCCCCGGTGTTCGAGATCTCCACTCAGAACCGCTTCTCCCCTCTTCGTGAAATGGAACGCGATACTGTGATCATCGGCGATTCCACCGTCCGACACGTCCACGCTACGTTAGGTAAAAGTAAGGTGCACAGTCACTGCTTTCCTGGTGCTCATGTTCTCAATATCACTGCGCGGGTAACTGAGATCTTGAACGGTGACGAGCGCGTCGGAGCTGTTGTGCTGCACGCGGGAGCTAACGACATTAGGCTGCGACAGACGGAGGTTCTGAAGAAAGACTTCAGGAGCCTTATCGATACGGTACGCAGTACATCGCCTGAAACATCGATTATTGTGTCTGGACCGCTTCCTACGTACTGACGAGAGCATGAAAATTTCAGTAGATTATTCGCGCTAAATGAATGGTTATTGTCATGGTGCAATGAGCAGAAACTGCTCTTTGTAAATAATTGGAATCTGTTTTGGGAGCGACCAAGGCTCTTCCGCGCTGATGGCTTACACCCAAGTAGAATCGGGGCAGATCTTCTGTCGGATAATATCTCCAAGATGTTAAATACCGTTTGACTAGTATCCAAAAATCCAAATCACAGTCTCTACTGCACCAATTTAATTGATATTAATACTAGTGTAGAACATTGCATAGAAACTGTGTCTATTCCTCGTTTACTAAGATCAAATAATAAATCTACTGCGGGATCTAGAAAAAATCTAATTGTTATTAAAACAAAAAATCTCGCTATTAGTGAACAAAAACAATTTCTAAAGCTAGGTCTTCTAAACATTAGATGGCTCACACCTAAGGCGGTTATTGTAAATGAAATGGTCACAGATAATAATTTCGATGTTCTGTGCCTTACTGAAACCTGGCTTAAACCAAATGATTATTTCGGTCTAAATGAGTCTACTCCGTCAGGATACTGTTATAAGCATGAGCCCCGTCTGATCGGTCGTGGCGGCGGTGTTGCAACAATCTACAGAGATATCCTTAATGTTACTCAGAAAACTCGTCATAGGTTTAATTAGTTTGAAGTACTTGTGCTAAATGTTACGCTCTTAGTGTCACGGTTGGTAAATCCTATGTCTTCTTCTTGTCTCGTGTTTCTGTTGTTGTATGTGTGTGCGCAGATCAGAGGGGCGTGGCCGCTCATCAGCGCTCGTTCAGCAATCACTCATTACCTCATCACCAGCTGCAGTCTATCCATTCCTGTGTATATAATCTCATCAACTTCTCATCTCCATTGTCAGATCGTTGTTTGTTGGTGTCCGGTGTCTGATCCCCTCTACGTTCCAGTTATCCTTCTTTGTTCCTGTCTGTTTCCCGTGGATGTTCTGGATTCGTCTCGTTGATCGTTGCTTCTCATCACTTCCACTTCTGCTACATCTGACCATCGAGTCCCTGCGCCGCTAGCCTGTTTGCCCTTGGACTGTGTTTGTTCTCTTCCTAATAAACTGCTTAACTTGCACTTGCTTCCGAAGTTTATTCCGTTACACTTAGATGTAAGAAAAAAATCCCTATTATCTCTAGCATTGGCTACCGTATATAGACCTCCAGGGCCTTACGCCGATTTCCTAAAAGAGTTTGCTGACTTTCTATCAGATCTTTTGGTCAACGTCGATAAAGCATTAATTGTTGGAGATTTTAACATACACGTAGATAATTTAAATGATGCGTTAGGGGCTGCGTTTACAGATTTATTAAACTCCTTCGGGGTCAAGCAAAACGTCACCGGACCAACTCATTGTCTTAATCATACACTCGATTTAATTATATCATATGGAACCGATCCAACCGATATAGATATCATTCCACAAAGTGATGATGTCACTGACCATTACATGGTAACTTTCATATTAAGTACTGCTGTAATATGTCATGCTGCGCCACGTTATCGACCAGGTAGAACAATTCTTCCATCCACCATAGACCATTTCTCAAATAGCTTATCTGATCTGTCTCAGCTGCTGCCTGAACCCAAACAAACAGATGAACTAGATGAACTAACTAGCACTATGAGCACCATTCTCTCTAGAACATTGGATATTGCTGCACCCATTAGATTAAAAAAGGTCAGAGAAAAAAGTATAGCACCATGGTACAATAATACTACGTATGTTTTAAAGAGAGAAACCCGTAATTTAGAGTGTAAATGAAAAAAACTAATTTAGAGGTCTTTAGAATCGCGTGGAAAGACAGTATGTCACGTTCTAAAAAGGCCCTTAAAACGGCCAGGGCTGAGCACCTCAGCAAATTAATAGAAAACAACCGAAATAATCCAAGGTTTTTATTTAATACCGTGGCTAGACTAACAAATAAACAGACGTCGTCTGAACAAAATACCTCGTTACAGTTTAGTAGTAATGATTTCATGAACTTCTTCACCGAGAAAATTGAAAGCATCAGAATCAAAATCGTAAACGTTCAATCTTTGCTCGCGCCTTATAATTCAGCCGCAATTATCACCCCGCAAGAACAATTACAATGCTTTACAACCATAGAACAAAAAGAGTTAAATAAACTTATCACTTCATCTAAAACAACAACATGTTTATTAGATCCTATACCAACTGAACTACTGAAAGAAGTGTTACCTATAGTGGAAGAGCCTCTTCTCAATATTATTAACTCATCTTTATCTTTAGGTCATGTTCCAAGAACGTTCAAGCTGGCAGTTATAAAACCTCTTATTAAGAAACCACATTTAGATCCAAATAACCTAGCAAATTACAGACCCATTTCGAATCTTCCATTTATGTCAAAAATATTAGAAAAAGTTGTGTCCAGTCAACTCGGCTCTTTCTTGCAAGAAAACGACATCTATGAAAAGTTTCAGTCTGGATTCAGGCCGCATCATAGCACTGAAACTGCGCTTGTTAGAATCACAAATGATTTACTTTTAGCTTCGGACCAAGGCTGTATCTCAGTACTAGTTTTACTTGATCTTAGTGCTGCGTTCGACACTATAGATCACACAATACTCTTAGATCGACTACAAAATTACACTGGTGTTCAAGGACAAGCATTAAGCTGGTTCAGGTCATACTTATCTGACCGCTACCATTTCGTCTACTTAAATGGAGAAAAATCGATCATAACTTTGGCAAACTATGGAGTGCCGCAGGGATCTGTGTTAGGCCCTTTATTATTCTCAATATATATGCTGCCACTTGGTAATATTCTAAGGAAACATGGAATTAGTTTCCATTGTTATACTGATGACACTCAAATATATATTTCATCACGGCCAGATGAATACGCTAAATTATCCAAATTGACAGATTGTGTTAAAGACATAAAAGATTGGATGACGCGTAATTTTCTTTTATTAAATCCAGACAAGACAGAGGTACTACTTATCGGTTGTAAAAACCGTCCACAAAACCTTTCACAGCACGACTTTAACATAGTAGGATGCCCTGTTACTTCATCCGCTACAGTAAAAGACCTGGGTGTTACATTAGACTGCAACCTGTCATTTGAAAAGCCATAAAACATAAAAACATATTTCATATGTTACAAAAACAGCCTTTTTCCACCTTAGAAACATTGCTAAGCTACGTAATATGCTATCAGTCTCTGATGCAGAAAGGATAGTTCATGCATTCATGACCTCGAGACTAGATTACTGTAATGCTTTATTAGCTGGTTGTCCTGCATCTTCAATAAACAAGCTACAGTTAGTCTAAAATGCAGCCGCTAGAGTTCTTACTAGATCAAGAAAATATGATCATATAACACCGATTTTATCATCACTTCATTGGTTACCTATTAAGTTCCGTATTAATTACAAGGTATTGCTTTTGACTTATAAAGCTCTAAATGGTTTAGCTCCAGTCTATTTAACGGATCTTCTATCGCCTTACAATCCATCGCGCTCTTTAAGATCACTAAATTCGAGGCTTCTGGTCATTCCTAGGATATCCAGATCCACCAAAGGAGGCAGAGCCTTTTCACATTTAGATCCGAAGCTCTGGAATAGCCTTCCTGATATTGTTCGTTGCTCAGACTCGCTCTCCCAGTTTAAAACTAGACTGAAGACGCATCTATTTAGCCAGGCATTCATATACATTTTTTATCTTACAGTTATTGTAAATTCGGCCTCTAGTTCATAAACGCCACAGGAGAACTGGCCCCCGACTGAGCCTGGGTTCTCCCAAGGTTTTTTTTTTCTCCATCTGATGGTGTGTTAGGACACCTTTAGGTCACTGGATGGAGTTTTTTGGTTCCTTGCCACTGTTGCCTTTGGCTTGCTCAGTTGGGGATATTCAAATTAATTAACCAATCATACCATTGATCAGCTCTACCAAACTTGGATGTCTTTTTTTCCAGTAATAAACAAACATTGTTAAGTTGTTTTGATTGATACTGTGAAGCAGCTTTGATACAATCTGTATTGTCATAAGCGCTATATAAATATATTTGACTTGACTTGACTTGACTTCTTTCCATGTGTGGTACTTCCCAGTGTGTAAGTCCATGTGATGTATTCTCCACAAGTTAACCTCAGTTCGGGCAGGATGTCGTCTCCATATTGTTCCTTTTCTGCATGGAATAATAAAATGCTTCCACAGCATTTCCTCAGGTCCACACAGATATGAATTAGGAAAAAAGATAAAAAAAAAAACAGCTTAAGCTACATATTCCCATGATGGTACGCATGGTACGAAGGACTATACGGCTTAAGTGGGGCATTAGGTAGGTTACGATTTTGTGAATGCATTTGTTAACAAGCACGTGGGGGCTTGCTGACATCTGCACTGCCAAAACCTCAGGTTCAGCTGTTGTGGCGTTTTACCCGGAGGACCCCCAAGTATTAAGTCATCAACAACACGTTGAAGTGACTGACAGATTCTCGGTTGCTGTTGTAACCTCTATTCCCTGATGGAAGGAATGAGATGTGGTGTCCCTCCTACCACAGCACTGAACTCCCTGCTGAAATTGTCACGGTTCGTATATTCATTGTTCCTTCTTGTCTCGTGTAGTTGTTGTTATGTGTGTGTGTGGGCGTGTGTGATTGTGGGCGTGACGGCTTGTTGCAATTGATCAGCGATCAGCTGATCAATCTCCTCTCCAGCTGCATCCAATCTGCTCTCCCATAAATACTCACTGCATTCTTCTGTCCTTGTCAGATCGTTGTTTGATGTTCTCGTTCGTGGTTGGTCCTGTTCCTGTCGTCCTTGCTGTGTTGCGGTTCGTTCCTGTTCTGGTTCCGGTTTCTGTTCGTGTCTGGATTATTCACCATCACTCTTCGTCACCTCAGCACTTTGTCTTGGACTCTGATCATCTTGTCCCTGCGTCACCAAACGCTCTTGAGACTGTTCTTCAACTATTTCATTAAACGAGTTATTTGCACTTTTGCTTCCGCCTCATTCATCATGACAGAACGATCTGACCCACAGATGGAAGCAGCGAGTAGTTCGTCGGCGTTGGAGGACTTCGTGAATACCAGCATTAGACGCATGGACAACCAGGAAAGAGGTCTTAACGACACTACTCAGGCCGTGCAGGCTTTGGTGACGCAGGTGTCCGAGCTCACCCAGCAACTACAACATCTGCGAGCTCCCACTGCGCCGCCCACACCGGCCGTTCCCCCCACACCACCGGAGAGCGCTCTACAGTCGGAGCCCCGCCTACCTGTTCCACAGTCCTATGCTGGTGAGCCTAATTATTGCAGGGCATTTTTGACTCGGTGCTCTATGCATTTTTCATTGCAGCCCAGGACCTTTTGCAACGAACAGGCTAAAGTAGCCTTTGTGCTCACGCTGCTCACGGGGAAGGCAGCGTTATGGGGGATGGCGGTGTGGGAGAACCAAGATCCCTGTTGCGCCTCGTTCCAGGCACTCGCCGCCGAGATGAAGAGGGTGTTCGACAGAGCCATCGCCGGGAGAGAGGCAGCTCGCATGCTCACCGAACTCAAGCAAGGTGAAAGATCGGTGTCGGAGTATTCAATCGAATTCAGAACCCTGGCGGCTGAGTGCCGATGGAACGAGGAGGCGCAGTGGGACGTATTCCTGCATGGGTTGGCTGACCGCGTCCAGAAGGAGATTTATGCCCTGGATCTCCCCACTTTGCTGAATGCCCTGGTGGACCTGGCCCTCCGAGTTGATGCACGCCTGACCAGAGTGGAACGGTGGAGACTGCCCAGTCGGTCTTTAGAGGGTGCCGAGAGTCAGCGGTCCAGCGGCGGGGGGTCTGCCCCGTCTACGATCACGAACCCATGCAGGTCGGGCGAGCTCGGCTTTCTCGGGAGGAGAAGGAAAGGCGGAGATCCCAAGGGCTCTGCTTGTACTGCGGGGCCTCTGGTCATTTTGCCTATAACTGCCCAGTAAAAGGCACAGCCCGGCAGTAAGTATGAGGCTACTGTCGGGTGGGATCTCCGCTGCGAAGACCTCATCTACATCTACTCTCCTCCCGGGAAGACTAAGATGGTCAACTCACGATCACAATTGTCAAGCACTGGTGGACTCGGGAGCCGAAGGTAATTTTATGGACCATTCGTTTGCACGCAGATTTCAAGTTCCTGTTTTACCACTCACACACAAGATAGCAGTCCACGCACTCAACGGCCAAGATCTACCCACCATCTCTCTCATCACCGGACCCATCACGCTTATTACTTCTGGCAACCATTCGGAAATAATTTCATTTTATGTTCTGGACTCCCCTCTTGCACCCATTGTGCTGGGGCACCCATGGCTCATCAAACACAACCCAAAAATAGACTGGCAGCAGAGAGCAGTATTGGAGTGGAGCAGTAAATGTCATGAGTCCTTTCTGGTGTCTGCTTGTTCGTCTGTTTCTGTCTCTGTCTTTCAGGAGGAGGCAATGGATTTATCTAACGTGCCCACGGAGTATCTAGACCTGAAGGAAGTGTTCAGTAAGTCTCGTGCTGCTTCTCTCCCTCCGCATCGTCCCTATGACTGTGCCATAGATTTACTGTCAGGTAAGTCTCCGCCTAAGGGCAAACTCTATTCGCTCTCTGTCCCAGAGAGGGAGGCTATGGAGAAATATATTTCTGATTCTCTAGCAACGGGGTTCATCCGCCCTTCTTCTTCTCCAGCGGGGGCGGGGTTCTTTTTTGTGAAGAAGAAGGATGGATCCCTGCGACCTTGTATTGATTACCGAGGGCTGAACAACATCACGGTAAAGAATACCTATCCTTTGCCGTTGATGTCTTCAGCTTTCGAGAGGTTGCAGGGAGCATCTGTCTTTACTAAATTGGACTTACGTAACGCTTATCATTTGGTCCGCATCAGGGAGGGGGATGAATGGAAGACTGCTTTTAACACCCACAGGGGTCATTTTGAATATTTGGTTATGCCTTTCGGGCTGTCCAACTCCCCAGCAGTCTTCCAGGCGCTCGTCAACGACGTGCTGCGAGATATGGTTGATCAGTTCATATATGTTTACCTGGATGACATATTGATTTTTTTCATCTTCTCTCCAGGAACACGTGCAGCACGTTCGGCGAGTGCTTCAGAGGTTGCTAGAGAATGGGCTTTTTGTCAAGGCGGAGAAATGCGATTTTCATGCACGGTCTTTTCCTTTCCTAGGATACATTGTGTCGACTGAGGGAATACGTATGGATCCTGAGAAGGTTAAGGCTGTGGTGGATTGGCCAAGTCCAGATTCCCGTAAGGCCCTACTGAGGTTTCTGGGGTTTGCCAATTTTTACCGGCGGTTTATTCGCAATTTCAGCCAACTAGCCTCGCCTCTGACCGCTTTGACCTCCCCCAGAACGATGTTCAGGTGGTCAGATGCAGCGGAAGCTGCGTTTGCTAAACTCAAAGGCCGGTTTATTTCAGCCCCCATTCTCGTTTCCCCTGATACATCACGTCAGTTTGTGGTGGAGGTCGACGCGTCAGAGGTGGGGGTAGGTGCAGTGATTTCCCAGCGTTCTTCCACAGACGACAGAATGCATCCTTGCGCGTTTTTGTCTCATCGTTTATCCCCTGCCGAACGCAACTATGACATTGGTAACAGAGAGTTGTTGGCAGTCAAGTTAGCAGTGGAGGAATGGCGTCACTGGTTAGAAGGGTCAGGGGTACCTTTTATCGTTTCGACCGATCACAAGAATCTGGAATACATTAAGACTGCCAAAAGATTGAACTCCAGGCAGGCTCGGTGGGCACTTTTTTTCGGACGTTTTGATTTTACTCTCTCGTACCGCCCGGGTTCCAAAAACATTAAACCCGATTCTTTGTCACGCATTTTTGAGCATTCCGAACGCCCGTCTACTCCCGAGTGTATTTTACCTGAGACTCTGTTTGTCTCCACTCTCATATGGGAGATCGGATCGAAGGTCAGGAAGGCCTTAGAAGGGGTAACGCCTCCGCCCGGTTGCCCACCGAACTGTTTGTTTGTACCGGAGGGATTACGGTCTGACGTCATTCAGTGGGGGCATTGCTCCAACGTGGCTTGTCATCCAGGAGTCAGTCGAACTAAGTTTTTGGTCAAGCAACGATTCTGGTGGCCACTTATGGCTCAGGATGTTCACGATTTTGTTTTGGCTTGCTCAGTTTGTGCCATTTGTAAGACTTCCAATCGTCCTCCTGATGGGTTACTTCAACCGCTGCCAGTCCCTTCGAGACCCTGGTCCCACATTGCGCTAGATTTTGTAACCGCCCTCCCACCCTCTCGAGGGAACACGGTAGTTTTGACCGTGGTGGACCGGTTCTCGAAGGCGGCCCATTTCATTCCCTTGCCCAAATTACCCTCAGCCAAGGAGACAGCGTTGACCGTCGTGGATCACGTCTTTCGCTTACATGGCCTCCCGACAGACGTGGTTTCCGACAGAGGACCCCAGTTTGTGTCAAGATTTTGGCAAGAATTTTGTAAGTTATTGGTGGCGACTGTCAGTCTGTCCTCAGGGTTCCATCCCCAGAGCAATGGTCAAACTGAGAGAGCCAACCAAGATTTACAGAGAATGTTACGATGTTTGGTCTCTAAGAATCCTTCCTCGTGGAGCCAACAACTGTCTATGGTGGAGTACGCCCACAATACATTACCAGTGTCATCTACGGGCCTGTCTCCGTTTGAGTGTAGTGTAGGTTACCAGCCACCTATTTTTCCTAGCCTGGAATTTGAAGTCGCGGTCCCCTCCGGCCACGCCTTCGTCCAGAGGTGTCATCAAACTTGGACTAGAGCCCGTGAGACTCTACTCCAAGTGGGAGCACGCACCAAGGCCAAAGCCGATCACCACCGGTCTAGGTCTGCGTCGTTGGTCAAAAAGTGTGGCTTTCTACCAAGAATATTCCTCTCCGATCCGTCTCTAATAAACTTGCTCCCAAATTTATCGGCCCGTTTACTGTCACCAAAATCATTAGTCCGGTGGCAGTCCGCCTCAACCTCCCTCCAGTGTACAGGAGGATACATCCCGTCTTTCATGTGTCCAAAATAAAACCCATGTTTCGTTCTCATATTAATCCGCCAGTCCCGGTTCCCCCACCGCCGCGACTCGTAGAAGGGGAACCCACATATTCGGTTAATCGTATTCTGGACTCGAGGCGAAGGGGACGCGGATTCCAGTATTTGGTGGACTGGGAAGGTTACGGTCCGGAGGAGAGAAGTTGGGTACCTGCTAGAGACATCTTGGATCACTCTCTGATCGATGATTACAATCGACAGGTAAGGGAGTCTGGGAACGCCGGGAGGCGTTCCTAGGAGAGGGGGTACTGTCACGGTTCGTAAATTCATTGTTCCTTCTTGTCTCGTGTAGTTGTTGTTATGTGTGTGTGTGGGCGTGTGTGATTGTGGGCGTGACGGCTTGTTGCAATTGATCAGCGATCAGCTGATCAATCTCCTCTCCAGCTGCATCCAATCTGCTCTCCCATAAATACTCACTGCATTCTTCTGTCCTTGTCAGATCGTTGTTTGATGTTCTCGTTCGCGGTTGGTCCTGTTCCTGTCGTCCTTGCTGTGTTGCGGTTCGTTCCTGTTTTGGTTCCGGTTTCTGTTCGTGTCTGGATTATTCACCATCACTCTTCGTCACCTCAGCACTTTGTCTTGGACTCTGATCATCTTGTCCCTGCGTCACCAAACGCTCTTGAGACTGTTCTTCAACTATTTCATTAAACGAGTTATTTGCACTTTTGCTTCCGCCTCATTCATCATGACAGAAATGGCCAGGAGACTGTCTCGGCTCCTCAGCACAAACCTGAATGAGTGGATAAACGCTCCTTTTATACCCGTATGTCCAGGGGAGTGGCGCATGCAAATTCCATTTGCCAATTTTCATTGGCCTTTTCTCAAAATATCAGAGGTGATTAGGGCTCCCAAGTATGATCCCTAGTGTCAGTCATCAACACCACGTCTCGTTCCCTCCACCAGGGAACTGAGGTTACAACAGTAACCAAGAACTTATTTTTTCAGCGCATCAACCATGAACTGACAGTGTGTGAATGCAGTCAGCTTCCAATTCAATCAGTGTGTGTTGGTTTTGGTGTGTGGTTTATTGGTACCTGTGGGTAATTTTGCTTCATATGTGCTTTGGAATGAGTGTGTTCCCTTAGGTGGTGGATGAGTGCGACCTGCCCTCTTGTCATTGTCTTGGCATTGCTCACAGACACTCACAAATGATGGCATCTATGAATCACAGAAGAGTATTTTAGTGTTTGGGAAGGGAGCATTGACATCAGCCACATCACAACCAGCAATGCCTCTTGCTCGGGTTGGTCCTGGAAAAACAATGTAGGATGTTCAGTTTTTCAGAAGTGCTTTGCAGAAAACAAACATTACATTATCTTGGCTTAAGATGCATTAATGCATTATCACAACTACATACAAGACAACAACAACTTGGAGATTCAGTATGAGAATTGTTCTGAATCAGAAGTACTGTAGGGTCAATACAGCAAAAAGTGGGATACTTAAGCTTAATCTATCATTGTGTGTGAATTATTCTTCACTAAATATCAGTTAAATTAATCCTAAACTTACACGAGGTCATATTAATATAGCAATTTAGATTACATTTTAAAAACAACATGAATTACAAATGGCCAGAAGTGTCCCGCCGTATTCCCTCAATGATTCTTGAGTAAAATGACAAAAAGGCTACAAAAAAGAAAAGAAACAAATATTTAAAAATAAAAATAAGGTTATATGTCAGATTTATTTTGGATTGAACGTTTTGATGTGTTCAGAGATTGTCATTTATATTCTTCCATTTGCAGACAAAATGTATTTTCATTTATCTACAATATTATTCATTCAAATTGATAAATCTAACATTAATGGAAAAACACATAACTGTCAAAGTTGACCAAAAATTATTATTCAATAATAAGAAGTCTCTCTCTTTCTAAATAATGCAGTGTGAGGCATGTCTGTCAATAAACTAAATTGTGTGCATTAATTTGAAGCGAACATATTAATACAATAAAATAATACGCTAATTATTTCAATATTAAATGTAAACCCTAACATATATACATTATCAGTTGTACAGATGCTTTGCCCTTTAGTGCCCTGGAATAATGAAGCTGTATTCAACAGCATGGCATTTCAGTCTGCAGTGGCTTAAGATGAGTTGTGCCTGAGAACAAACATCTCATTTAAATTTTCTGTGCTCAGCTAAATTAATATTGTTGTACATGTTCCACTGTTTTACATTGTTGATTGGAGTACCAGATCTGATTTGCTTCATTTTAAATATTTGAGTTTGAAATACCCTGCACTGGGGAAATATATCTCAACAATCAACAAAGAGTAAATATTGATTTAAATAATAACAATTTCTAGTTCTACTTACATGACTTTCCTATAGCTCTCAGACAATTGTTTTTACATACACTCACATTAGAAAAAGGTCCATAATGCGACAAACCTTTACTGGCAAAAAACTAAATTGCCTTTCCACGAGTTGCCCTTGAAAGTACATTTAAGACCTACAGTGTCGTACTTCCACTCTATTGACATTCCACATCCATTTATTTAACTGGTAAGTTGCTGTTTAATACACAGGATACTGTGCAGTCAGGCCGTCATTATTACAAAATATACACCGGCTGATTAATTAGGACATAAAATATAAGTTAAGTTCAGTGTTTCTGGACATGCCGCAGTCTCCTCTTCAACATTCAACATTGCATAAAGTGAAGGCGTTGTTTTTGGCAGTCTGAAAGAACTGCACAGTGACAACAAATTTCACAAGATGTTAACATGGATCCATGCATTGTTATTACTTCAGGTTATTTGGAAGTAAAAAAAAAAAAACATCTTGATAAATTAATTTTTGTATGCCAAGCTCCAAAAATTAAAGTCTAGAACATTCAACAATCAGAAGAGAAAACATACAGAAATCTATCTTTACAGTGCAGGACAAGAGTCTCTCTCAGAGGTTAATCTTTCAAATAAAAATATTTTTTTGTAATGTTTATTTTACAGTCTATGTTACACGTTACATGTACTTACAGTAATAACAGTAAATTATGCTGAATTATAAGCATCTGACCCTAAAGAAAACCCTGTTCCTGTAGTAACATATTAATTAATATTACTCAGTACCAATTTGTGTAATTAGACTGTAACAAGGACACCTTAAAATAAAGTGTTATTGTTTACTCAATAAAAATGCTACAAAATGGCTATGCTATAGTTTATGGTCCATACGATTAAATTTCATTATTTAGTTGAACTGTCCATATGACCAAGAGGACAAAAACCAGACACCCTCCCCTGGCGTCATTGAGTCATTAACCTCTCATTTATCATTCTTCCTTCTAACTAACTTGCCTATGTCAACCTTGAGTCTGTCTTGTTTAAATCAATGGCTTACTGCTCACAGTCTACGACACACAGACATATACTGTACATACAGAATATTAATATCAAAATCTGCTTTAGATGTTTTATTTATATTGATATAGCTGTCTGCGTTGGAATAAGAAAATAGCACAACCTCACGTTTGATTGATTGTGGTAAGGCACCCAATTCTAAGAAGAAAGAGTCTGCATTTAAACCCGCTGTTTAATTCAGAGCAGAAAAGTTGCCTAACACCTCACTTTTCTCTACATGTTTGGGTTATGATCACAGGCTTGACCTCACCTGTCTGTGGATGACATCCAAGAGCTCATGAGAAGATTCTTCAGGGTCTGACTATAGAACAGGGCAGATACTGCTTGCCGTGCATTCATGTAAAAGCTATTGATTTTTCCTCTCTCACTTCCTATTCCAATCAATATGTTTCCTGTGCAATGCATGCCAAAACAAAGGGCAAAAATAACAGAACAAGTCGCCTCATCATGTTATCTTCCAGTATCTTGTTGTAAAATGGTCAATCTTGTAAATATGACATTGAAACATTGAACATAGCCAGCAGCTGTCGTCCATCCTTCTCGCCTGGTTTCCATCTGAAGCTAAGGGGGTTAGTACCTGGATGGGAGACCTTCTGGGGACAATTAAGGTTGCTGATGGGAGGGGTTTTGGTGAGAGCAGCAGGGGGTGCTCATCCTGTAGTTTGTGTGGGTCCTAAAGCCCATGACACACCAAACCTAGATCAAATAACTAGCGGCGGCGAAAGCTGCGTGTTACCGCCTCGTGTCGCCCACATCTTGGCCCAGAGGTTGCAAATGAACACACTGCAAAAACTACAGTCATTAGCAAACTAGCATGTATATTCTGCACCTACATGAGAGGAAATATCTGTCTATATCAGCAGGTGGCAGTAGTCACATTCGTCATTCAAAAAGGGGAACCGGATCTAGTACTGTGGATTTACAAAGCAGCGCTTGCTAACCTTTCTGAATATAATGTTCAGCAGTTGGTCTTCACTTCAAGACAGACAGCATGTCGTTATGAACATATTTGCATATTGGAATGCAAAGGGCAGATAAATAGGTTAAATTAGAAGTGCCATCTGTGTGCACTCTTGACTTTGTTGTTTGCTTGCTTTTGTCACTTCCGTTTAATTTGTCTCTGGTTTCCTAAGCTGAACAGCCTATCTCTCTCACCAACTGCCTGACACCAATTCAACGTGTACAATCAGCCGCCAATGGGGTCCAACTAGTGCTGATGGTGATGCTATGGGAATGCTATGCTAAAAAGAAGCATAGCATCCCCCCACACACACATTTTTTAAATAATGTATATTGAAAGAGAAAGAAAAAGTTTCCACATTTACCATGCAAAATTAATTTGTCATCACAGTCTATGAAAAATGTCCATCTTCTCAGTTGCAGAATGTTCCACAGACACCCCGTTGCTTCAGGAGCCATGCTGACAGCGTCCTGCATTGCACACTATCACATCAATTCTCACGGGAAAACCCTCATCACACTAAACACTCACTGGCACCAGTACCACCAGTTCCCCCTCTTGAGTACCAAATGTGTCAGTGCCTCATGGTGAAGTCAGTCAAACTGAAGAGGACTTGGTCAGACAGGACAGTATGACTGTAATTATTTCTCTACCCCCACCAAGTGTACATTTTGATTTAGTTTTAGTCATAGTATTTTAATAAAAATACAACTTAGTTTTAGTATTATTTAAGTCATCTGAATTATTTTAGTGTAGTTTTAGTCAAAATATCATTGGGCAACATAATATAAAACAGATTTAACTAAAATGTAACAGTCAGTAAATAAGAAACATAAGTGAGAAGAAATAAATACAATATAACTGTTACAGTGAGCTCTCAGAGAAAAGTGAAGGCGGGACCTAAATGCAGAATAATTTATTTGAATATTAACAAACAAAGTTAAAATAATGAAAAACACAGAAAACCGAACTATGGGAAAAACGCAGAAAAACGAACCCGATCCGATTTTTTTTATGACGGACGAAAGTTTCGGAGGCAGTGTGCAAGCGTGATTGACATAACGTAAGGACGTATTTATTTTTTAACGTGTGAAAATTTCGTACGTGAATTTCGGGACTCAGTGTGCAAGGGCCTTTAGGCTTAGGGTTGGTGCCATCTTTAAAATCTTTAGAATTTTGTGCTTGAACTTCAGTTTTTGCGGCAGCCCTGTATATTTCTATGGCATCGCTGTCGAAGAGTAATTCGCTGGTGAAGTGGATTTACTTATTGTAGAGTTAACAAAAGTTATCATGAGCATTGTAATGTTTGAAGCGGATGTCATAACAATTGTCAGTAGAATCCATAAGATCTTACCTTAATGCTGTGAAAATACAAACAGGACGACAGAACCCAACGAGCGCAGCGCTGTAAAGGCGCGGGCTACATAAGATCTATTCCAAAGCTCGAATGCTTCCAATGCCATTTTCCATTCCAAGCACGGCTTGACATTAACTTTCTTGCCCCACCAGTTTTTCCAAAGTTACTGCCCCTCAACATTTTCACTGGGTACACTTTTGACATCGATACCATGGGCTGCCATATAGATACTTGTAATATTATCTTATAGTTTGGCAGCAGGAATGTTAGGCTGCCGTCACTTTAGGTCACCACCTGACGCACGGACCCATTATACTGTTAAACTCAGATGCGTTTTCTTTCTAAAATGTTTACGTTCACTTAAAACATAACTGACTGTGTTTATATGGAAGCAAATAAGAGACATAATATTTGAAATTTAACAGCCACTGAATAGTTAGTTTTGAAATATTTTATTTTGAAAAACAATTATCTGAATTGATTTTCTCTGAATTCCCCCCTTTGAAATTATTTTACTTTGGAAACCATGTATCTGATTTTACAGTATCTTGTTTGCTGTACACCTTGTCACACAGCAGCTTTTAGGCATTTTTCTGTCTTTTGTTATATGTTATGAGGCAGCCTCTCGCAATGCAAAGTGCATGGAGACGGTTGGATTGTTTCTCCCCGGTGTGGGCGTGGCCTAAATATGCTCTGTCTCCACACAGGCTCAGCTGTTTTTCCTATCATGGGTAGCCCGGATGTTACCATGTGAATATTTAACTTGAATTTTTCGATCTGAATTCTATTCAGAAAATCTATTTGATCTGAAATTCTGTAAGTTGATTTTTTTTTTTTTTTTGTATCTGAATTTGTGAGCATTGAAAAATATTAATCGAAATTCAGGTTTTTAAAATGTCAATCAAGAATTTTCGTTGGCCTATTTAAATTTCAGAGATAAATTCGAAACAAATAAATTCAGATACATGGTTTCCAAAGTAAAATAATTTCAAAGGGGTGAATTCAGAGCAAATCAATTCAGATAAATGTTTTTTAAAATAAAATATTTCAAAACTAACTATTCAGTGGCTGTTAAATTTCAAATAGTTATGTCTCTTATTTGCTTCCATAGTTTACGTGAAAACTCGCCAAGACCAGCATTTTGACATTATTTTTGTGTGTATTTGACTATTTAAATAAGCAATAAGCAGTGAAAAAGAACTCATTTTAGTACTGAAAGGCGGCTTTATGTGAGCGCACTTTGGGTGTGAGCACTCCGAAATTCAAGCTCTCTAACACCAACAATATTCATCCGGAGCGAACGAAAGGAGCGAGTAAGGGGAGGCGGGTTTGTGCGTAACTCGCTATCGGTATCTATTCTGCGGAAAATGAGTATTAGAAGCGTTTCAGATAGTTCAGTATCATGTATCCCAAAATCTAAATTTTTCACAACACTACATTATTTCAGATACCTTTTTAAAAGACTACAATTGAAAAATGTACATTATATATACAATTAAACCCACCAAAGTGGCTAGTAGGGGTTACACTGCTGAAAACCACACGCATTTGGCTGGTTGGCGGGAGTCAATGTCAAGCCCTGAATCCATGACTGTTTTTCTTGAAATGTAGGGACAGTATTGCGTTTTTTCTTCTTCTCCAACATACCGTCCACTCATAGACCTGATTTAGGAAGAATCATTTGGAGCAGGAACACAAAGAAAGTGTTCATGGCACTTTAAAAGGGTCTCATCTCTGAGCCAGTAATGCAAATGGTATACCTCAAGAACTCCAGCTGACACCTGCATAGAGACATAACACTGCCATAGTGTGGGATGAATAGTTTGGACAAAGATTCTCACAAAAACATCCTTATTTGTGGAACACAAAAAGAGAATATTTAATATTTTTATACATTAGTATGGAATAGTTCAAAAATGAGCACAATAAAAGCTGTCCTCATTGTATGCCGTACTAATGAGCGCAATATAACAACGCCTACGCTCCAGCTTTTTTTTTTGTGTGTGATTTGTAACATATGTAATTCCAGCAAAGCTCATCTGTTGTGAGAAATATATTTGGCATTATGGTTATTTGTTGTATTGTTTGTGCTTGCACATCGGGAGGCTATGTTTTCAATCAGTCTGTGTGGGTGAATTCAGTTGAATTCAGCAGTGGATGACTGTCACTGTTTATAAGAAGAGAAGTAGAGGATAAGGGAGGATGATAGCGGGGTTGGAGGGTGAAAGGGAAGCAGTGCAGGTCTGGGTGTCAGGTGTAGATGCTGATGAGGCCTGAATGCAGGGCATGAGAGCATCCTGTGAAAATGTCAGCAGACAGCACAGATCGCAGTGCTGACAGCACCTTCTGAAGGAGGAAAGGCCACTGCCTCTGCGTCAACACTATCATGCATGCGCATATCCTCCAAAGATCAATTCACACTGAAATTCACATGGGATATTGTTTACTGCACAAGACAGTACAGACATTTGTTTTGTCTTTAAGAGTCTGTAAGGGTTGTAACCCAACAGGAGCATGAAAGAAACGTACTTTTTGTAGAGCAAGCATTTTTTTCCTGTTCTGGGTCACGACATCACTGTACTCACCAATGCTTGTAGCTTCATTAACAGTTTATTGCCTCAAGTAGACATTAATATGTTCTGTGCGCACGGCAAGCATAAATTAATTAACAAGAGAGAAAAGCCCCTGAAGCATAATAATTAATTAGAAAAGAAAATAGGTTTTCAGAAAAAAATAGGCTTCATAAGGAAAGGATAGAAAGTCTAGTTATTTGTTGGAATGTAAACCAGTCACGTACAGTGGCATGCGGCGTGTTCAGAGTTGGCAAGCTCAGCAAGCCGGGCCAATAGCACCGCCCACCGTTCATCATTTATTCACCAACACAGCACGGTGTGTCTGCCTTGCATCCGCTTGCCTCAACGTTTCTCTTCTGCTGATTGTCTCCAGTGTGCCGTGACCAGTCACCTTTGATTGGCGCATCATTCAATTTGTCAGCCATTCCAAAAAGATTATTCAAAAATCTCTTTATTAAACAAATAAACATATTCTATTTGTTGTGCAATATGTATTTTTGTTGCATGATTCCCTCGATGCTGTGAGTGGAAAAGACACATGAGAAGTATTGTTTATATAATTTACATACCGGTATATGCATTTGGCAGACGCTTGTATCCAAAGCAATGTACATGGAATTCAATGAACAGTAGACATTTTATCAGGTTTCTTTCCCTGGGAATCGAACCCATGACCTTGGCGTTGTTCGCACCATGCTCTACTGTTTGAGCTACGGGAAGACTCCAGAAAGTTTTCACATCAATTTGATGGTCCACTTTAGACATAAAAAAAGTAACTTTACAACATGTCAACTAACTCATTAATTTGCAACTACATGTCAACTAACTCTCATTAATTTGTAACTACATGTCAACTAACTCTTATTAGAATATCAGTAAACTGTTACAGTTGCTGAGGGCTACACTAACAATTCTTTGTTGGCATGAAGAACCTTTAACATCTATGTAAACTTTTTCCATTTCACAAAAGGTTCTTTATAGTGGAAAAGGGTTCTTCAGATTATAAAAATGTTCTTCACAGAATTTTTTTTTTCTTTTAAAGGTCCCATATAGGTCCCACTTTCTGAAGTTTTATTTTAGGTTTTGATGTCCTTAAGAATATATGCGGTATAAGTACCAAAAACCATCCCAATATATTTTTACAGCTCCTTTCTCAGGAGCTCTGCTAAGCAGGGACGTGCACAGGGGGGTTGCTCAGGTTGCCCGGGCAACTGCCCATATGCCCTTCTCACTCAGGTTGCCCTTCCGAAAAAAAAAAAAAAAAAAATCGTATAATGGATGCAGAATTTCAGGTAGGCCTAGATAAAAATAAAAAAATCGCAAAGCCTCATTCACTTCCATTCGGGCACCGAAAGTGAAAGTCATAAGGGAAGGGCAAACTGATTATGTGGCTGCAGCGCTGCAAGCGACCGGTGCGTATTCTGCGTAGCCGGCCCCGCAAATTACTTAAGGCCCCGCCTCCATCTCGTGTCATAGCGCGTCAATTAATGTGTAGGCCTACAACATCCATGACAAAATTAAGCGAAACTATCCTTCTGGTCACGAAAAGAGGAAGAAGAAAAAAAACCATGAGAGTGAATTGCGGGAACAACAATCAGGTAAACTTGTGTTCTCTTCTCTTAAAGTTTGATGTTTTTCGGTCTTGCTAACCAAGCTGGGCAGGCAGTGCATCTCTTGCATCACTTTGTATGGAGGGATTATTGGGTCAGATTGAAAACTATAAGTCTAAAACTAAAAGTCTTAAACGAAAACCAAAAGTCTAAGTTTGAAACTAAAAGTCTAAGTCGAAAACTAAAAGTCTAAGTTGAAAACTAAAAGTCTAAGTCGAAAATGAATTTGGTATTTAGGATTGGGCATTTGGTATTTAGGATTGGGCATTTGGTATTTAGGATAGGGCATTTCGTATTTAGGACTGGGCATTTGGTCATTTAGCCATTTAGGATTGGGCATTTAATCATTTAGCCATTTAGGATTGAGGATTGAGGAGTGTATGCAAATAAGGAGGCGTGGCCCAAATACTGGAGGCTGGGTTTGAAATGGCTGGTGCAGATTCACCTTATGGACAGCAGAGGGAGCTCCAGTGCTAAGGAGCACACTGTAATGAAACCAAACAGAGCGAGTGAGTACAGGTCTGGAGCGAGGACTGTAGGCTACTTTATAATGTGATAACTTCAACTTAATGACAGCGTTGTATAGGGGTACTGGAACGGTACATGTATTCTTATTGAACCGAAACGGTAGCCTACGGGCGTCACGGTTCGGTGCACGAATTTACACGGAGAATACACTGTATAAAAATAAATAAAACTCTAAATAGCGATACATTTCGCTCTATTCGCGTTTGGTGTGAACGCAGCATAATAAACAGGCTGCGACGTCAAGATTGCAATGTTGGAGTGTGTGCGCAAAGTTCAAACTGCAAAGAGTGTATATTTGTGTACACTCGCAATAAAATACAACATTGTGCTTTTGTCACACTCTAAAATCTTGTCAAACTGTAACCTACAACTGGTACCCAACCAAAATCACACACACACACACACACACTCTCACACACACACTCTCTCACACACACACCTAGTTCGATCGCGCCCGCGTCTCCCCCTCCCCTCTCTCTCTCTCTCTCTCTCGCGCACGCACACACACACACTCCAACATTGCAATCTTGACATCGCAGTCTGTTTATTATGCTGCGTTCACACCAAACGCGAATAGAGCGAAATGTATCGCTATTTAGAGTTGTATTTATTTTTATACCGTGTATTCTCCGTGTAAATTCGTGCACCGAACCGTGACGCCCGTAGGCTACCGTTTCGGTTCAATAGGAATACATGTACCGTTCCAGTACAACGCTGTCAGTAAGTTGAAGTTATCACATTATAAAGTAGCCTACAGTCCTCGCTCCAGACCTGTGCTCACTCGCTCTGTTTGGTTTCATTACAGTGTGCTCCTTAGCACTGGAGCTCCCTCTGCTGTCCATAAGGTGAATCTGCACCAGCCATTTCAAACCCAGCCTCCAGTATTTGGGCCACGCCTCCTTATTTGCATACACTCCTCAATCCTCAATCCTCAAATGCCCAATCCTAAATTGCTAAAGGATTAAATGCCCAATCCTAAATCCCTAAATGCCCAATCCTAAATCCTAAATGGCTAAATTACCAAATGCCCAATCCTAAATACCAAATGCCCAATCCTAAATACCAAATGCCCAATCCTAAATGCCAAATTCATTTTCGACTTAGACTTTTAGTTTTCAACTTAGACTTTTAGTTTCAAACTTAGACTTTTGGTTTTCGTTTAAGACTTTTAGTTTTCAATCTGACCCAATAATCCCTCCATACACTTTGTGCCTGGCAAAAGTGAGAGTAAAATACTTAAAATAAAAATTAATTACGTTTGTTTTTGATAAAAGACAAAGTGCAACGGTGTTTGTTTACTGCAGCTCCGAAAACATAACCGCGTCGCCGCGTTCATATCGTGTGCATTCATATGCACGAAATGAAACTCGCATTTTTCAAGCAGAAATAAGTGGAGACCAGACATACTGTACAATACATGCACGTGAATGATGGCACTCCCAATCAAAGTACACATTATAAAACAAGACACTGATTATCTAGTCTCAGTGTAGTTAAAAACTCTAAACAACTGCACTAATTATGCAAGATAGAAAGCAATGTATCGACAACATCGATTGACTATTGATTTATAGGCTATTGAATTTTAAAATGTTGATTAGCTGACGTACTGGTCAATATGGATGCACATCCCTCAGTAAATAATAACCATAAATCAAGAATTGCTTCAACATGCATAATAAAAAAATAAAAAAATCATACTGATGCCGAAAATACCCAGGCTGTAGAGAGAACCAAAGTTAATCCCAAAAGCCAAAGCTCAGGGTTATAATTTATTATTGTCTTCTTATTTATGTTTACGTTAATATTCACTTGTTATCTTAACATTCTATAGAAAATACTCTATTCAATAAATATTGTTTGTTTGAACCTCATTCTGTTCTATATTGTTGTACTTATTCTTTGACTGTTTTGTTTAAAGGAGGGAGGATTATATTGGGAGCACTGAAGTGTCAGGTGTGACAACTTGTATGTTAGATCCTATACCGACTAAGCTACTGAAAGAGATGTTTCCAGAGGTCATATATCCTCTTCTTAATATCATTAATTCATCTTTGTCTCTAGGATACGTACCAAAAACCTTTAAACTGGCTATGATAAAACCGCTTGTTAAAAAAACACAACTTGATCCTACAGAATTAGTCAATTACAGGCCGATCTCGAATCTGCCTTTTCTGTCAAAGATATTAGAGAAAGCAGTATCTTCACAACTGTGTTCCTTTCTAGAAAGAAATGATATCTGCGAGGATTTTCAGTCCGGATTTAGACCGTACCATAGTACTGAGACCGCTCTCATTAGAGTCACAAATGATTTGCTCTTATCATCCGATCGTGGTTGTATCTCTCTATTAGTGTTACTCGATCTTAGTGCTGCATTTGACACAATTGACCACAACATTCTTTTAAATAGACTAGAAAACTATGTGGGCATTAGTGGAATTGCACTAGCATGGTTTAAATCATACTTATCTGACCGTTATCAGTTTGTAGCAGTAAATGAAGAGATGTCTTATCGATCACAAGTTCAGTATGGCGTACCACAAGGCTCAGTACTAGGACCGTTGCTGTTCACTCTGTACATGCTACCATTAGGAGATATCATTAGGAAACATGGAGTTAGCTTTCACTGTTATGCCGATGATACTCAGCTGTATATTTCTTCAAAACCCAACGAAACTTACCAATTCACAAAATTAACGGAATGCATAGCTGATATAAAAAATTGGATGACTAGTAATTTCCTACTACTAAATTCTGAAAAGACAGAGATTCTAATTATTGGACAAAAAACTTCCACACGTAATAACCCAGAATACTGTCTAACACTTGATGGCTGCTCTGTCAAGTCTTCGTCGTCGGTTAGGAACCTGGGTGTGCTCTTTGATACCAACCTTTCTTTTGAAAGCCACGTGTCTAGTATCTGTAAAACTGCATTTTTCCATCTTAAAAATATATCTAAAATACGCCATATGCTCTCATTGGGAAATGCGGAACAATTAGTTCATGCGTTCATGACCTCAAGGCTAGATTATTGTAATGCTCTACTGGGTGGTTGCCCTGCACGCTTAATAAATAAACTACAGCTAGTTCAAAACGCAGCAGCTCGAGTTCTTACCAGAACCAGGAAATATGACCATATTAGCCCGGTTCTGTCAACACTGCATTGGCTCCCTATTAAACATCGTATAAATTTTAAAATATTGTTGATTACCTACAAAGCACTAAATGGTTTAGCTCCGCAGTACTTGAGCGAGCTCTTAACGTATTATAGTCCTTCACGTCTATTGCGATCTCAAAATTCCTGCCAGTTGATAATACCTAGAATATCTAAATCGACTGCAGGCGGTAGATCCTTTTCCTATTTAGCACCAAAACTTTGGAACAGTCTTCCTACCATTGTCCGGGAAGCAGACACACTCTGTCAGTTCAAAGCTAGACTAAAAACACATCTCTTTGACCTAGCATACACATAACACACTATAGACTTCTATAAATTCAATGTTAGGCTGCATAAATTAGGTCAGCCGGAACTGGGAACACTTCCCTTAAATCTTGATGTACTCGCTACATCATAAGAAGAATGGCATCTACGCTAATATTAGTGTCTTTGTTTATCCCGAGGTTTTACCGCAGCCTGCCGGATCCAGGCCGTGTCCAGATCTGACGAAGGAGATCCGCCTGGACCCGATGACAATGCAGTGCTGAAGTGTCCACTATCCTCTCCCTATGGAGGATCCCTTTCCCACTCTACAGATAAAGCGTTGTGAATTCCGGCTCGCGTACCCCGAAGTGATAAAATAAAACAAAATTCTGTATCAAAATTTATAGGCAAGAAAAGTAGTTTGTTTAGGCTGGGTTGTATGAATTATAAACCTGCGCACATATTTTAAAAAGCACATAACTATAGAATCCATTCTGAATGAGCATGTGAACGCCGTCAGCGTTAATCACAGGTTCGCGTTTAAAGTCTGATCATTTCGACGGAGGTGAATCAATCAAAGTTAACTTTAGCTGGAAATAACATTATTCAAGAACCGCTATAACGCCAAAACAATCTGTTACCTTAAATTATATGTTTATCTCTGTAAAGCTGCTTTGAAACAATCCATTGTTAAAAGCGCTATATAAATGAAGATGACTGTGTGGCAATGGCAAATGGTTCACATAGCTCACGGCGTCACAGGTCAGGTAGAGGCCCCTTAGCAGAATTTTGGGGGTGCCCTTTTTTCAGGTCAGAGCAACTGCCCCTCAAAATTCCTGTGCACGTCCCTGCTGCTAAGAACAGGTCGATTTTGGTCTTTCAAATTAATATTCACAAGCCTCTCTTCTGATTGGCCTGTTGTTTTCTGAGTGACGCACGGCCAGGCCAACCACAGGTAACTTGGGTCATGTATGCTGTGGCCTGCTGTGGCTTGGTGATGCTCAAGTAAGGTAAATAAAACACCTGTAATGATGGACATTGCTGAGGGAAATGTTATCCGGTCTTATATGTTCGAGCCGGACTCAGACTCCGAATCGGTGATGACAGGAGACAAACAACCACCTCCTTTCTTTCGGCGTTATTGTAAGAGTATTATAATTAGCATTACATCAATGCTGCACACAGATTTAACGTTAATGCTAATTTAAACTGTCTGTAAACAAACTCAGACTTTTTTTTTTGTCAAATTCGATTTAAATCTCCTAAATATGTACGTTAATAGCTAGTTATACACTGATTTTGAAACACTTAACTGCTTTATAATATGTAACGTTAGCAGACAGACACCGAATGCAGTAAGCTATGTAACTGTTTCTTTCCTTCTGATACAGTAAGTTGACGTGCTACAATTTCTTTAACTATGTAACTTTTTACTGTAAAAGGTGTACTTGTGATAAATGTGCAAGGATGCCCGCAGAACGCGAGAACATATGCTGCAATTGACGCCCAAGGTAACTACGCTACTTTAAATAATAATAATAATTCATTACATTTATATAGCGCTTTTCTAGGCACTCAAAGCGCTTCACATGGAAGGGGGGAATCTCCTCAACCACCACCTTAGGCAGGCTGTGTGCATTTGTCTGTGGATTGACTGTTTTGACACTTATATGGTAGTTTCATTCATAGCCCCTAGACCTCTGTTATCATGAAAAAAGCCAGGAAATTTCAGTTTTGATAATATGGGACCTTTAAGAGCTGTCCACTGAAATGTTCTTCTATGGCATTGCAATGAAAACCCCCACTTTGGAGTGTAGAGTTAGGTTTAGTAGAATAATGTTGCCTTTGTAATCTCTTTGTTTACAATGACAATAAAGCTCTATTCTATTCTTCACTTTCACTTGCTATCTTAATTGTAATGGTCACCAGCTGGAGTGCCCTTGAGAGCCACCAGAGGGCACTCCAGATAAGACTATCACTCACAAACTACATTTCCCATAACTCACTGCCCGGACTCACCATCACTTATCACTGATCACATTCACCTGTACCTCATTCACTGATTGCATTCACCTGTGTCTCATCCTGTTAGTCTGTCTATTTATACCATGTTCATTCATTCACTCACCGCGAAGTCTTGTTGTACTGTCTGTATTTCTGAGCGGTTTCCCGTGTTTGTTTTCGACTTTGGATTGTTCTTGGACTCTGATTCTTGCTGCCTGCCCTGACCTCTGCCTGTTTCTTGGATTCCCTCTGTGTTTTTCTCCATTGTCCTGTCTGCTGATTCTTGACCCTGCCTATACGACTATTCTTGAATAAAGCTGCATTTGGATCTTCATCTTCATGTCTCGGAGCAGATCATGACAGTAATTATCATACTGCATATGAGTTTCCTAGATAAAATTGGACATGAACGCCCAGTCGTATATCAACCACTGGGAAGCTCAATGATAATTTTGGTACCCAAGTTCCAGGCGGACCATAAACTTTAAACATGGAGGAGGGGAGAACGATGGCTGCTGTGACTGTTATTGATTATTAGTTTTTCCACAACAGCTGAATCGCTTTGTCTTGCCGTTAAAGAAGTGTTTATTTATATATATATATATATGAATCATCATTTGAAGTGTACTGTATGTTTTATACACAGCAAAAATAGCCTGTATTTGACTGAAATTCCAGAATTGTCAGCAGGTTGTCTAGATAGATGGCAAGGTGAATCTTTATATGTGTGTCAATTAATGAGGCACTAAATATAATTTCGGCTTGAACAAGATTTTCCCAATAAATAGGTGTCCTCCATGATTCCTGTTCTTTCCGACAACAAAGCACTTGAATCCGACAAGCTCATAATCACAAAGTTACGACACCACGTGAGGGTTTACATGTAGTCGTAAAGTTACTTCTAGTTAGTAGAATGTATAAAGTGGACTATCGATATAATAAAGTATCGATATAATAAAGTGTTAAATTCTGTAGTACAAACATTCATGACAAGTTATCTACTGATTGCAGGACTTATCTAATTGTAGAATTACCATTAAAAACCCCTATTATCAGATATGTCGTTTTGGATGTATGTGCATCAACTTAATAATACTTTAGCCAGTAGTAAAACACAATTTATTTTCCTTTCATAGTTATAATGATGGATTACAGGCTATTTATTAAACACTTTTTATCTGCGAGTGCTCTGAGAATAAGCATCACAATATGTGGTGTCATTGTGAGTCCTCTGTGTGGACGTCAGTAAAGCCCTGGGCAACACAAGTGACGCATTCATGTGACCGAGGGGAGTCCGTAACACCTGCTTCCCATAATTAATCAGAAGTATCACCACAATTTGACATGAAATCTCATGGAGGCCACCAGTGATGTGCAAGTTACTTCCAAACTGTAATACATTATAGATTACTTGTTACTGTTATTTAAAAGTAATTCTTTACATTACAATATTACTGTCTCAGAATTGTAATGCGTTACAATACTCCTGTATTACTTTTGAGTTACTTTCACCAAAATAACTACAAGGTAGACCTTCAAATTCTAAAATGACAAAATGTAAAAAATTGTTACATGTAACATAGTAGTTTACATCCAGTAGAAGGCAATATGATGTTCCAAAATGACTGTGGGCTATCCAGGCTACTAACAATATAGCATATAATTGGCAAAGTGAAGTCTCAAGACAAGAAAGGATGACACAAAATGATCACAAATGATCCAAGTCTGTTAAAAGTATGATAGAGGTAAAGTGATTATCTGGCAATATCCGTGAATAGCTTGGGTCTATTCATATTAGACACAATAGAACTGTATGTAAACTCTAATGCCATAACAAGATTTGTTCTTTATTTTCTTTGAATTCAAGAGGTTCACAACACAAAACTGTCATGAACAAAGTGCACATGATGAACAAACCGTATGCTTTCTCAGGAAGTATAAAGTGCAATTGGAGGACCAACCCTCACCCTGTCAGTCCATAAAAATTAACATATAGGCTAAACATAGCCTAACTGCTTAGTAAGATAACACAGAACAAAAATAGAGACCATTAGACCTATGCCTCTAAAAAGACAAAAACAAAACAGGCTACCAAATAGAGGCAGGTTAAAACAAATCCACTTGCTACAATGACCAGACAGTTTGCAATTAGCTCTATGGAACTATTAGGACTAGACATTTTTCGAGAATTACAAAAAATGAAATTAAAGTGCTTGGACCTACAGGCCTAACAGGAAATATGGCTTGGTCATTAAAGTCAAACTCAAAAAAGGAAGTTATACAAGAAAAAAAAGGCCCACAAGGCCTGACAGCAAAGATGGTTCAAAATCAGAAACTTCAGTAATGGTCAGACATTTCCAACAGGAAAATTGGATTCAAAATGTTCTGTTTCCTGCCTAACATAAAACAGAGGTAGCGTGAAGCTAAACACATTGAAAAAATGAAAGTAAAGGGAAATTGAAGCTGTGCTTCCGGGTATGGTGGGGGCTAGACTATTCCATTATCACCACTTGACTGAAAGATCTGTTGAAGTGCATCAGAATAAGGCGCTGAAAGCGTTCATCACCAAGACAGTTGCGTTTTGGGGTGAGTACCAGACTCCCAAGACTGAAAAGTCTTTCTACTGGTGCACTGGATGGTGTTGGTGCAATATAGCGTAGTGCAATTTGTTTAATTCTTGGAAACTGATGCAGGCTTTTTATCACCAGATCAGAATTTAAATAAGATGTTACCTCTGTTTCCACTGACATAAGTGCATTGGCCATGGCATTGGGCTTTTCATCAAATGAAAAGAAGTCATCCTCACGGGAGGTGACTGCAGCAGGTTGAGCAGCATCACTCATTGGGGTGGCAGGCTCTTCAACTGTTAGGGTGCGGCACTCAGTGGTGAGAAGGTGCTTGATGTGATCTCTTCTGGTTTCCTCTTTTACCCAGCGAAGTTTAAATTTGGGCAGCGAGACGGCAGCTAGTAGGGCATTCTTGGAGTCAATTGTTGTGGCAAAGCGAGTTTTAATTGCTCCCACAATTATTTCAGGCAACCCAGTGATCATCTGTGAAAGGCCATTTTGCAGTGCTAAAGTTTTGGCCATTAGAACTTCAAGTGTTGGTTGAAGTGTCCCATAAAAACAAGTTTCCTCACCCTGTAGGATGTCCAGCGCAACACAGAAAGGCTTCATAATGGAGCAGTATTCCTTCAGAAACTGGTATTCCCTGTCATTCATACATTTAATCTGAATCTGTGTGCATAGATTGTTAATGTCAGTTAGCGGCATTTCTATGATCCGAACATAGGCGTCATAAAATGAGTTCCACCGGGTTACTGAGGGCACAATCAACTTCCTTTCACTGATCTCTTCTAGGCACTCAGATGCAACTGTGGACCGGCTAGCTTTGGTCCATAGTGCTGAACACTTAGCTGTGGAACTGCGGTAAACAGTCCTGGATTCTGGGTTTGATACCAACCATTTATGAACCTCATTGTTGGCAATGAGGTTGAGCGTGTGAGCTGCACATCTATGATGCTTTGGCTTATCTCTCTCGTCCTCAGCTATTCTTCTCTTCTCAGCAAGTGTAGTGGTCGCATGGCACCGTTCGAGATGTTTTTTTAAATTGCTAGTACTATTTCGCGACGTCTACAGCTCTTTCGGTTTTACACAAAGTTTGCATTTGACTATTATGTTCTTCTTGTCCTTATCTCTGACAAACTCGAAGTAATGCGCATACGTCCATCTCGCGAATGGACAGACGTCTTCTGCCATCTTCATTATCTGCTTTTCCACTGGCAAGCGCGAGCACATACGCAGAAATCATGCCTCGCGCCACTCCTGTAAAACCCGCCCTATATCCTCCTTCATTAATGTCTCGCGGCCTCGCAGTCTTAAAAAAAAAAAAAAAAAAAAAAGTGTTGTAACGCAAGCTTTGCTGAACATGTACCGAGTAAAATATTACAGAAAATTAATTAGTAATGCCTTACACTACTGCGTTACAGCAAAAAGTAATACATTACTGTAATGCATTACTTTTGTAACTCGTTACTCCCAACACTGGAGGCCACACACCTATCCTCTACACAGCATTCGAAGTCAAGTCAAGTCACCTTTATTTATATAGCGCTTTTTGCAATACAGTGATATAACAGATATCCTGTCACGCTCACTATCCAACTAGAACCAGGTTTCTGCATTCGAAATCCCACACTGCTTTAAATGTCTTTCCCAGTATAGTACTGTTGGACTGTAGGCTAACTCCCATGACGAACGTATTAGATTTCTGTTTCGAACTAAAGAAACTGTGATTATCCTCTTTGTACCCTTCACTGTTCTGCTTAGGTCGTACTAGGTCTGCTTGTAACCAATCATGTTCCCTGACTCACACTGTTGTAAACAGTGGCGCCACTGAATGTTTTTTTTGTTTTTTTTAGTCTTCATGGTCTCTGGTTGGGATAATTCCTGATCTCTGATCAAGCACTTGTGCACAACAGAGTTGGGGAAGTTATGTTCTTTTAAAGGAGAGGCATATAAAAATCAAGATCATAAGGAGAAAATAAGTATACACACTGAAAAGGCCACGAAGAAACAAACCGAGATCAAAGTATTTTTGGTATATCTAAAATAAAGATGGACCAAATAATTTTTACCTAGACAATTCAAAAACAAATAGGCGAATAGCAGCTATTTAGTAAAACATTCGCCTAAATTACTTAACTTGATAACATGAAGAACACTTGATAACACTTCTTTAACATGAAATTTCCTGATTGCTAGAATTGACCTTGGATGAATACACTTATACACACACACTCACAATACACTTATTTTCTTCCTTACATTTCATCTCTACATTTTCCATAATTTTCACTAGAGTCCACCCCTTTGATTTCCATCATCTGTGGTATCCTAAAAAAACATCTGGAGACCATTACTATTTTCGTAGCAAAAAAAAATCATCCAAGTAGTTTAGCTTTACTCGCATTTCACTCCACTAAACTCAAATTGAACACCCTATTAACCAATAGAAAGAATTCGATCAAATACACTTTCTGTGACAACTTTATTCAAATTTGGCCTGCCATAAGTGCTTTTAGCATTAATTCCCCATAACTGAACCAGTTATTTCCTTTTCTATGCCTGCATTGCTGTTTCAATATACTGCTACTTGTCCTTACAGATCTATACTATACAGATCTATAGAAAAGCATGTCTTTGCACATTAGCCACTTTTGTTCCAGCTTTTTCCTTCGAAGCGGAAACTAAAATTGAGAGCATTAAAATCCAGTCAATCTGCTCAGCTTCTTCCCCCTCAGGCCATATCTATCATGAACAAGGACGCTGCTGTCATCACCGTCTGGGAACTCATTCCACTCACATGCTCTGAACAAAATTTCCTTCATACCTGTAACATTGCCCATACTACTTAATGGATGGCATATTGCACACATTGTTAATTATTGAAGATTCAGATGTTTCACTCTTCACTACATTGCACACCTTCATTATTAGTTTCTTGTATCTTTTGACAATGCGCTTTTCTGAACAGAGTAGGTATCAATTTCTTTTCTTTTTATTTTACGGTTGTTTATGTATGCATCTTCTCTCTCTGCTGTTTTGCATATGCACACACACACACAAATATGTACTTTGTACTGACACTATCGGATTTGTGTTGACACTATCAGACGAGAACTGAACTGAACGATGAAATCACTGTTTTCTCCAGAGCTGCTTTATAGATTTATAGATTGATTTTACATAGCTATTGGACAGAACTGAATCAACACTGAACTGACCTCAGCTAAACAAACAGGCACTATTTTTTTTATAGAGCTGCTTTAAAGCAGAATTTACCCCAGAATTCAACTGGCCACGCAAACAAAAGGGGCTTGCGCTTGAAAAGGAGCCCCGCACCCCGCCATGGGCGGGAATTAATAAAAATTCCCTCAAAATTCATGATATGGGGCATAAAATGTCCCTGTATGAGTTCTTGTTTTTAATATTCAAAACAGAATATAGTTATAGGGATACTTCAGGATTTAGCATTAAGCTTTGTATTAGTAGAAAACCTGTAGTATTTTCGAATTACCGTGCTTTCCATCCTCATATCCCCCTGAGACGAGAGATTTATGTATTTTTTGTCTGGAAAAAATCCTCCGATGACGCAAAAATCGTCATTTTGCGTCATCGGAGGATTTTTTGGCCAGAGGCTAAAGACTACAGCCAGTAGTAGGAGCTGTCCCGCATGCTCTCAACCCGCCCATAGAGGCTGGGATCTCACTCACAGAATGCACACATAGTGTCAGACATCTCTTTTTTAAATAAAATGGACTGAAAATTGCCTGTCGAATATTATAGGTTGTATTTTAAACAGTGTGAACATTTTGGAAGTGAAATCTGAAAGGTGAATATGAATTATTGAATTTGTAATAATTCAAAGTATGTGTGAAATGTTTTGAATTGAAATATTCACAGCTTAAATATTCAACCATGTTGAATTTCAGCCCATACAAATGCATGCCCTGAAAATAAAATGCCTAAAGACAGTTTTAAAATTAAAAAAAAAAATGGCCGGAGGAGAACTGGCTCCCCGACTGAGCCTGGTTTCTCCTAAGGTTTTTTCTCCATTCTGCTGATGGAGTTTTGGTTCCTTGTCACTGTCACTTCTGGCTTGCTTAGTTGGGGAAACTTAAAATTTCATTGGCGCACCTCCCTCCGCATTTCAACGGCATGGTCTCCACTACCGTTAAACCAGAGCAGGAAGATTTGCACAAGAGCTGCACGGTCACAAGAGCTGCTATCTCTTCAGGGCAAGGGGCCATAGAGCATGTTCCCCTCCCAGAGAGAGAGAGAGTCAGGCTACCACAGTCAGTACTTTAAGTTCCTTCAGAACATTCAAGTTCAAGATGCTAGCTATCAAGACGATTGTGTCACACATCCAACATCCCGATTGGTTCGTCACAATCAATCTCAAGGACGCATACTTTCAAATAGAAATTCTGCGGTTCGCTTTCGGGGGCGAAGCTTACCATGCATGGATGCACCTCTGGGTCCACAGCGACTTCAGGGCATCCACATTTTGAATTACATAGATGATCGACTGATCGACATTGGGATGTTGTCCTCGCTCATCTTGTATCTCTGGGGTTGAGACTAAACACCAAGAAAAGCGTTCTCTCTCTTGCCCAGAGGACAACATGTTTAGGGGTTGTATGGGACCTGGTCACTATGCAGGCACAACTGTCTCCCGCATGTGTTGATCCCATCTTAAACACCCTAAGCAATATCAGGCAAGGTCAGGAAATTACATTTCAAAGAATTTTAGGTCTTATGGCAGCTGCTTCCTTAGTGATACCTATGGGCATGTTGCACATGAGACCGTTTCGGTTGTGGCTCAAACCCAGGGGATTTCATCTGAAAAAGAGGGCCAGTCCCCTGATGCAAATAAATACAAGGGCACGTGCTGAGAATCCATATTTATGGTTAGCACACACGCTGCGGGCTTCGTTACCTTTCTTATGTGGCTCAAACCCCAGTTCCTTGGGTCCCACTCTAGGTGTGTGTTGTCGTCGCAAGATGCTAACGACAGACGCTTCCCGTACGGGCTGGGGAGGTGACCGTCCAGCGCAATGAATCTGGAGAGGACATCATTTCGATTGGCACATCAATTGCCTCGATTTGATAGCTGTGTTTCTGGCCCTGGAGTACTTCCTCCAACAGTTAAGGGGTTACTATGTCCTATAGTGCGGGTGGACAACACTATGGTAGTTGCCTACATAAATCGCCAAATATAATAATAATAATAATAATGATAATAATAACGTCACTCCAGACACGACGAGATTACCAGCGAATCAATTAAGTCAAGTCAAGTCAAGTCAAGTCAAGTCATCTTCATTTATATAGCGCTTTTAACAATGGATTGTTCCAAAGCAGCTTTACAGAGATAAACATATAATTTAAGGTAACAGATTGTTTTGGCTTTATAGCGGTTCTTGAATAATGTTATTTCCATGGGCGTCAGTTTGGTTTGAAATGTGCTGGGGACAGAGACGTATTCGGAAGTGCATTTTCAAAAGTGCTGGGTACAATGAATGACATTATTTTTTTCTCTCTCTTTCGCGCAGATCATGTTTTGAAAGACGATGTAACGTTACTGTCGCTTAATGTAAATAAATAAAAATGTATACAAACATGTGATGATGTCTGACTCGTTTTATGTTGAACTTGAAAGCCTTAGGTTTTTAAAAAGCATTAGACATACGAGTAGCCTATGACCCACTATTCTGCTTCATAAGATAAGTAACATTGACAATATGACATGACGTGGTTTAATGTAAACAATGATTACCAAATTTCTCTCTCATATTGCTCCTCATAACAACTGAAAACTGTCCAAAAAAAATCGCCAATTGACAACACAACTTCTGCGTTCTGCACTACAATTTTGCCAAGATTGAAAAAGCAAAAATATGTGTCGCACAGATGAACGATGATCACACCATGATCTGACACTGCATCCATCCAATCGTATCACCATTTTGACCAAAACTTGAAAGCACCCCGCCTCCATCATCATCCTCATCACAACTATTCCAGAATTCAGCAATAGATTCAAGCAATAATTAAACAAGATACTGACTACTCCACGATCATCTCCGACTCCACCAATGCTTGCTGTACGAACGCAAACCGTAACTAAGTTAGCTGAGTAAGTTGGTGGCTAAGGCAAGGCTAACATGATGTATTGCAAGAGAAGAGTTAAAACAGCTGATCCGTTGTGTACAAATGCACAAGACTATAGCCACAATACCAGCAAAACTTAAGTAATAAACATTGTTTTAACTTTCCACTGTTTATAGGAAAATGCAAGTAATCGCGTCGGCGCCTCCATGTCCACACTCCGCACAAACACTTGGATATGCGCCTAACAACAGTGAACATATATATCTAGGTTTACGTTAGAGAGCGAGCGTTTAGACGGATAAGTCCTTTTCACGTTTAACAAATCAAATCATGCATTGTAATTTGTCTACATACCTGCGAGTAAGCGCTGCTCCAGTTTGAAAAAGGCGAGACGGTAAAAGCATGACGTTAGCCAGCGATCGCGTAGCGAGAGAGGGGGGTCTGGGATGCAGAGATATTTGCTGCGTCTTTATATTAACATTCCTGATTGTTTGAATGATCAGCCCTCGGGAGCCCCCTTAAAATGCGGAACCTTGGCCTGAAATTCTCTGCCTCGGCTCATCCCAGCAGACTATGTAGTTCCCGCTCGTTCACTGTCCATGCTAAGCTGTCAGTGTCAGCTCATTTAAAAAATAAAGGAGTTTAAACAACAAAACACATCCACTTGCATATATTTGACAATCGGAATATCAGATATGTCATGCTATAGCAAACAAATTTGTGAATATTTTGAATAAAAAGGGAAAATGACAAAAGCAGATCATTCATTATTCAGTGCTGTTGTGGCTGCGGTGTCTCACGTGACAAGCGATGACACGTCACCATGGAAACCAGAGTGCAACATTTCTAAATAACGGTCGCCTAGAAATATTCACACTGGGTGGTCAGCCAGAATATTTTAAACTTGTGTGAAAGCCAAGGGTTAAATAAAGAAGCGCGATAGTCAGCGAGAATAAAACCAGCATCCAGCATCATGCCAAAAAAAAGTGGTGGGTACAAAATGACTCATCACGAAATCTGGTGGGTACGCGTCCCCACCGTCCCCACCGAAATCGACGCCCCTGGTTATTTCCAGCTAAAGTTAGTTTTGATTGATTCACCTCCATTGAAATGATCATTTGTTATTAAATTAGGGGCCATTAAGACGAGTTCTCTCGTCTCTCGTCTCTCGTCTCTAAGTTCTCTCTAAACAGACTTTAAACGCGAACCTGTGATTAACGCTGACGGCGTTCACATGCGCATTAAGAATTGATTCTATAGTTATGTGCTTTTGAAAATATGTGCGCAGGTTTGTAATTCCATACAACCCATGCCTAAACAAACTACTTGTCTTGCCTATAAATTTTGATACAGAATTTTGTTTTATTTTATTGATTTTCAACAACGCTTTATCTGTAGAGTGGGAAAGGGATCCTCCATAGGGAGAGGATAGTGGACACTTCAGCACTGCATTGTCATCGGGTCCAGGCGAAGGTCCTTCATCAGATCTGGATACGGCCTAGATCCGGCGGGCTGCGGGAAAACCTCGGGATAAACAAAGACACTAATATTACCGTAGATGCCATTCTTCTTATGGTGTAACGAGTACATCAAGATTTAAGGGAAGTGTTCCCAGTTCCGGCTGACCTAATCTATGCAGCCTAACATTGAATTATAGAAGTCTCTAATGTATTATGTGTATGCTAGGACAAAGAGATGTGTTTTTAGTCTAGCTTTGAACTGACATAGTGTGTCTGCTTCCCGGACAATGGTAGGAAGACTGTTCCAAAGTTTTGGTGCTAAATAGGAAAAGGATCTACCGCCAGCAGTCGATTTAGATATTCTAGGTATTATCAACTGGCCGGAACTTTGAGATCGCAATAGACGTGAAGGACTATAATGCGTTAAGAGCTCGGTCAAGTACTGCGGAGCTAAACCATTTAGTGCTTTGTAGGTAATCAACAATATTTTAAAATGTATACGATGTTCAATAGGCAGCCAATGCAGTGTTGACAGAACCGGGCTAATATGGTCATATTTCCTGGTTCTGGTAAGAACTCGAGCTGCGGCGTTTTGAACTAGCTGTAGTTTATTTATTAAGCATGCAGGGCAACCACCCAGTAGAGCATTACAATAGTCTAGCCTTGAGGTCATGAACGCATGAACTAATTGTTCCGCATTTCCCAATGAGAGCATATGGCGTATTTTAGATATATTTTTAAGATGGAAAAATGCAGTTTTACAGATACTAGACACGTGACTTTCAAAAGAAAGATTGGTATCAAAGAGCACACCCAGGTTCCTAACCGACGCCGAAGACTTGACAGAGCAGCCATCAAGTGTTAGACAGTATTCTAGGTTATTACGTGTGGACGTTTTTTGTCCAATAATTAGAATCTCTGTCTTTTCAGAATTTAGTAGTAGGAAATTACTAGTCATACAATTTTTTATATCAGCTATGCATTCCGTTAATTTTGTGAATTGGTAAGTTTCGTTAGGTTTTGAAGAAATATACAGCTGAGTATCATCGGCATAACAGTGAAAGCTAACTTCATGTTTCCCAATGATATCTCCTAATGGTAGCATGTACAGAGTGAACAGCAACGGTCCTAAGTACTGAGCCTTGTGGTACGCCATACTGAACTTGTGATCGATAAGACATCTCTTCATTTACTGCTACAAACTGATAACGGTCAGTTAAGTATGATTTAAACCATGCTAATGCAATTCCACTAATGCCAACATAGTTTTCTAGCCTATTTAAAAGAATGTTGTGGTCAATGGTGTCAAATGCAGCACTAAGATCGAGTAACACTAATAGAGAGATACAACCACGATCGGATGATAAGAGCAAATCAGTTGTGACTCTAATGAGAGCGGTCTCAGTACTATGGTACGGTCTAAATCCGGACTGAAAATCCTCGCAGATATCATTTCTTTCTAGAAAGGAACACAGTTGTGAAGATACTGCTTTTTCTAATATCTTTGACAGAAAAGGCAGATTCGAGATCGGCCTGTAATTGACTAATTCTGTAGGATCAAGTTGTGTTTTTTTAACAAGCGGTTTTATCATAGCCAGTTTAAAGGTTTTTGGATATATGAGGATATATGACGTCTTTAGAGGATATATGACGTCTGGAAACATCTTTTTCAGTAGCTTAGTCGGTATAGGATGTAACATACAAGTTGTCGATTTAGATGAATTAACGAGTTTGCAGAATTCTTCTTCTCCTATAGCAACAAATGAATCAAATTTTTCCTGGGAATTTCCTTAAATGAACTGGGAAATCCCCTTTTCACTCCAAAGACAAACGCATATAGCCTTCAGACTCTTAACTGAACTAGTGTATTGAAATAAAATTGAATAACCCAATCTAAGAAACGATAGAAAGGATAAATTAATGATTGATGATTTGTTCAGGTCAGGTTTTACAAAAAAGTGCATATATTACTAGAAACTTGGAATTTCATCATCTTACTCTCTTAAAACTCATTCTTTCCTTACTTTCTTTCTGCAACTCATGTGAATGTGTTTATGTGTTAGAATAATCAAAGTCTCGTTTGTATTTAAAGAGTAGTGTTCTTGTGTTAACGAATTTAATGTCTAAGGGTATGTAACCCAGGTTAAAATCTGTCAATATATATTAAATGTTCGTAGATTGGTTCTGCCGTCCCCGTTCCTTTAAATGTATCTGCGCGTGCCCTGCGACCTCACGTAACCCCAGTAATGTGACTGTGCTTAGCCAATCGCGCCTTGGGGCACGAGTGTTTAACCGGGCCGCGCGTCTTCCTCATTCAGAGGTGTGGGGAAGCCGATCGACAGCTGTGGACAGGTTTGTGATGTACAAACTATTCACTTTTGTGCTTGATTCATGCTTTAAGTTAAGCATATCATTGTAACTTTTTAGAACTTACCGGCTGTAGGGAATCCGTCGCCGCCATCAGGGTATGTTTACATAGGAACTGGTGAGTAATCTGAATGAATGAACTACATGCTGGAGTCTAATATGTTAAGTCATTAAGTTAAGAACATTAGCATTAGCGTTGACTTTGGCTGTTTTAAACTGTTGTGAAGTCTGCCAATTTCTTTTGGTTTACAAATAGATTTGTTTGCACTGAAGTGTGTTTACATGCGCTAAGGAAATCCGATTACAGTACTGTTTGATTATTTATTTGAACTTCTGTGTGGGTAATGCAACTTTAATATTGCATTTTTGATTGTATTAATTTAATATTGCGTTTAATGTTTATTATTTGTAGGTTGTACATGTATTGATTATTTTGTAATGATTTAGAGTTGGGTACACATGGAAATGATATGTGAGTGTGCAATTAGCTTAAGTTTAATGCAAACTTCGTTCCAACTCAGCCTTTTTATTTACTGGTCCTGTTGTTGCTGTATAGGCCAGGTTCGCTCGCTCTGTTTGGAGATAAATAATGGCGAGCTGAACTATTACAGTTGGGAGCCTATCATCTGCGCAGCATCTACTGAACAGCCGCTCTACTGGTCTAGTAGGAAGGTTGTCTGCAGTTCGTCCCCCACACACTTCTCCATAGACTAGCGCTTCAGTCCCACATGCATATCCTTTCCTTTGATGAACAATAATCTATGGACTTATCAATACAAACTCTCATAAAACCCTCTGAGTTGTCGCGTTGGTCTTGAAGAAACCAAAACATCGCTGGGACAGTTTCTTTTCTTTTCTTTTCTTTTCTTTTCTTTTCTTTTCTTTTCTTTTCTTTTCTTTTCTTTTATTTGTTGATGGTTGTGTGTGACATTTGTTGTAATTTCTATTATTATATCTTACTTAAATAACCACAAAGTGCACATAACTATAACCGGTTCAACTGCAGTTTGTAAATATTTTTTTTTTTTTTTTTTTTTTTTTTCTCTTCATTATTTCTGTTTGTAAATATTTTGTTTAATTACTTCTCAATAATACATGGTACCTGCATCAAATTTAAATGTATGTTTCTGTGTTATTACTGACCACCAGCTCCTGCAGTCGAATTTAGACTTCTGTGACTTAACTAAGCCTATACTGTTTATTTCCATATCTACTTATTCAATTTATTATAGCTAATATTAATGACATATTAATATCGGCTAGCAAGTCCCAAATACCCGTTACAGGTACATTTACACGACAACGATATGCTTAAAATGGAGAAGTTACTCCTTTGAGTTTTCCGCGTACAGACGACAACATTGTCAAAACTATCCCCACTCACACAGATCAGCAGAAACAATTAAAAACACTGTATTCTGCGGCTAGGCCATTAGATGGCAATGAAACACTTGAACATTTAATACACATGTGCATCATTTATCGTTTTCAGAGATTTGCATTTTTGTTGTTTACATGGAGACCGTTTTCAAAAACCTGCACTTTGAAAACCGTTTTTAAAAGTTTGTGTTTTCAGCCACCCAAACGCCGTTGTCGTGTAAATGAACAGCCAAAAGGTTCTACGTTTTTAGTTGAAAACGGTGTTATGTAAACGGCCCCTAAAACTGCTGATCTATGTTACCGTTGTTTTCACTATAGTTTGGATATTAATATCCACTGCAGAGCTGATCGTTACGGCCCGTTCAAGTGAACGCTGGACAACTCATTTGTTCAGCCGTAAAATAAGTGATTCCTTCAAAGTTCCCGATAAATTACCTTTGAGCTTAATTGATCTGTTTCCCTTACACTTGGAAGAATTTGCATGAAGGTATAATGCTCATTCTATTCATCAGTAGTAGTTTCCATATGTTTCTCATTGTGTATTAACCATGATAACTGTTGTTTCCGTAACCCCAAAATACCACATTATTTACACATTGTGTTATTTTGTATATTTTTAAATTACCGTGGTGGCTCATATATATATATATATGACCATAGGAAACTGTGGGTCCCGTGGCCAAACCAGTTGAGAATCACTGCTGTAGATAACTATGTCCTTGTACATTCCCTACGGTCCCTTAAGGTCCTTTTTTATAAACTTAATATAATGTAGTTGAATTTGTAGGACCCAGGGGGTCTGGAATTAAAAGACCTCAGTTGCCCCTTAATTCCAGCGACTTCCTACAGTTATTGCATTAGAGATGCAGCAGCAGGCACACTATGGCCTTCTCTTTGAATCTAGTGTACAGTAGCATGTAAGAGTGAGCTGTGTCTCCTCTTCGACCTTGAGGAATTGATGTGTCGGTGTGCCGCAGCAGGGCAGAAACTCATAAATAAGAATGAAGGATAGCCCAAGGGGCCCTGAGGGTGTACCGTCAAGAGTGGAAGCACAAGCCTCAATGAAGACGCTAAGCCTTTACCTCCTTGGCCACCTGAAGATTAATTACAACCACCAGCCCTGCCTTACCAACTGACCCCTCAATAAGACCTTGCCCTAGAACCCCTCCTCCATCCCTTCTTCTCTCACTTCATCATGCATTTTAGCTGGGGTTAAACAATTGATTTTACCTGTGGATATTAGTATGTATTTTAATATCTATTTTGAGAGGTTTCATTGTTACTTGTGTCAGGGGTTTTCAGTGACCTCTAGGGGTTCTTGAAAAAAAAAAATGTGAAAACACACTATAAAGGTGAAAAGACAACAGAAAGCAAATGCAGATAAAAACGTACTCGGTTACTAACGTAACCTCGGTTCTCTCTAGAGAGGGAACGAGTACTGCGTAATAGCTTACGCTATGGGGAAAAACTCTTTTCCGCGAGATATTGAAGCCAAAAATTATCCTTAATTTTTTATTAATGTAAAACGCTTTGCAGCAGCAAGCAAACATAGGCGAAACAGCTCGCGCGCCTATTGGTTGCTCTGCAGCAAATGCAGCAGCCTATCGAGATAGACTCTGCGTGACGTAATGACCAATGGGGGCAATTCGCGCCCATGTCGTCACGTCCCGCCAGAAGGGGCGTGGTCTCGCCCTATAAATATGCTCGTTAGGCTGATACAAGCTGGTTTTTACCGCTGAAGCGAACCAGAGCGTATTCCACGCACGGCAAGATACTCGTTCCCTCTCTAGAGAGAACCGAGGTTACGTTAGTAACCGAGTACGTTCTCTTACGAGAGTATCTCTCGTACTGCGTAATAGCTTACGCTATGGGGAACACAATGCAACACGCCGTGCGTACAGGGATCCAACACCAAAGTCCCAGGGGCCGAAGCCCAGGGCTCATGTAGTGCATAATCACCATAAACTCACATAGAGTAAAGGAAGAGAGGCTGGAAGCGTCATTCCCTATAAAAAAGCACCCAGCGGGGCTATTATACGACAATCAAACGCGCAGCCAGGGTGAAAGCATTCAGCCTGATCTGGGCGGCCATACGTGAGTCAATACTCATGGGGCTGCAGTAAACTCAGCATCTGGGCCGCACAGCGGGGCAGATAGTACTGAATTTAGACCGCCAAAAGCTTAGCTTGTAAGGCGGGTACCTCCAGGTTATAGTATTTTATAAATGTAGACGGCGAGGCCCAGCCCGCGGCCGTACAGATATCTTGCAGGGAAACCCCGCTAGACCATGCCCACGAAGAGGCCACGCCTCTCGTGGAATGCGCCCTGACACCCAAGGGGCACCGTAAGCCCTTCGCAGAGTAAGCGAGCGCGATGGCATCCACTATCCATCTGGATAGGCTCTGTTTTGAGGCGGCGAGTCCCTTGGAACGCCCGCCGAACAAAACAAAACGCTGCTCCGTCTGCCTGAAAACAGACGAGCGTGCCACATAAGCTCTCAATGCCCTGACGGGGCAAAGGAGACTTGCATCCTCCTCCTCACTGAGAACCGGAAGGGCAGACAGGGAAATGACCTGGGCCCTGAACGGCGTATTGAGGGATTTCGGGACGTACCCGTGCTTCGGTTTGAGAATGACCTTTGAGTCATTAGGCCCAAACTCCATACACGACGCGCTTACTGAAAGCGCCTGTAGGTCCCCTATGCGCTTCACTGAAGCGAGAGCCATGAGAAACACTGTCTTGAACGACAGGTGTTTCATGTCCACCAGCTGGATCGGCTCGAACGGGGCGCCTTTCATGGCCTCCAGGACCGTGGAAAGGTCCCACGTCGGGACTGAAGGGGGCCTTGGAGGGTTCAGCCTCCGAGCTCCCCTAAGGAAACGCACGACTAAGTCGTTTTTCCCAAGCGACTGGCCAGACACCGGTTTTGCAAACGTTGCTATGGCCGCCACATATACTTTGAGCGTGGATGGGGTCCTGCCCTTATCCAGTAGCTCTTGAAGGAAGGGGAGCACTTCCGAAACCCCGCACTCCACAGGTGAAAGGCTCTGGGCCTGACACCATGCAGAGAAAACAGACCATTTCGAGGAGTAGAGCCGCCTGGTAGACGGAGCTCTAGCCTGCGCGATCGTGTTTAACACTCCCTCTGGGAGGCTAGCGGGTACCCGTTGATGGCCCATGCGTGCAGGGACCATAACTCCGGGCGAGGGTGCCAGATCGAGCCCTCCGCCTGAGAGAGGTCTCTCCTCAATGGTACAGGCCATGGGGCAGTGCTGTTCATCTGCATCAGGGCAGGGAACCACGTCTGGTTCGTCCAGAGCGGGGCTACAAGCAGCACTGGGCATCCGTTTTTCCTGATTCGTTCCAACACCTGAGGCAGGAGCGAGACAGGGGGAAAAGCATATAGGGGGCAGCGGGGCCAAACATGAGCCAGCGCGTCCTTGCTTTTCGAGAAAAACTCCGGGCAATGAGCGTTTTCGTGGGACGCGAATAGGTCCACCTGAGCTCTGCCGAACGTCTTCCACAGCAGCTGGACCGTCTGCGGGTGCAGCGACCATTCCCCTGCTGGAACATTGTTCCTGGACAGTCTGTCTGGTCCCACGTTCAGGAGACCAGGCACGTGCGCTGCTCTCAGTGAGAGCAGGTTGTGCTGAGCCCAGACCAGGAGGCTTTCCGTCAACCTGTAAAGGTTTCGTGACCTGACGCCGCCCTGGTGATTTATGTATGCCACCACCGACATGTTGTCCGACCGGACCAAGACGTGGTGGCCTGTTATCTGGGGACAAAAACGCCGTAGCGCTTTGTCGACTGCTATCATCTCCAAGCAGTTTATGTGAAGGAGCTTTTCCCGTTCTGACCACAGGCCAGCTAGCGGTCTGCCCTCGAGCAGTGCTCCCCACCCCGAGGTGGAGGCGTCCGTAGACACCACCTTCACGCTCAAAGCGGTCCCCAGACTTACACCTGACTGATACCAGTCGGTCTCTTTCCAAGGTTTCAGAGCTGAAACACACTGAAGGTCGACCCTGAGGCGAAACAGACCCGCTGTCCATGCCCTGGGTGGAACCCGCGTCTTCAGCCACATCTGCAGTGGGCGCATGCGGAGCAGGCCCAACTGGAGTACAGAGGCTGCTGAGGCCATCAGCCCCAGCATTTTCTGAAACCTTTTGAGCGGAACTATCGCGCCGTGGCGGAAGGATTTCGCGCCGCGCTGAATATTTAGCCCGCGCTCTGGTGACAGGCGTGCTGTCATGGACAGCGAGTCCAACACGGTTCCCAGAAAGGAAATTTTCTGACTGGGAGACAGTGAGCTCTTCGCCCAATTGACTGTGAGGCCCAGCTCCTCGAGGTGCTCGAGTAAAGCGGCCCTGTGTTCTATGAGCTCCGATCGTGATCGAGCTAGAATCAGCCAATCGTCCAAGTAGTTCAGGACTCGCATGCCCTGAAGTCTCAGGGGTGCGAGCGCCACGTCCATGCACTTCGTAATTGTACGAGGTGCTAGGGACAGGCCGAACGGCAGGACTGTGTATTGATATGCCTGGCCCTCGAAAGCGAATCTCAAGAATCGCCTGTGATGGGACGCCATTTGTATTTGGAAATAGGCGTCTTTCAGATCTATTGACATAAACCAGTCCCCGTGGCGCACTTGCGCGAGGATTTTCCTGGTCGTAAGCATTCTGAACTGGCGCTTCACAAGCGCTCTGTTCAGCTGTCGCAGATCTAAAATGGGTCTGTGACCTCCATCTTTTTTCGGTACCAGAAAATATCTGCTGTGTAGGCCCCCTTTGCTCTGAGCTTGAGATAAAGGTTCTATAGCACCTTTGCTCAGTAGTTTCGCTATCTCGGCTCAAAGTAGATTAGATACTTCGTTTTCCACCGTCGTCTCGACGCGCGCCATATAACGGCGGGGACGTCGAGCGAACTGTAGCGAATAGCCTCTATTTATAATGTTCAGCACCCATTCTGATACCCCAGGAAGCTGTGTCCACACTTTCGCGTGAATAGCTAGGGGTAGAATGAGATCTGGGCTCTGGCCGAGACATAGTGACGGCAAGAGAGCTCCGGCGTGCTGTAACGCAGACACTGTGTTTACAGTGTGTGAGGCGGGGGGCGCGCCGATCGCGGCGGGCAGCCTGGCCGCGCTCAAAACCCTTATAGCAGTCTGCTGAGGGAGAGAGAGCGGGGGCGAGCCCCGTGGGGCTTAACATGTCTGTGAGTGAATGTGGGCGCAGGACAGCGGGCACATTTACTGCACTGAAAAACACCGTCGGCCTGAGCTGACTGAATGTGTGTTGGTTTCGTTTTCACAGAACCAGTGGGACATGTGGTGTGTAGTGTTTGTGGGCACTGAGACGTAGGCACATTCACTACATTTAGTGCACAATCGACATGAGGCGATTTTGTTTGTGCGAGCCCTGCATTTTTGCGGGCTGTGTTTGTGTGTAGAAATGAGCCCTGGGTTGTAGGCATTTTCAATACACTCATAACACCATCGGCTGTGGCCGGAATACCAGAAAATACACCATTTATGTGATTTATCTGGGTCGCCGTGGGAACAGCATTTGTGTGCAGGCAAGCGGGCATGGTACTGGCTTGCTTACTGCAAAATACACTGGAACAGTCACATTTTCTGGAACTGAACGAGCGAAAATTTCAGTGGAAGTCTGGCCACGGCGAGACTGAAACACCGTCGATTTCCTAGGAGGCTAGGAAGACTTGTGTTGGTTTCGTTTTACAGAAACCGTGGTAGTGTTTGTGGGCACTGGGTTGTGGGCACATTAACTACATTTAATGCACAATTGACATGCGTCGATTTCATTTGTGCGAGCCCTGTACCGTGGCGGGCTGTGTTTGTGTGTAGAAATGAACACTGGGCTGTGAGCATTTTATTACACTTATAACACCATCGGCTGTGGCCGGAAAACCAGAAATACAATGAATACATGATTTTTCTGGGTCGCCGTGGAAACGGCCTTTATGTGCAGGCAAGCGGGCCGTGGTACCAGCTTGTTTACTGCAAAATACACTGGAACAGTCGCATTTTCTGGAACTGAACGAGCGAAAAGTTTTTGGTGGAAGTCTGGCCGCGGCGAGACTAAATTTTTATTTGCTGCGAGAGCCGGGATCGAACACGGGTCTCTCGCATGAAAGCTACGGGTTCCGCCACTGGGCCACAGGGAGAACTACACTAGCGCAAGCAGATAAAAGAGCGTCATCACAGTTTTGTGTGTCGGCGTTTGTATGCAGGTGTGCGTGTTATACAACAGGCTCATTGCTGCAATAATGACATTTTCAGCCGCTCAAACTAGGAGCTGAGAAATGTTTAAGAAATGGAGATTAGTCCGGCCTCGGCGGGGACTAAAACACACTCTTTTCTCATTAGCCGGTGACGCACGCCCATGGGGGGCGGGGTAGATTTCTTATAACGTAAAGAAAGCTAGCCGCGGTTTTAGGGCTCGCGGTCTTGATGCTGGCCCGTTTCCTTGACGACTCGCGGACAGAAGGCGGAGGTCCACAGAGCTCGCCTGTTGCGCGGGCGCCTCCCAATCGAGGCCGATGCTTTCCACGGCCTGAGAGAGCAGACGCATCAGCTCAGTCTCAATGCCGGCTCTCTTACCAGTGGTCTGGCGGGAAACGCTAGCGGAGGGGAGATCCACGGAGCTCGCCCAATCCTCACTATCGGATGCTAGAAGAGAACACGCCTCGGTGGGTTCGTCAAACTCGTGGATGAACGCGGCGGCAGGCGGCGGCCGTTGTCCGTCAGTGAGCGACTCGAGCGAAGCCGGCGAAGCTGGCGGGCGAACCGGCGAGCTTTGGCGGGCTGGAGAAAGCTCGGGAGCGCGCTGGGCGCGGCGCTTCTTGCGGCGCGGCACCACGGCGGGCTGCGGTGAAGGCTCGGAGAATGATGCCAGGCGCGTCCTCAGAGTCACCATGGGCAAAAACTCGCAATGAGGGCATCCGCCGTCAGCGAGCGCGATAGCCGCGTGATCCTCACCCAGACAGGCAACACAGATGACGTTTCGATCTCCATCGCTGAGCGGGGCGCGGCACGAGCCACATGAAGGCATCTTTAAAAAGACGCTGCTCTTTTGTGAGGAAATGCAAGTCGCGTCAAGTAAGCGACAAACACTTCACAACAGAGAAATACACACAGAGTATTGAAAGGATATATAACGCCGGAAAGCGCAGCAGGTACGGCAGTTGAAGGCGGCGAGGCCAGCGACTCCAGAGCTCGTCCCGCTGAAAAGCTTGCTTCGACGGCGCGGCTTCTCACTCCGGATCCAGCGATGCAAGAGCTTCGCTGAAGAGGTAAAAATCAGCTTGTATCAGCCTAACGAGCATATTTATAGGGCGAGACCACGCCCCTTCTGGCGGGACGTGACGATATGGGCGCGAATTGCCCCCATTGGTCATTACGTCACGCAGAGTCTATCTCGATAGGCTGCTGCATTTGCTGCAGAGCAACCAATAGGCGCGCGAGCTGTTTCGCCTATGTTTGCTTGCTGCTGCAAAGCGTTTTACATTAATAAAAAATTAAGGATAATTTTTGGCTTCAATATCTCGCGGAAAAGAGTTTTTCCCCATAGCGTAAGCTATTACGCAGTACGAGAGATACTCTTGTAAGGCCTGCTAAATCGATCCAATGGGGGTACTCGATTACAGGTGAAGGTTTCACGCGTGTTCCGTCTTTCCCATGGCAAAGTGATTTTCAATTAAATGCAATACATTTTATCTTATGTATTAACTCGTTTCATCTGACTCCATAAAATGAAAAAGGTTTAACAATGATATCTGTGCATCATTAAATACACGTTAATGTTTGACTATTCCTTTATCTCCAATGAACATAAAGTCAAAGTCTGTTAGAATAATCAAATATAACAATTTATTATGTCAGGTAAAAGTATTATGCCAATTTCATAATACTTTTCAAAGACCATCAATACAAAACATCAAATGCTCTGATAAGAGAAATAGATGCAAACCCAACATTTAAGAAATAGGCTACATGAGCTTAACCTCATGGGCTATCTGAAATACAGAAAGAGCCACGATTCCTTGCTGCATTCCATTAAATAGCCAGAACTTCTTTTCAATGGTAATTTGCATTCAGGTTACACCTTATTTTGGGGGTAGGGGAGAAAGGCCATTAGCATTGAGTCCACCTTCCTTTGTGTGTCAGTTTCTCTAAACTTCTAAAAACCTTATTTCCTTTTGTTTTACTTATTTGGAATGAGACATCTGAACCAGCCACCCTGAGACCTTTAAATTGATACTAAACACAATAATCATTCACATTAAACCATATATACTTGTGTGCGTTTTTTAGTGTTACTGACTGAGAGAGAGAGAAAATGTAGATAAGGTGAAGGGGGGTGCGGGGTGTGTGTGTGTGAGATGTTCACATGTTAATGTGCAAGCCTTATAGATCTGTGGTGAGGTTAATTCCTTCAACCAGTTTTCTTCAGTCTTACAGATTTCCCTCCTTGACCCCGTGGGTCACATTCAGACACTTAAGGGGTCACAGTAAGACGTTTGTCGTGATTGAGATGTAACTCAACAATTGTCTTTGCAATGTCAGCATCTGTAGAAGCTCAGAGGGCTGTGTTCCCCTGCAGAACACCTGTTCTCACCAGGTGTATGTAGCTTGAGTCCAGCAGGTGGATGAGGCGTTCAGGCTTTCTTCCGGTGATCCAGTGATGTGAGCAAAGTTCATAGAATCAATCTAGACCTTTCGACTGGTTCAGTTGATGTGTCATTCCTTCATGGAGAAACTTCCGTTTCCCTGGCACCTTCCCCAGGGAGATAATCGGTCCCTTCTTGACCAATCCTGTCACCTTCAGCGGTGCGGTTGTCTGGACAGACCTCAGTGGGTGAAGGGGCTCTCCTTGGCTTCACACTGCCTTGTGTGAGACACCTGAAAAGCATCTTAAATGTCCGCTTCACGATTGAACACATATGAACTTGAACTCGCGAAGAAATCCATAGAAACGCATAATGCAACAAAACAAAATCATGTCATGTTCAATGTAAAATACCATGTTCTTGTCAGCAGGTGTGAATGGTACATCTGTCTCATATGTTTCTCAAGGTCCTGAATGGTAACGATGTCTCATATTAAATATCCAATTCTTAAATATATATATATATATTTTTTTTTGGTCTGAGTTATTCAAAGGAAATGCAGCAAGAGGTCAGTGCAACTCAAATAATCAGATAAATGGTATGCATCAATACGTCTTGTAATAACAATAATATTCAAAAATAAAAAAAATATGAAGAATCACTGTTTGTTCAGGAATCTTCCAATGTAAGCCACTTATGCAAATCTAAGAAGTGACTTGGAACAGGATCAAATGTATTCAAGAATGGAGATTGTTCATTCCTTGCAACAGGTGTGAGATTGTGTGTTTGTGTGAGGGTGTGTGTGTGCGTCTGTGTTTGAGTGTGAGAGTTTGTGTGAGAGAAAGAGAGAGAGAGAGTGTGTGTGTGTGTGTGTGTGTGTGTGTGTGTGTGTGTTGTTGGCTAAGTCACAGTCAATGACAGGGTTGAATTGTAAATTCTGTAATTGATCGAAGCGCTCATACGAAGCGATCTATTTAGTTAGGATGTTTCTGTTATTAGTGGTTTGTTGAGAAATCAGGGGCCCTCTGATTTTCCAACCCCCCTAATAACAATCAGAAAGTTTAAACATTTTGAAATTTAATAGCAGGTCTGCCTCTGCTTTTTGATGCATTGCATTGATTTGTGACTGTAGCCATTAATATGTATATTCCAGTATTTTCCCATGAGTTGGCAGAGTGTTGTGAATAGCGTATGCTGTGTCATGGGATCAGCTTTCCCATCCTATGTGTGTGAAGCTATCCGGTTCTGTTAGTGTGAAGATGCACAATGGATCTTTAGTGAAGTGACACTTTTGGACTCTTGTGTCATTTTTATCTTCTTATGATGTGTAGTGTTCAGTCTGGATGGACTTGATCTATTCCAGGTGATGATGCTGTGAGGGTGTAAGTGATGGAGGAGTGTGTTCAGTGTTTATGTCTAGGAGATGGGTGGAATCTACTGGATAACAATTGTGTTGCAAATTTTTGTTCCAGTTCTAAACTGGGAGGCCATGCTAATGTAGTGATGTGCTATTGTGAGATGTAAATGGCCTCTTGAATTGTCTTTTCACCCATCTCCCGAGTCTCAGGTTATGTTCTAACAATCGTGAGGTCCGGCCGTCCTGGCATCTATCCCCCGAGGAATTGCAGAAGTAAACCTGACAGAAACAAATGCAGAGAGAACCACAGTTAATTCTGATGTTTTCAACAGTTTCAAATTCAGACATGTGGAATTCTTCTGCTTGCTCCATTATCATGTCCATTGCAATTTTAATTCCAGTTGTCACATGAAACCGAGTTTCATTGACCAGGTCTGAATTATTGCTGTTGCTTCAGTGCAGTGTGCGACACCTTAAAGCTGCTCTTGCAGTCGAGCCTTCACAGTCTGCTGTGTCACAGCATTAGAGATCCCAGATTTCGGGTTTTACAAGTTGCTTTCATTACAGCCAGATCTGTGGGCATGCATTAGTTCACGGTGTCGTTCACACGTTTGGTTAGTGCAGGTATCTAGTTACCTGCAAAAGGCTGTGGTCTGTCTGATGTTTAGTTCACACCCTCCTTGTAAATTTGCTTAACTGTGCCACACTTCTGGGAGTGTTTTTTAAAGGCAAAAAATTAAAACACACCTCCGCCCTTTTGGCACTGGGTAGCAGGTCAACGAAATCGAACTGTAAGGATTAATGTTTCACTTCTCCAATTAATGCCTGCTTGGCGATTATAATATAAAAAAAGTCTCTGCTTGTTCTCGTGTCAATACATTTGAGGGAAAAATGTGACAGATTCAATAAATTTAGATGTTAAACTATTAAGCTATTTGCTATTGGGATGCTACCCGACTAGCAAATGACGCTAATAGTTGAAGGCCTTGAGTGACCAAAGTTGTTAGCTCAGTGAGGGGTTTTGATGCATTTGAGCTTTGGTTCCTTGCAGGGTGCTGGTTTGTGTCATCAGAGTGTGGTTGTCTGCGTTTTTTGAAGTAGGGTGGAGGTCTGCCTCTGCCCAACGACCAGCACTTTTCCTCTGTATGGCCTGTTTTGTGACAGGAATGACAGAATCTGCTCAGTTTGCCACCGTGTGGCTTTCTGAATTCTCCTGCAAATGGAGGATTTTCATGACATTCTAACACAGCTACCTCACCATGCATTTGTTTTCGTGACTCAATTCTTGTTGCCCAGCTAACAATACCTTCGAATGTATTTTTTGCTGGAGAAACACCATACATGAGCGATTGCTGTACACACGGCCCTGCATTTGTAAGTAGTAATTCAAGGAAAGTTATATTGTTGTGGTTAACACCTTCAATTCCAGAATACTCCTCAAACAGTTCAAACATTTTTTCTGCATATGTCTCAAACGATTCTCCAGTACTCTGTTTTCGATTGAAAATCAATTCCCATCCAACAGGACTACAAACACGTAGATCGCGGAGACATTGTTTTAATCTATTAAAGATTTCACTCTCAGACTCGTTTTGATGCATTGACTGCACAATGTTGCCTGTCATCAAAGCCTGTGGTATCTTATAGTTCAGGACATCTGGAATTGAGCTGATAACAATTTGCCAAATATCTTTTGGTTCAAGTTGGAATGCATGTTTTAGGCTAACAATGCGTCTCCACCATGGTTCGAATGGCCCTTTCAAAGGGAATGGTCCGATCTCTGCTTTAAACAAGCTACATTCAGTTACCGTTAGAGGACGCCGAATGGTTGACTCTGTGCCGTTTGGGTGCCGTATCACCTTAAAGGCTGAAACAGGCACTTTGTTCAAAACTTTATCACATGCTTCACCTGTCTGAAAAGATTCAGGGTTATTAGAGCAGGCTGACTCATTTAAGAAATGCACATTTTTAGTCCCCTCGCTGTTGAGCGTTTTGGGAAAAATGGACTTTTTAACAATTAGTTTAGCTTTAAGATCTGCAATGATGTATTTGTGATTTTTACACTTTTCAGTCAGGGCTAACTGCTCAGCTAGTAATTTATATAGCTGTGTTTGAAGATCTTGAATCTTTGCCTCAGACATTTTTGCCTCGGCATTTTTAGAATGCACTTCTTCACATTTAACATCCATAAGCGAAGATAGAAATGTTGTTGACTTATCTAGCCGTTTATAACTTATGAAGTTTAAAGCCTCAATTATTTCACCATGTTTTGATTTCTTCTGCTTACTACCCACTGCTTTCCACCAAGTGAGAATTTCATTGTCAATAGCGTCCATGTTAAGACCTTTTTTACTGAGTTTGTGCAGTGTAGGCTCGACCTTTTCGGCCCATAGTGTAAACAGGACAGGATCTTTATACATGTTCCAATTTATATTTGGGGAAATTTCTTTCCCTGAAGCTTTGAATATAAAAAGGGTTTTTGTTTCAGGATTAATAAGATACGCATTCACAGTTTCTGATTCTCATCTATGTTCCTTTGCGTGGTTTTCCCGCAGCTATGAGAGTTTTCCACCAAGGATACAAAAATTCAGACTATATGAAGGCAAAGTCATTTTAACGTTTGATAATTCTTTACTTCTATTTTCCCCGTTTTTAGATTAGGAAATTATATCACTCTGCGGTCCTTCTCTAAAGTCCGCATGCCACACTCTCGCCAGGTCCGGTCATCAAATCAGAGGTAATTTGACTAAATATTTAGGATTTGCCGTATCCACACGTACATAATCAAAGACATATCTGTAAGTCCCCTTAAACGCCTCCTCGTTTAAGTACACGTAAAATGATACCGGATGTTAGCCATCGCTAAACTGACGCAAAAGATGTGGAAATATACAAATCCGATCATCTACTTGGGAAAATAATCATATCAATTCAGAATGAGTTCAAACGTGGCAATATTTCGTTTTCCGAATATGAAAAGTATTTCTGTCTCAAAATTTTCAAGAATTAATGAGCATTGTGAATCACATTATAACCACATTCAGCATAGACACACACACATGTGTTTAATTCAGTTCACACAGGATACATATGGCCTAGAATACAACATCAACAGCCTTTACCTAAGTGTTCCAAAAAACACTTACAGTAAAGCAATCCTGTGTTTAAAGAATAAACTTACATTTAGCCTATGTGCACATAGTAGCACAAACAACTATACAGTGTGTTCTATGGGGGCGTTACATTGTGTGAAGCACAACTCCAAATTTGAAAATACAAATTATTGCATTATTGCTTTTTAATCCCATCTGTGTGATGGAAGTGGAAGCTTTCAAATGCAATATAGAGTTTGTCAAGATTAGTTTAGGTTTATTATAGAATATTATTCAATGTGGTCACACAAAGGGTTAAGCGTTTTTTGAATGCAGCATGGCTTTAGCATTTAGCATTAGCCTCGTTTTGGAAGCAGCATGGCTCTAGCATTTAGCATTAGCGTCGTTTTGGAAGCGGTATGCCTTTAGCATTTAGCTTAGCCTTGTTTTGGAAGCAGCATGGGCAATAGCATTTAGCTTAGCCTTGTTTTAGAAGCAGCATGGACAATAGCATTTAGCTTAGCCCTGTTTTAGAAGCAGCATGGACAATAGCATTAAGCTTAGCCTTGAGATCCGATTTTAGCCTGTAAATCATATTATCCTGTTTTCCCAAATTTAGCTTTTTATAAAAAATGCATCGATCTGCCTTTTTATTTATAAAATCATGTGTTTTCCGATCGTTTATAAACTTAGATTTTTCTTTCTGTTGTTCGCTGATTCTCTTCACGTGCTGGTTTGTTTCAACAAAGACAATACAACAATGGCGGCAAACATGTGGCTGGTTTGAAAACTTTTAGAGTTTGTTTTACAGCTCCTCGACCTCGAGTAACGTTAGGCTACCAGAAAATCATTTGGAAGATGTTATTCCAATTTTAGGTTTCGTTTCGTGTTGCTTAGGCAAACAAGGATATCTTTAATCTATTAACAAGGGTTTTCATTCTTCATCTGCGCTGCCGCTATCACGTCCTCACGTATTTTAGTTTCGGACTAAACAAAGGGCTTTCTGACCCGTAACAATGCAAACAACATTTTCTCAACACTTTTCAAAAGGGAAGAAAAAGTTGACTTACCACAGCGGCAGAAGAAAGAGAAGATGTTCAAACCTCGTATTGATTTTAAAATCCCCATACTTTGCTGGAAAAGACGTTGCTCGCGAAATTCATTTGTTGCGACATCACGTCGGGGTCACCAATTTGTAAGGCCTGCTAAATCGATCCAATGGGGGTACTCGATTACAGGTGAAGGTTTCACGCGTGTTCCGTCTTTCCCATGGCAAAGTGATTTTCAATTAAATGCAATACATTTTATCTTATGTATTAACTCGTTTCATCTGACTCCATAAAATGAAAAAGGTTTAACAATGATATCTGTGCATCATTAAATACACGTTAATGTTTGACTATTCCTTTATCTCCAATGAACATAAAGTCAAAGTCTGTTAGAATAATCAAATATAACAATTTATTATGTCAGGTAAAAGTATTATGCCAATTTCATAATACTTTTCAAAGACCATCAATACAAAACATCAAATGCTCTGATAAGAGAAATAGATGCAAACCCAACATTTAAGAAATAGGCTACATGAGCTTAACCTCATGGGCTATCTGAAATACAGAAAGAGCCACGATTCCTTGCTGCATTCCATTAAATAGCCAGAACTTCTTTTCAATGGTAATTTGCATTCAGGTTACACCTTATTTTGGGGGTAGGGGAGAAAGGCCATTAGCATTGAGTCCACCTTCCTTTGTGTGTCAGTTTCTCTAAACTTCTAAAAACCTTATTTCCTTTTGTTTTACTTATTTGGAATGAGACATCTGAACCAGCCACCCTGAGACCTTTAAATTGATACTAAACACAATAATCATTCACATTAAACCATATATATACTTGTGTGCGTTTTTTAGTGTTACTGACTGAGAGAGAGAGAAAATGTAGATAAGGTGAAGGGGGGTGCGGGGTGTGTGTGTGTGTGAGATGTTCACATGTTAATGTGCAAGCCTTATAGATCTGTGGTGAGGTTAATTCCTTCAACCAGTTTTCTTCAGTCTTACACTCTCGTAAGAGAACCACAGCTTTACTAAACAACGGCAATTGTTTAGATCACAACATGACCATCTTCAATGCCTTTTTTCACATTTTTAATACTGTTTAATTTTTCGTTATGCATGTTATTTAAACATATTGATCATTTTATTTAAAAAAAACATGACAGCCCTAGTTTATGAAATTACATGAAAATAAACAAACAATAAAACAAACAAATCTGCATATAGTTTAGCATTAATTTCTAAGTTTATCTCTCTTTACTTGAAATATACTGTACATGCAACTCTAATAGTGGAAGGAAAAAAATATGCTTTAAAAGCCAATTATTATTATTTTTCTCACAGTAAAAATCGATCTTTCTACATGAGAATATACAGCTGTCAAAGGAATCATTGTATTTTGAGTTCTTGGCATCAAACGGTTTGAAAAACCTTACTTGGTAGGCAAAGTTCTTTAGTCTTTCTTTCACTGTTCTCTCTGCGCTCATATCTTTCTGCAGGAAGGTCATATATCATTTGCTCTTAGCCAATTTTCCTCGGGAACAGAGACAATGTAACGAACACGAGGTTCACAGGGGAACAGACACAGTCAGATAAACGCAACATATAAACATGAGACAGTCTTTCCGTAAATAGGAACAAGCAGCATGATAATAGATTGTGGTGACAGGAAATCGGCAGGCTTTGTGGAAACCCTGTGGTTTTATGGTGTACAGCAGGAAATCTGGACACTGTATACAGCTATGGATCTTTTCATTCAGCAGTTTTAGACTTTTTTCCCCCCCCGTTTTGATCTTAAAGCTGCAGTGTGTGAATTTTTGCACCACTAGTACCGCTGAATGGGATTGCAATAATAATGATTCAGACAGGTTTCCCACCCTTTCCCATCTTCCATTGTTCATTAGCATGTTCTCCTTGAAATAATGAAAAATACTTTGCATGCCGCAGTTCAGTAATCATTCAGAATTGCTAACATCTTTTCTGCAGAATACTGCAATGGAACAAATTTGCCCACATTAAAAATAGTAATGTTGGTTGAATGCAACAGTGAAGACAATGAACATTGTGCATGCTGTTCTCCTGTTGTATTGTCCTAAGGAATGCATAATTAGACTTAATAAACTTAATAGAACAAAATTATAGCACAAATTAAAATTAACCAACAAAAAACTATATAGAAACCTAATAAATCTGGTCTCCAAGGTACTGTATACAAGTATCACTTTCTGTTAAAGTACACATATTCACTGTTCAAATTCAATTAATAGTTTCAGGCATGTGGCCTATCAATTTTCCATCTTTCTCGAACCACAAATATTTAGATCATCTCTCAAAAGAACAAAATTATGAGAACAAACTGCAAGTTTTGGGCACATGTGGTTCATATACAGCACGTGCAGTAGTATACAATATCAGTCACTAAAACCAGCGGGACTTTCAAAATGCTCATGTGAAAATATCTTAGCATGGTTAGGTATTAAAAGATCAAATTCTATATACAACTCAATGATGCATACTAAATAAAGGCAAGCAGATGTGCCCAGAATATGTACAATGTGCTAAATTGCACATTAAGCATTTTCTTTATGATGGTTTTCTATGGGAAAATGCTTAACTTGCAAGTTCGTGTGGTGCGTTTCTATGTCTGGGCACAACTGCTTACCTTTACATAGATATGCATCATCAATTAAATGCACTGAATTTGATCTTTTAAAATCACTGCTTTAGTACTGCAACGTTTTTTGGTTGTTTGTATCCAGAGACTCTTATTTTGAAGATAATTTTCTGTTTTGCCTGGTTTCCCATTTCCTGTTTAGTTCCGGTTTCCTTTGTTGTCATAGTTTATATGCATGTTCTAATTTGTTCCCTAGTTATTATGTTCACCACCTGTCTCTCGGTTAATTCTCATTAGGGCTGGGCGATATATTGCATGCGATTGTTATGCGCATCTCTTCAGTAAAGCCGGTTCCTTGATTAGTAGTAAATCGCCTTCACCTGCTTTTAGATGGAGCGGCATTTACTACAAAGAGCCGTAGTTAACTAACAAGCTGAGCCATATTGCATTAATATCGCGGACGTATCGCCAGCGATATTTAATGCGATATGGCTCAGCTTGTCAGTTAACTACGGCTCTTTGTACACAGCAAAAACTCCAGTGTTAAATTAACACTCCTGGGAGTGTATATGAGTCCACACTCAAGAGTGTTAAAGTTAATGAGATAATTAAGTGATTAATTGAGTGATGATTGAGCATTATTGAAGACACCTAAAGCAGAATCACTGAAGGAGAAAATCTAAAATTGTAAGCCACCGTTATGGCGATCATTGTTTGCTTTAGTTGGGCTCTTGACCCTTATATTATTAACTTTAGATTTAGTTTGTCTGTTGTATCAGTTGTTCAACTGCCAGTTGAACAAAGAAATAAAAAAGCATCTAATGGTGATGGATATATTATGACACAAATATCCAGAATTTCAGATATAATATGAAGGATTTCTTAAAGGTTGTTTAAAAAAAAAATCATTCTTTTAGGCACACACAGACGTCAAGATTCAGTCAATGCATCTCAACAATGGTGACGAGCAGAATATTCAATTAGGGAAAAGTAAATTACATAGACAATTCAGATCATAATTTATTCATACCGCAATGCATGATGGGAGCCATTAATGAGTTGTGATTGTTGGCAGCCAGAGCAACAAGCATTATTATTGTCACCACTGTTGAGATTCACAGGCTGATTATTGATGTCCGTGTTTCTAAATAAACTCTTTTGAAAGTGTTTTTATAAGAATGATGTTTATTAAAAATGTTGGATTATAAGAAAAATACTGATAATCATATGCTGTAGAATCACAAAACTGCTACTAACAAGATAAACCAAACTATTTCAAAAAGCTTAATTTTTCAGCTCACAGCGTGATTATGCCATAACATAACCAACACAATCAGATCACACTTTTCTTTGTTCAATTAACTGTTATAAATCAATAACAGCAGACAAACAAAATTTAAGTCAAGTAAGTATAAGGGTCAAGAGCCCAACTAAAGCAAACACTCATCGCCATAACGGTGGCTTACAATTTGTGATTTTCTCCTTCAGTGATTCTGCTTGTTAACATCAGGTGTCTTCAATAACGCTCAATCATCACTAAATTAATCACTTAATTATCTCATTAACTTTAACACTCTTGAGTGTTAATTTATCACTCATATCTGCATCATATCTTCCATCTGAAAGCAGGTGAAGGCGATTTACTACTAATCAAGGAACCGGCTTTACTGAAGAGATGCGCATAACAATCGCATGCGATATATCGCCCAGCCCTAATTCTCATTATCTTTTGTATACTAAAACCCTCAGTTTGGTTCTCTCTTTGTTCAGAGTTGTTTTTGTTTTAGAAGCAGTCACGTTCCTTGCTCTATGGATTATCTTTTTATTGTAATAAAGTTATGTTGCTGAAAATATATAATATAATATTATTCAGTACAAACCTGGTAAAAAAATAACTAGTTGTCAGTAGAGGAAAGACTTGTTTTGCCCTCCAGACTGGTGTGATGTCACGTGAAACATTCTTCACATTGGGACTTCTAGATATTGGATTGCTCTGGCTGAAAGTGTATAGGTAAAATTAAAAGCATTTTTTTTTTCAGAATTGGATATTTAAAAAAGCATTTTAAATTGTAAAAGTCCCTTGCGAAAAAGTACAGTTTAGCATACTTTTAAAAAGAGTACTTGTTATGGAAATAATATACATTAAACTTTAAAGGTGACATATTATTCCCCTTTTCACAAGATGTAATCTAAATCTACGGTGTCCCCAGAATGTGTCTGTTAAAATTTCAGCTCGAAATCCCCCCAGATCATTTATTATAGCTTGTCAAATTTGCCCCTTTTTGGGTGTGAGCAAAAACGCTCCGTTTGTGTGTGTGTCTCTTTAAATGCAAATGAGCTTCTGCTGCCCCTCCAGAAGAGGCCGATCCTTTTCACAAGCTTCGTATACTCCGGCAATAACAAAACATGTGAATAATCTCACTCATCCAAAATCTCAGAAATAACCAGTAGCAAGTGCAGCCTTACGGAGAGACTCAGGAAGAGGTTCATATTTTAGACACACCTGGACATTTTTGAATGGTTAGTGGATACATGTAGCCTATGTAGGCTATTGTAGTTGTTGTGGAGTTACATTGCTTCATCTCATCGACTTGCATGTACCGTCATGTTGAACTATTACACAAGTTGACAGTTCCCTGAGATCTTTATAAGACGGCTGTGACATGATTTGGTCAATAGTGTTCAGTGCTCGTCTGTACGACAGAACAGTTTCATGCTTTGCTCGAACTTTTGCCATTGCGTTAGAACTGGTCACTGTTGTCGCTTGCGAAACCAAATGTCGGCTGGTGGGTGGAAACGTGCAGATTAAGGGCCGGTAATATAAGGGGAGCAAAATCTGATTAGCTTGTTTTTTGACAAGCTTGCAGAGAAACACTTAACAAAACAGTTACTGGGTTTCACTTTTCACGTTTTCTGGGTTGGTAGATGCACCGGGAACCCGATTATAGCATGTAAACACGGAAAAAGTCAGATTTTCATGTGCCCCCTTTAATAGATACTTAATTTTGAAGTGAATAATTTTTTTGGACACTTAATTGCATGTTACTTAAAATGAAATAAACAGTATTTTAATTTAAAATGTGTTGCACGAGTGTGTAGCAGATGAAGACAAGACTGAAGATTAAAGTTCCAACATGAATTTATTAATACTAACAATAACAAGGTTAACAGACTGGTATAAACGCACAGTAAACAAAAACTTGACCGGAGAGCAAACAGAGGAAAATGAGGAACTTGGCCACATCCACACGAAGCCAGAGCTTTCCCTATCCAATCTTTTTTTGTCCTCGTTCTAAAAAAAAAATCTGTAAACGCGTCGTCGTCTCAAGAAATATCTGCATACACACGAAACTACTGAAACTGACTCAATACCATGTAGTATATATGCCAGACCAGTGGCGCTGTTATTCTGCCACAGAGATACAATAAAAACGGAGAATAAGACTTGGAGCATGCATATAAACCTTGCAGCTTCTTTTTTTTTTTTTTTTTTTTTTTTTTTTTTACCAAGAACTTTATGTAACAATATAAACAAGCATAAATGGGCTGGTACAAAATATGAAATGTCTTAATCAGACAACAGACAAGCATCATAGCATAATACAGAAATAAAATAAAACAAGTAAATGATAAATAAAGAAATAAAAGAGGCTCAGTAGCTTCTGCAGCACGAACACAAGCTGTGACGTAGCGGTGTCTGACTAGGGTCGACATGTGGTGTGATGACATCATCGCTTCACAAAATATACAGATTGACTGTACGTACGAAAACGCAAGGATTAAAAATAGCGGTTTCAGACTTCCAAGACGCCGGATCTGTGTGGACGAAACGCTGATACAATACAAAATGTTTACGTAGCTAAACCCGTCTCCCTGTGGACAAGGCCTTAATTAAAGGTAATTAAAGATACACAGCTGAAAGGAACACAGTAATCATATCTGTAACCATGGAAACAGTGGCAGGAAAATCAAACAAAGGAACACATGTGCCTATTGAAAACAAACTAAAAGTCCATGAAAATAAAACAAACTGAACATAACTAACAAAATGCAATTATTTGAAATTAAAGTCCCCATGAATTCAAAATTGACCATACTTACTTTGCCTAAATTGATCGTTTTGTGGTGAACAATTCATCCATGCAAGTCAATCCACACAATTTTTTTGGGCTTCGTAATCTTTAATCAAAATCTGAAATGTCCCCTCCCCTCTGCATTGGAGGACCTTCCCTGATGACGTAGGTTTGACGGTCTGCTTAACCTCTGTAACCACGCCCCTCCAACTGACAGTAGACGGGGAATGAAAACACCTACTTTTCTAGATCCAATCCGGTGCTAGTTGGAAAAAAGCCACGCCCACTATTTTGCCTCATTTAGTATTCCGTTTCTCTTGGAAATACGTCACAACACTGGAGAAAAGTCGTTTGCAACTTCCGGTTCACGGGGACTTTAAGATGGCTTTTTTAACCCACATCTGTGGGACTTAAGTACATTTTATTTTACATTTATGGCACTTTTTAAAAGTGTACTTAAAGTTACAATATGTCATTTCTGTCGTCGCTAGGGGTCGCTAACCTCTTACAATAACAAAGGCGTAGGTTGATGACGCAGTGAACAAGTGGAATCATGGAACTTGCCGTCAAGCTGATGGATCTAATAATGTTTATGGATGAGTGAATACATTGATGGTTTTTATCATGACTGTGGTATGAAGCAGGGCGCGATGCTAATGAGAGACAGATTTCAGCGCCACACACGAGTCCCGCGGATATAAAGGAGTAAGGACATTACATTCTACCAGTGGTGGAAAGAGTACTGAAAAAGCATACTCAAGTAAAAGTACTGTTACTTGTCAAAAAATGTAGTGAGAGTAGAGTAAAAGTACCGGTCCTAAAAACTACTCAAAGTAGGAGTAAAAAGTAGCCCTTTTAAAAGTACTCAAGAGTAGTGAGTAGTGAGTATTATGCTATGAATGTTAGTCCACCTTATACCCTGCAAATTGAAAATGTAGCTTACTCTTTTATCACAGATTCATAGAAAAAAAGAAACAGTATTTCAATATTTCTCCAACAGTTTTATTTTTGACTGCTAGCACTAAAAATACAGCGTTTCCCCTACCATTGTTTTGGACGACCCCCGCCCCCCCTAAAATGCTGATCAAAATCCAGTCATAAAAAAGGAATTTATAACTCGGAATTTCACGGAATTTGTAAATTTTGAGGAATAAATAGAAAGCAGTTCAGTACACTTGAAATCAAATCGCGATATAGAGTGCGTGTGTGTGAATATTAAACAATTTAAATACGAATCCTGCATGTTCTGTGTGAATGAATGGTGCAGCCGACGCGCAGTTTCATTTACCACACACACACACACACACACTGAAGCACGTGTGAGGTGTGACGCTTGCGCTGTTTTTTTGCCTATATGAAGACACAAATGCATGAACTTCCTCAGGCTCAAGATCCACTCCGAAAGTCACTTCGTGAACAAAATAAATTGGCGCCAGGTGTCTCGAAGTCTGTTGATGCTGGTTTGATGCAAAGTTTTCCGCGCGCGATTTGATTTGACGGGAATCACGCATGGAGTCACATGATGACTTATTATTAAAATAAATATTAATATAAATGTAGCGACGGCAGGTTCAGGGAAAATAGCGCAGTAAAAGTACCGATACAGCACTTAAAATGTACTCAAGTAAAAGTAAAAGTACACTGTTTTTAAACTACTTAAAAAAGTACAATTCCTAAAAAAAACTACTCAATTACAGTAACGAGAGTATTTGTAATTCGTTACTTTACACCACTGCATTCTACCGACCTACAAGTGCTGAATTACTATTCAAACTGGTCAGTTTATTTGACGAATTAAACTTGTGAGGTAACGCAGCGCTGTTTCACTTGATCTAACGTTACACTATCACACTAAACTGGATTTGAGTGTGTTGAAAGGTCTAATGTTATTCTGTGTTAGTTTGTTGGCTGTATGAGACTAGCAGTAAGCTAGAACAACATTAGAATAACATACTGATCATATTCTAACATTTCATCATGTTCAAAACGCTACGCCGATATTGATCCTTGTTTTAGTTCTCCTTTTGTCCCAAAGTCTGCTTGCCATGGTCCATAAGGTTTGAACGAAACAACAACGGTGTGAGCGTGCCACTAAACATTACGCAGTTGTCCACATCTGTCGCCATGATTACTGTGGCAGTACAAGCGGAAACCAGGGATAACGCGGATATTATGTCATTAGCAGGCGACGAGGGACGGGCACTATTCAAAATGGTGAATTTCTCTGAATTTACAAATTCTTGGAAACATTTAGGATAATAATGTAAGTACACAATTGAAAGAAATATATTACACTGTGCAAGTGGTTTTTGGATATTTTGATACAAAATTCTTACATATTGTACATTTAAGTCATGAAAGTGTATTCTTTTTCAGTGCACTTAATCTTTTATTTAATTAATATTATCTGCAAGTATATTTTTTTTCTTGTAATATATACTTTACACTACAAGTGCACATTCAATAGAATTAAGCACACTTCTTTTTCCAAGGTACCACTATTATCTATGCTACGCTATAATCATTGTCATCAAGAACAGTAGCTCTTTCCTCCGCACTGCAGAGAAAGGTGAATGCTGGTGTCTTCCTTGCTTTTGGAGTATTGATTCGGCTAAAGCTGCCACACCTGAAATAGCTCAGACAGCGCTGACACACACAAACAAATCTGAGAGTATTGTGTGCAAGGGGACAATGATGGGCTAGAGCACAATCTACTCAATCTCACTGCTCTTGTGTTTCTCTATCTGCATCTGCAGATGTGGAAAGGGTTGGTGAGGTGCTGAGCTCTCGTGCAGAACTAAAAATAGAGAAATTGTACATGTTTCACCTTAGCCTCTCAAGGTGTAACCTGCTTTTCTTTCTTGAACTAGTGTGAGGTAATTTGCAAGCCCATCCCTCGAATCCCTGACTCAGCCATTAATTAAAGGCATGGCTGTAGTAAGATGTGGAGGCTGGAGGGGGATGGTGGGCATGCAGAGCGGACGCACATTAATCAACTATTGCACAGTGAAAGAGCAGAAAATGACAAAGCAGAGTAGCTGTATTATCATCCCATTGGAGTCACAGAACAGACTGTATTTATAGGAATAATCTTTACACGCTTGCTCTTCCAGCTCTAATCCTGCTCAAACGGTACAGCAAACAGTCATCGACATGCCTCGGAAATCTGCTATTATGGTATTATACTTTTGAAAACAATCCAAATCCAATAATCCCACATGTTTTAACATGGTATGATTAAAATGGGTAAATGAGCCCTATTAAAATAGATGGTGCAACCCAACAATTCAGAGGAAAAGATTCATGTTTTCAGTGCTGCTACAATAAATCACATGGCCAGACATGACCAAAGATTTAATAATTTTTTTATGTTTATATATATATATATATATATATTTATACCATGGTCTGGGTGAATACTCGATTCTGATTGGCTGCAGGGTGTCCGTTAAAAAGTGATAGAGGACCCCTAGTGAAGGAGTTCTGGTGAAACTGACTGTTTACCGTTCAAAATTAATTAATAAATGCGCTGGCTACATCAGCTGTGAGTAACCATAGCAACAGGCAGTCAAAGTATCCGTTAACAATTTTTGCTCTATCAAAACAAACATCTAACGTTAGTTAGATAGCCTACTAATACAACAATGAGCGACTTCGTTATTTCTTTTAACATTTATGGAGAATATGACAACTTTGACGACTGGGATGATGCTGAAGAAAGAAAAAATTTAAATAAAAGGGAGAAACGACACAAAGAGATAACACCGGGAGCATTGCTAGGGAAATGACCCTCTATTTGATCTGATTAATTTATTGCCCTCTATAAGCACAAATCGCTGGAGCGCAGAACTAATTGTTTTTTTTTGTTTGATTGTTGTTTGATTAATTGTTTTATGTGTAATATAAAAATAACTATGCCTACCTTTGTGTTTCATGAAAAAAAAAAAAAAGTATTTTTGAACCTAAAGGGTTCTACAAGCTGAGCGGACTATAAATATCTCCGGTTGCTAAATAAACCGTCAGGAAAGTTGTTATTTGTAAAAACTAGATTTAGCCTAATTAAAATATAAACTAATGTTTTATTTGGCAAGTGACCGTGGTATAAGCGGGTTAATGCCCTCCGAGGTGTCCATTGTCAGGTTTTAATGGACTTCGGCGGAAGCGTGCTGCGCGCGTCGGCCGGTTCACACCTCGCCGTCGTCCATTAAAACTTGACAATGGACACCTCGTCGGGCATTAACCCTTACTTATTTCATGGCTTGGTTGAATTCTAATCTAGAATGCTTATCTTATTTCTTAATAACAGACCGCTGCTAAGTATAACCAGAGACTATTTATATAGAGACATGCCACTTCCTCAATCCTTAATACAACTATATAGGGAAAACCCGTAACGCCAAAGATGGCGGTTGTATGCACATGCCCCGCCCCTCCCGCTGGAAAGCCAATCGTCTGCTTTTAACAGTCAAGCCGGAAAACATTTAAGCCTATCGTCTGGTTCCACCGACGCATGCGCACAGTTGAGGTTTGCGACAGCGGAAAATATGTTACTGTTTGAAAAGGCGGCAGATTTGAAATGTTAGTTGTGTAAATATCAGACATCCCAAGTCTCCCGCAGATTGATAGCGGCTCCCTGATGACCGCAAATTAGTTAATCTCCCAGAATCTAGAGCGAGCGAGCAGTAGCGCGCGCACGACAGAGAGCGAGAGAACCCTTGCGCATGCGCAGTAAAAGTATAACCTGTGGGGAAAAAGGCGTTTTAAACCTTATTTTGGGGAAAAGTCATCAAACTTTTTCAGCGATTTTTATCAGATTTTATTAGTGTTTGTATACATGCAGTTTTTATGTCCCGGTGACCAGTGAAAGTGCAGTTCTGACTCTCTGCCCATTCATTTAGATAGGAGCCTGGTCTTGTTAGTCCGAAATAGCTGCCCAGAGGCGTTGCCAAGATGGCGGCCGAGTGGCATGACTTGCCTAAAAGGACTTTGGTATAACACAACACTGCCATGAAAAACAGAGCATTGCTATGGACGCAGGATTCTAACCATAGAGACGGAACAGACTATTTTCTTTAGCGGAAGAAATACAATCGTTTTCAAATCAATAAACTCCTTTTTAAATCAATATTTTGTGTAAAATTATTGATTTATTTGGTAAGTAGCCATTTAATAAGGACCTCACTCTACATTATCCCTTACATATATATATATATATATATATATATATATATATTTTTTTTTTTTTACTCTGGCCAGAAAAGGGCTGTGTTAGAAATCGCCCCCTATACCCCCATTCACTATTCCCTAAATTACTCAACTAATATAGTTACTTGAAGGAGTGAATGAAAACGAGTGAGTGAATTCAGACATCGAGTGCGCCGGAAGAGCTGCCGCTTTTGCAGTTTGTGCTTGTTGTTTAATAATTAATTGAAACTTAGCAAACTTGCAGCTCCAGTGGTAACATGAAAAGATTTATCTTGACCTCTGTAATGGAAACTGGCATGTATAAACCGTAATTAAACAATTTAATAATCAAGTAAAAAGGAATTTATACCTGTATGATATCACGCTGTAGCTACATTGGACAAGCGTGTTAGAAGATGGATGGATGATTGATTCAGCTGCGGGCGCCATCTCCTGGTCAGATGCGGGAATTCTTTCGGCCCGACCCTCAGTGCATTATGGGTATTCTCTATCTATTGGGCGTACATTGGTTGTACACTCGTTATTCAAGTCAAGTCACCTTCATTTATATAGCACTTTTTACAATACAGATTGTTTCAAAGCAGCTTTATAGTGATAACAGGAAAATAATGCAACAAAATTTGGGTAACGCTTCCTTTTACAGTCCTGTTACCCATGTACATACTATGTACTTATTATAGTAATTACAATTACTGGGTAATAACTAGGTACTAACCCTGAACCTACCCCTAACCTATGTACTTACCTTATATTAGCCAGTACTTTCTAGGTAAGTACACTACAGTACAGTACTTACGTGTACTTACAAAGGAAGCGTTGTACAGCAGATCTAGGAGAAAATAGCGTCATAGTCCAGCTTATTTCAGTGATGGTTCATTTTTGTTGTAAAATAGTCATTAATTTAGTTAATTTATCTATATCCACTCTGGAAAACAGTGATGTCAACATCCAGCTCAGTTCAGTTCTCATATATTGGTGTCGATGCAGGCCGATCAATAATATTGTTGAATATTAAATGTCCCCAACTAAGCAAATTCAAGCCTGTTTTCAGTCATGTGACTGGCGCATAGACCTGGAGGGCAAAACATCAGTTGAACTGCTGCACAGGCTTCTTCAATAGGCATTTTCCATCTCAAAACAAGAAAAAATATGTAATATGTAAACAAAAGGCAAGTTCTGTGCACTTGTGATCCATATACAGCAGCTGCTGCAGTATTTCAATCACTAAAAACAGCAGGACATTGTAAAACGCTTAACGCGAAAAGCACTAAAAGTGCTTCAACTAAATTTTTTTTTAAAAACGCTTCAGTGCGCCGGCGCACTGGCAAATGTTAACAGGTTAAGGTCAGGTGGTCATCAAAGATTACCCCAAGATTCCTGGCTGAAATGAATACGATTATTGTTTATGAACCTAGCTGGATGGTAAAGTTGTGCTGTACTGATGAGGTGGCTGGGAAGACGAGAAGCTCTGTCTTCATTAGGTTGAGTTGTAGGTGATGTTCTTTCATCCATGCCGAGGCAGTCTGAGATCTGTGCTGCTACTGTGGGATCATCTGGTTGAAATGAAAAAAAGAGCTGTTTGTTATCAGCATAGCAATGGTAGGATAAACCATGTGCCTATGTAATGGGTCCTAGTGATGTATTGTATATGGAGAAGTGGAGAGGTCCAAGAACTGATCCCTGGTGTACCCCGGTGACCAGATAATGTGTTTTGGATTCCTCCCCTTTTTTAAATCATGTTTTAATAATCTTTTGTCATCTAAACTTGTTTTTGGTGTGTTGACTAACACTCCATTGACAGCTATTCAATTAACACTTTAAAGGCCCAAAAAGGTAGGAAAGGCATCATTAAAATAGTACATGTGACTACAGTGGTCAACCTTAATTTTATGAAGCGCTGATAACACTTTTTGTGTGTCAAAAAAAAACAAAATAACAACTTTATTCAACAATTTCTTCTCTTCCGTATCAGTCTCCAGCGCCCGTTCACAAGAGCACCACGACGCATGCGTGACCTCGCGTGCCTCTTCCCAACCCGACTACCACAGCCTTGAACAGTCAGTAGGCCTATATACACTCACCTAAAGGATTATTAGGAACACCTGTTCAATTTCTCATTAATGCAAATATCTAATCAACCAATCACATGGCAGTTGCTTCAATGCATTTAGGGCTCCAAGACAATCTCCTGAACTCCAAACTGAATGTCAGAATGGGAAAGAAAGGTGATTTAAGCAATTTTGAGCGTGGCATGGTTGTTGGTGCCAGACGGGCCGGTCTGAGTATTTCACAATCTGCTCAGTTACTGGGATTTTCACGCACAACCATTTCTAGGGTTTACAAAGAATGGTGTGAAAAGGGAAAAACATCCAGTATGCGGCAGTCCTGTGGGTGAAAATGCCTTGTTGATGCTAGAGGTCAGAGGAGAATGGGCCGACTGATTCAAGCTGATAGAAGAGCAACTTTGACTGAAATAACCACTTGTTACAACCGAGGTATGCAGCAAAGCATTTGTGAAGCCACAACACGCACAACCTTGAGGCGGATGGGCTACATCAGCAGAAGACCCCACCGGGTACCACTCATCTCCACTACAAATAGGAAAAAGAGACTACAATTTGCAAGAGCTCACCAAAATTGGACAGTTGAAGACTGGAAAAATGTTGCCTGGTCGGATGTGTCTCGATTTCTGTTGAGACATTCATATGGTAGAGTCAGAATTTGGCTTAAACAGAATGAGAACATGGATCCATCATGCCTTGTTACCACTGTGCAGGCTGGTGGTGGTTGTGGTGTAATGGTGTGGGGGATGTTTTCTTAGCACACTTTAGGCCCCTTAGTGCCAATTGGGCATCGTTTAAATGCCACGCCCTACCTGAGCATTGTTTCTGTTCATGTCCATCCCTTTATGGCCACCATGTACCCATCCTCTGATGGCTACTTCCAGCAGGATGATGCACCATGTCACAAAGCTCGAATCATTTCAAATTGGTTTCTTGAACATGACAATGAGTTCACTGTACTAAAATGGCCCCTACAGTCACCAGATCTCAACCCAATAGAGCATCTTTGGGATGTGGTGGAACGGGAGCTTCGTGCCCTGGATGTGCATCCCACAAATCTCCATCAACTGCAAGATGCTATCCTATCAATATGGGCCAATATTTCTAAAGAATGCTTTCAGCACCTTGTTGAATCAATGCCACGTAGAATTAAGGCAGTTCTGAAGGCGAAATGGGGTCAAACACAGTATTAGTATGGTGTTCCTAATAATCCTTTAGGTGAGTGTATATATTACAGCTGAGAAACCAACCAGCCAGACTAAAGGCAACAGGAGTCACCTCACCACCAGCCGGCAGAAAATAACATGCACATACTCAGGGATTCAGGGACATAAACTGGCACTTTGGCCTTATTAGTCACCATCAGCGCTGATCCACTTATAGGAAGACCACCTGGAGCGTATAAGCCATGGCGAACATCCCACCGAATGAGGGTGAGTCAGAAGATAGACTTAACAACTGAAAGACAAAAAAGCCAGCTTTGAATTGTGCATTGCAGACTGTATTGTCACATTTGGAATTTTAAATATTTATGTTGCCATTTTTGCTGTGCTATGCACTTAATTGTCCAAGAAAAAATGTATTCAGAAATGTTCCAGGTGTTTCTTTTATTTACTTATGTATTTATCTAATCGAAATATTTAAAACAAAACACGTTTCTTGGGAATATTGGTATAACTGTTAAATGATTTTCTTGTTTTCTCAAGATCGCTTTTTTTTTTTGAAAAAAAAAAATTAGTCTTAAAACAGAGGAACTTATGAGACTAATTTCTAATTATGTCTATTTAAGCCTTGTGTTTCTTTCAGTTCTTTATTCTGTTCCTGATCTTGATCCTGAGAATCCTGAAAAGATTTGAGTTTATTTGGAAATAAAGCTCTTAGATCCTGCTTTATCTGTGCTGCGACCGACCGTAGCCTAACAATAAGCCTGTCTCTTCCTGCATGGCAAGTAGGCATAGTTAGACTTGTAGTCAAGACCGCCTAAACCGAGACCAAGACACTACCAAGACCAGAGGGTATCGAGACCAAGACCAAGACAGACCAAGTCGAGACCGAGACCGGAGGGGAAAAAAACAGATGTTATGTTGTGGAAGCTAAGCAATAACTTGTACGATTTTGTTTTGCATTGCCTGCCTATCTCTGCCAATTTCGAAGTCTCCAAATGAATCCATTCTGCAATTCTTTTAAATACATAATTATATTTTTAAAAACGAAATTATAAGCTTAAGTGCAGGATCCGAAAGTTGGTTGTTTTGTCGCTATGGTTACACACACACACAGTTGGCGGTGCGCTCAAAGTGATCTGTCAGTTGTGCAGTTACCCAAAATCTCCTGAATTAAGTTAAAACCCATCATGTCACTGATATGTGTTTTACTAAATATTAATACATCAAAAACTGTTCATATGTGTTTTTTAAATCAAGTGATCAAAGTGCTCGTTGCCGCTGCGATCAGTGGCGCGGATACAGTGTTTTCTCGTGTGGCTCGCGCACACCGCACTGTCTTCACTCGGACGCGCGCTTCAATCCGTCGTGGATATTGTAGTATTGGATTGCTAAATCCCCCGACCACTATGTCAGTCTGAGACAGCGAAGCATAGTAGTCATACAACTATTGTCACATACTATGCCTAGTGATGTATGTCTGAATTATTCTGGCATACTCCCTTCTTTCATTACTCTTATTCTTTGGGACACCCTTATTCTAATCTCATACTATTTAGGATAGATAGCACATTGGGATGCAGGGTTTGTCTCCAGCAAAACTTTACAGGTGTCATCTTCCAGGTAGAGATGTAATTTTGGAGGGAAAACAGTAGTGCAAATTTCAGTAAGTATTAGCAACGGATTTGATGAATTTTGTGATCTTTTATGGTATTAGTTTTGTGTCACTAAGCATTTTTATCATAAAAAATATTCAGTTTGAAAATTAATTTTGTCCTTACGGTGACTTGTCCCCTGTGATATTGTACATGCGCAGAACAACTGAGTGTATATTCGGATAGTGAACGAGTCAGTAAAGGCTGCTTTGTGAAATACTCGTGTCAGTGTCCTCACTCCAAAGCCGTGCATAAACAGCACTCCACGATGTAACAAAACTGGCGACGAGGATAAACTCTCTCTCTCTCTCTCTCTCTCAGAGATACTTGTAAAAAAAGAAAAAAAGTACGTGCTATTCAGCTGACGGCGGCTCGTTAACCGTGACGGTGAGCAGTGGAAGCTAACAGGCAAAACGCATGTGCGTCAGTGCGATACTCGTCGCGCTAGGGAAATAGTGCAAACAGAGAAACAAACGGCAGCTGCACACCTCGAAGACGACGCAAAATGGCAAACAGACAACAGCACTGACAAACAGACCAAAATGGCGGCTCTAGTGGGGCAAATCGGACCATATGATGAAACTGTCGAGCAGTGGAGCTCGTATACGGAGAGGTTCGATTATTTTGTCAAAGCTAATGGGATAAAAGATGAGGTTCTAGTACCAACTTTTCTCAGTGTAATGGGCAGTAAGACATATAATCTACTGCGTAGCCTGGTCCAGCCAAATAAGCCTGGTGATAGTTCATTCAAGGACATTGTAACAATGCTCCAGGAACATTAAGCACCAAAACCCCTCATCATCGCTGAAAGATTCCGCTTTCATAAACGCAATCAACTAGAAGGAGAATCGATCGCACAATTTGTTGCTGTACTGAAGCGTCTGTCGGAACAGTGTGAGTTCGGCACAACACTGAGTGACACCATAAGAGACAGATTTGTGTGCGGGTTGCGTAGTGAGACCATCCAAAAGCGACTCTTATGTGAAAGTAATCTAACGCTAGAGCGAGCGATGGAAATCGGTGTATCCATGGAAATGGCTGCAAAAGAAGCACAAGAGTTAAGCCCATCCTGTCAAGTCCACAATGTGTACAGTGAAAGAATGAAACAGGATACTAAGAGAGCATGTTACCACTGTGGAAAGAGTAGTCATCTGGCACAGGAATGCTGGTTCAAAGATAAAGACTGCAGAAACTGTGGGAAAAAAAGGCCATATTGAACGTGTGTGCCAAAACAAAAAGCAAAATGAGAAAGAAAATCCAGCTAAACCTGTAGAGTTCAAGAAAAGTAATGTCAGAAAATTCAAAAAGAAAACAAATCAAGTGAAGTATTCAGGTAAACAGCAAAAGGATGAATCTGATGAAACTGAAAACTCGCATGTAATGTCTGTGTCTTCAAATTCTGATGGCTACTGGGTGACACCACAACTAGATGGAAAAGCTGTTCCAATGCAAGTGGACACAGGAGCTGCTGTATCGCTCATGGCAGAGTCAACTTACCGAGAGAAGTGGCCATACCTCGGTCTCAAGGAAGCAAAGTTGATCTTGAAAACATACACAGGTGAGCTTGTACCCATTTTGGGAGTCATGGATGTGACTGTAGAGCTAAACAGACAGAAGGTAAACTTACCACTGTATATTGTGAAAGGCAGTAGTCACATAGCTCTGATCGGTCGATCTTGGCTAGAGAAAATAAAGCTAAATTGGCAGGAAGTACATTTAGTGGCGAAAGAGTCTACCAGCCTACAACACATTCTGAGGAAGCATGCAGAGGTGTTTGGAGATGAATTGGGAAACATGAAAGACATCACTGTAAAGCTGACCATTAAGTCTGATAGTAAACCTAAGTGCTTAAAAGCTCGCCCAGTTCCTTACGCCATAAAGCCTACGGTAGAAACGGAACTAGACCAGCTGGAGGAAACCGGCGTACTAAAGAAAGTGAGTGTTAGCGAGTGGGCCACGCCAATTGTTCCTGTACTGAAAAAGGATGGATCAGTCAGAATTTGTGGCGATTTCAAGGTTACTGTCAACCCGGTGTTAACTGTTGAACAATACCCCTTGCCGCTAATTGAAGATCTGTTTGCTGGATTAGCAGGCGGACAGAAATTCAGCAAGAGAGACTTGTCAAGCTTACCTCCAAATGCAGGTAGATCCTGTTTCCCAAGAGCTGCTGACCATCATGACACACAAGGGCCTGTACAGGTATCAGAGGCTTCCTTTTGGCATAACTTCGGCTCCAGCGATGTTCCAGTGGGCCATGGGCCAGATTCTGAGTGGATTGAATGGAGTACAGTGTTATCTCTGATCTGTTAATTACAGGAAAAGATGACGAAGACCATCTCGGGAACCTGAATGCAACACTGCAAAGACTAAAAGAGTATGGCCTTCGGGTGAAGAAAGACAAATGTGACTTCTTCCAGCCCACCATCGAGTACCTAGGACACGTGATCGACAGCGCTGGTCTTCACAAAGCACCATCAAAGGTAAAAGCTATCGTTGATGCGCCATCGCCAAAGATGTAAGCCAGCTGCGATCATTCCTAGGATTGCTAACATACTCTGCAAAGTTCATGCCAAACCTTTCCAGTAGACTTCGTCCACTACATGAACTGTTAAACAAGTCCAAACAATGGAAATGGTCTGACAAATGTGAAAAGGCATGCAGAGATGTGAAGTGCACATTAACACAATCGGAGGTCCTCACACATTACAACTCTCCACTACCGATACAGTTGGCATGTGATGCTTCACCATACGGTGTCGGTGCGGTACTTTCACATGTAATGCCATCCGGTGAAGAAAGACCGATCGCTTTTGCGTCAAGGACTCTGAACTCAGCAGAGAGTAATTACGCTCAAATTGAGCGAGAAGCTTTAGCAATCGTGTTTGGTGTGAAGAAATTTCACCAGTACCTGTTTGGGCGCAGATTTACCCTGCTCACAGACCACAGGCCCCTTACCTCCATTTTTGGTCCCCAAACTGGTATTCCTTCTCTGGCTGCGAATCGCATGCAACGTTGGGCTCTGCTGCTGTCGGCTCACCAGTACGACATCAAGTATAAGTGGTCTGAGCAGCATTGCAATGCAGATGGACTGTCTAGGCTGCCTTTGCCAGACACAAAACCAGAATGCCCTCAAGACGACATCATCTACTTCCAAGAAGTGCAAGGTGCTCCGGTAACTGCTGCCCAAGTGAAACGATTCACAAGAACTGACCCAGTCTTGTCAGAAGTTCTGACCAGGATATCTCAGGGCTGGAAAGGAAAGATGACAGATAAATTCAAACCCTATCTGATTCGACGAAATGAGTTGACAGTGCAGTCGGATTGCTTGCTGTGGGGTTATCGTGTCATCATACCCCCGCCTCTGAGGCGCCGTTTGTTGAAAGAACTTCACGCTGGTCATTCGGGAATAGTGAGAATGAAAGAGATGGCATGCAGCTACTTCTGGTGGCCTGGCTTGGATACAGAGATTGAAGAGGAAGCAAAGGGTTGTCCAGAGTCTCAGAATGTAAGGAACATGCCCCAGCCAGCTCCCTTACATCCATGGGATTTTCCAGAGGTGCCATGGCAAAGAATACACATAGACTTCGCAGGACCACTTGAGAACCACATATTTCTGGTGCTTGTGGATGCTCACAGTAAATGGCCTGAGGTTGCAGTCATGCAAAACACATCCTCTGACCATTGAGGAGCTTAGAACTGTTTTCAGTCGTTTTGGGCTGCCACAACAGCTTGTAAGTGATAATGGCCCCCAGCTGGTGTCTGAAGAGTTTCAGTCTTTTCTGAGTGTAAATGGAATTCAGCACATCAGGTCTGCTCCTTATCCATCCACAAATGGCCTGGCTGAACAATTCGTGCAGACACTGAAGACGAAGGCGTTAAAGACATCTCAGGGTAAGGGCTCCCTAAACCAAAGACTGAACATATTTCTATTGTCTTATAGAAACACTCCTCATGCAATCACAAAAGTTTCTCCAGCTACAGCTTTGTTGAAACGACAACTACGCAGCTGACTGGATCTTCTGAGACCAACCGGAACCAAGCAGATTGTATTGTCACAACAGCGAATCCAGGTGGAGAGGCGATCCAAAGCGAAGTTCAGGAGTTTCAACAGAGGTGACGACAAACTTGCTCATAATTATGGAAAAGGAGCAAAATGGGTACCTGCAACTGTTCTTGCACAAACCGGCCCCGTTTCATACATCGTTGAGACAAAGGAAAAGTTGACGTGGAGGAGACATGTTGACCAGTTGTTGTCCTCGACAATCTCCAGTGATGAGTGCACTCATTCAATCCCACAATGCACCACAATTCATAGTTTTAATGTGACATCCAACCCTTATAGGAACGCCCACCTGGAGAGCAAAACAAGATTTTTTCCCCATCGACTTCCATTAATTTTTACCAAGTTTGTATTAAGTACTAATGTAGTGAGACAGTGATATTAAAATATCAAATCTTATGGATAATGCACACTATATACAGGCGAGCAAATCTGCACTCTGAATATGAACCCAACGTGCAGTTTCTAGTTTAGCATTTTCCCGTAGAAAACCATTATAAAGAAACTGTGTAATCGTTTAGTGTGTTGTGTTTAAACTCTGGGTTGATCTGCTCGCCTCTATACAGTACACATCATCAATAAGGTTTGTGCCGAATGTGATCTTTCGATACCACTGTTTTAGTGCATTAATAGACCACATTGCTACTGCAGCATGATCATGCAGGTTTGCACTGTGCAACATCAGGAAGATCAGGCCCTTCCCAACTAAGCATGCAACACAACTTATAATCCAGGCCCTTTTCATTTCTTGGCAGCTACTGCAATGGTCTTCTTGCTGGACTTTCAACATGTGCAATCAAACCCCTAAAAGTCAATCAGAATGCAGCATTTCGACTGTTCTTGAACGAACCCCAGACAGCCCATGTCACTCCGCTGGTTATCTCGCTGTGCTTACCTACAGGATGGTCAGGGGCTCCACACCCTCCTACCTCCAGTCTCTCTTACGAGTCTGTGTGCACTCAAGGAGTCTCCGGTCTATAAGTGAGCGGCGCCTCGTGGTACCATCACAGAGAGGCACAAGTCACTCTCAAGAACGTTTTCGTTCACTGTTCCTTGCTGGTGGAATGATCTTCCCAACCCTATCTGGTCAGCCGAATCCTTGACATATTTCAAGAAACAACTGAAAGTTCATCTCTCCCGTGAGCAGTTACCTGCAGCCTGCTGGAAAAAAAGAAAAACACTATTCCTTAATGCCTCCCTATTCTAGCTTGTACTATCCTGGGGTGCGTTTTCCGAACAACGACGTAACTCACTGCTTAATTACCGTAGTACGATGCATCGTTGAAAAAATCAACTAGCTAGTCACGACTGTTTCCCGAAACATTATTACAGTATTGTCGCAAATTGGTTGTTCAACCACGTTGGTTAATGATGCCACACAGGTAGTGAAGTAATAACTTCTTTTAATTAATCTGTTTGAAATCGAATTAAGGCTAGATGTTTTGCTATAAATGGACATGGCATCTGAGGAGTATTTCTAATTTTTCTCAGTTATTTTGCTTTATTTCCAGATTCAATCATAGGCTTGTTCTTACATAGTAGTGTCATAGTTCAATGATCACAGGAAGCAATAGCGAGTGAACGGATATTTATTATTAGCTCAGTCCAAGATGCAGTACAGCCAGGTGGAAAATGGTGACGCAGGGACTTCGATGGCCAATCCAGAGAAGTGCAGACAGACGGTGAAACGTATAATCCACAGAACAACGACGACGATCAGGAACACCAGGCAGGACACGAAAACCAGAGGACCAGACAGGGAAACACCAAACAACGATCTGACAAGGATGAGAGAACAGCGGTGAGTATAAATAGCGTGGTGATGATCAACTGCAGCTGGTGATGATGATGATGATGATGATGAGCAGCTGGAGCGGATCAGGTAATGACATACAGACACGCCCCTAGCACAGGTGCACTCCTACAACAACATAAACACGAGACTAGAAGGACACCGAGGAAACGTCTACCGTGACAAGTAGAGCATGTTCACACTTTTGCAGTCTTCAAAAGCGACGCTTAAAATTTTTTAAAACTAAAAGACATAAGTGACATTTGTATGTATTCTAAATAAAATATATACATTGTACTGAATGTCAGCTTGCTTATTTGGCTCAAGATAAGGATTTATTGAGTCCACATGTCAAGCAAACAAGAAACTCTGCTTCTAACCACAGGTAGAGAGCTGTCGTTCCAACCACACAACTCTGCGATGCAGTTTGTAAATGTTCGTTGGAACGATGTTTTTGGGAAACACACTATGCTGACAACTACAGAACTTGCGACCATAGTTGGCTAATGATACTTTCGGGAAAATTTGAAGTTCAGTACAAGTGCACATTCAATACAATTTAGAGTAATTCTTTTTCACAAGAGGAGCCTAGAGGCTAAGCCTGTAATGGTGGCTGTTTCAGTAAAGACAGGGCATTGGATCCAGGTGCAGTTAGACATGTATTATTAACAAAACAGTCAGAAAGTAAATCCAGGCAGATTATAACAAAAAAACAGGCAAAGAACAAAATCCAAATAATCCGAACACAGGAAAATCCAGACACTGACACGACTCACACGAAACATCCAACAAAGGACAACACCAGACAAAGAACATGAGAAACACTTGGGTATAGGCAAGATTAGCAAACAAGACACACATGGGAACAATCAGGAACTAATCAACAAGAAAAACTACAAAGGACTACAAAACATGGCACAGACCAGGAAAATAAGTCCACACAAGGGGAACACAAGACAGGAATCATGACAGATCTATGGTGCTCATGATTATTAGGTAGTCAGCAGCTCATTAGGTTTTGGAACAAAGTTTGTCCTGTTTCTGGTAGGCATGCAATTTTCTTTGAGGTGGTTTTCTTTATATTGACGTGATATTTGGGGATTCTCGGCAGTGTGCATGTGAATGTGTGTATCACCGTGTAATGAGATTTCAGGCCAGGTGTTTGTGTTGGGTTCACTGCTCTAATTGGGTTTCATGTTCTTCAAGAATCCTTGCAGTGCACACACAGTCTTTGATCTTTCTCCAGGCTGTCATTGATGAGAAGGTGGGAGCACTTATTAGCTTTGAGGTTTTTGCTTATCAAATGATGGCCAGTAATTAAATCCAAACATACTGGGATCTCATCTGTACATGATACAAATACAAACTTGCATGCGTCTTAAATGCATGCAGGTCTAGATTCAAGCTCAGTCTTAACCCGGATGAATATAGTAGTGGGCAGATATAATAATAGACTAATGGAAGTGCATTATACAGACTCATTTACTTCTTTGAAGAGCTCATGCTCTTATAGATCTATTACTAATCAAACCTCCACCTCCATTCTTAAATAGATATGACTACATCATTTAATGGATGTAATATCTAATTATAATTGTCTGGTATGATTTCATCTCCAGATGCTTCTCAGAACCCTCTTAGTATGTTGCTGTTTGAGCATAGACAACATCTGCAAAGTTACAACGCTCAAAGTTCAAAGCAAAGGGAGATATTTGCTTTCAAATAAATCGCTTTTTAAGGACTACAACAAAGAGCTGATAGGGTATGGAAGCAAATAAGAGACATAACTATTCGAAATTTAACAGCCACTGAAGGTCCGTGTAAAGCTTCACAATTAAATTTTCAGACCATACAATGCAAATGCAAAAATAAAACATTGAAACCAGACTTTCATTTTTCTTGTTTTTCCAGTTACGTTATCAATGGATAGTTGCCTTTTACTCCCTTTTTTCAATTTTCCTTGTGCTAAATTGTGACTTCAGAAACAAACATTTGAATTAATGAAATCGAACTGATTTTCTGGTTTTCTAATTTTCGTCTTGTAATTTGCGCCGTGGGCGGTACCATTAGCACGGGGGTGTGGCCGTGGACTAACTTTACTATCATTTAATTGATGCAACTGCTTTATTTACACTGCATGCACGTTGAGGAGAAGTTTAAAAGACGGAACACAGGACGACATTTTTCACCCGAGGTGACAGTTTTTATTGATAATAACTGCACTGTTAATGTAAAATGGAAATGGAAAATGGTATATTTTCAGAATTTGGACCTTTTTTACAGCAAGGGTTAACAGTGCAGTTTATCAATAAAATCTGTCACCTCGGGTGAAAAATGTCGTCCTGTGTTCCGTCTTTTAAACTTCTCCTCAACGTGCATGCAGTGTAAATAAAGCAGTTGCATCAATGAAATGATAGTTAATTCACGGCCATACCCCCGTGCTAATGGTACCGCCCACGGCGCAAATTACAAGACGAAAATTACAATATCAGAAAATCAGTTCGATTTCATTAATTCAAATGTTTGTTTCTAAAGTCACAATTTAGCACAAGAAAAAAAAAAAAAAAAAAAAAAAACCGAGAGAAAAAGGCAACTATCCATTGATAATGTAACTGGAAAAACAAGAAAAATTAATGTCTGGTTTCAATTTTTCATTTTTGCATTTGCATTGTATGGTCATTTATCTGAATTGATTTGCTCTGAATTCACCCCTTTGAAATTTTTACTTTGGAAACCATGTATCTGAATTTATTTGTTTCGAATTTATCTCTGAAATGTAAATAGGCCTTCGAAAATTCTTAATTTACATTTTAAAAACCTGAATTTCGATTAATATTTTTCAATGCTCACAAATTCAGTTACAAAAAAAAAGAATCAACTTACAGAATTTCAGATCAAATAGATTCAGGTTGATCAAATTCGACTGCTCAAATTCAGATCGAAAAATTCAAGTTAAAGGGTTAGTTCACCCAAAAATGAAAATTAAGTCATTAATTACTCACCCCCATGCTGTACCAACCCCGTAAGGCCTTCGTTCGTCTTCGGAACACAAATGAAGATATTTATGATTAAATCTGAGATTTTAAGATCAAGAGATTTCCACGACGCGCACGCGCGAGAACTTAACTGAAGTAGTTGAAGGAGATCGCAATTCTCGCGCATGCGTCGTGGAAATCTCTTGAAGTCTCGTTTCAGGCCGACAAGGAAGAAAAGGAATAGTCGAATAAAGTCGTTATTTTTGTTTGTTTTTTCGCACAAAAAGTATTCTCGTCGCTTGATAAACTTATAGTTGAGCCACTGTTGTGACATGAAATATTTAAACATTTTCTTTAGTGACTTTCTGGGCCGTCCGGTGTCATTCCCTTAGGGAGCCTATGGAGGAGTGATCAACCTCTCAGATTTAATCATAAATATCTTCATTTGTGTTCCGAAGACGAACGAATGCCTTAGGGGTTGGTACAGCATGGGGGTGAGTAATTAATGACTTAATTTTCATTTTTGGGTGAACTAACCCTTTAAATATTCACATGGTAACATCCGGGCTACCCAGGATAGGAAAAACAGCTGAGCCTGTGTGGAGACAGAGCGTATTTAGGCCACGCCCACACCGGGGAGAAACAATCCAACCGTCTCCATGCACTTTGCATTGATTGCGAGAGGCTGCCTCCTTGTCATTTATGACTTCTAACAAAAAACAAAACAATGTCTAAAAGCTGTTGTGAGACAAGGTGTACAGCAAACAAGCTAAATAACCCAGAAATGATTTTTTATAAGCTGTCGAACCCAAAAACGGTTTGTTTCAGGACATAAAAGTGGATCAATTGAGGGAGCGCAACTATTTCTCTGAGAACTACGCGGCCCAGTGCTTGAATTGAGGGGGGGTTGGGGGGATCCGGGTCCCCCCATAAGAAGTAAAAAAATAGAATTAGGGGGGGTCACTCAGATATTTTTATTTTAGTAAAAAATAATAACAAATCTGATTAAATGCATGCAATGGATATGGTAAATTTCGTGAATTGATTATTTACAATAATTTTTTTTAAGTTGGCTAGTTGCCATGTCTGTAAAATGTAAACGCCCCGCCCCACATCTAAAGAGTGCTGTGCGCGTGACATCGTTCACTGACAGGACTGTTTGATTGGCGCCGCTCCGTTGAAGCTAATTTTAACTTTTAAAAAATGGAGAAAAATAAACCTCCACTCGAGGTCGGGAAGAGAAAGCTTCTTACCGACTTTTTTGAGGGGTAATTGTCTCTCTCTATATATATCTTTATACTTTATAACTACCCACACCATATCGGGGCTTTTGTATTCCTTGCGTAAATTGGAAACATTTAGGCTTAAAGGTATTGTAGGTAGGAATTGTATAAAAAAAACTTTTTTCCAAATTTGTTTAAACTTTCTGTATTTATCAATGCATAATTAAAATGTAAGTACTCTGAAAAAGAAAGTATAAAAATCGAGTGTCTGTAGACCTCTCACGACTGTTTTAAAGACAGCTCATTATTTCCATTCACTCCACCCCCTCCCTTCTGGGCTCCTTCCAAAGCCACGCCTCCAAAACACATGAACGCGCGACTCCGACCGCTGAGCTGAAGAGCATTATTTACCTGAGACGAGCGGAGAGGAAGGAGCGCAGTGCATGTAGTGACATCATGTCAGAATCACATGTAACAAAAAAATCTAACTTTATCATTATGAAGATAAACAAATAAGATGTATTTTAGTACTCACTATCAAGTAGCATAGTGATATTGGTAAATATTAAAATATATATTTATTGATTCACTAACGAGCTAGTTATCTATAAGGCAAAGCTAAAAACAGGTTGCATGATACACGTTTTTCCATTGCCATCATTTACACTGTGATGAAGATGAATTTCGTGTAACATTATTCATAACATATATGGTGTTCTGCATGTAAGAGTTTATAATGAAAGCATTGTTGACTCTGATGAGGACTACACTCCAGAGACAAGTACCGCATCGTCAGGTCGAGGAAAGATCCGGGGTCGAGGGATTTTTTGTTTAAAAACAAAACAAAGGCGAAAAAACCGTGCAGGTAAACTTCCAGGTGAACATGGTAAAAGAGTTAGACAGAGGGTAAATATAATTCTAAGAAAAGTTCCTGGATGCGGATCGACCTACTATCTGTTAAACATGTATTTAGTTATCTAAAGCAAAATTATGCACAATTCAACACTATAGCTATCATCTTGAGCTAGGCATATATATTATTTATCATCTCTCTACTACGGATCGCTAAGTAATGTTATGTTAGCTATATTAGGCAGCTACGTGTGCTAATGACACATGCTTCATGAAAACATAAAGAAAAAAATATGTATGATCAAAGTACAAAAAGAAAGATTTACCTGTCCAGCAGAAATATAGCCATCCAGGCGTCACTTTTCAGCCCCTTGAGGTCTCTCAGTTTTCGCCATCGCTGGAAAGCCACGCCGATATTGGCATGCGTTTTATTTTGTTGTTTATCCAAATACTTTTTGTTCATTACCTTTTCTAGTAACGTTACTGTCTTCCTTTTTTTTGCCTGGTTTGCCTTCGCGAACTGCATATGTGAATTCTGATTGGTCTTTCTAATCTCTGCCATTGTTTTGCTATTCCTAGGTTCCGTGCCTCTTGAATTCATCAAATCAAACGGATGCGCGCGCAAGTGGGCAGGTCCTGTGTGGCAAAAGGGTGGTTGCCATGGTTGCGAGAGAGTGACAGTCGCCTAAGCCAATCCCTTGTTTCGTCCCGAATGTAAATAATGAGCTGTGTTTAGTGCAGATTAAACGGTCTAGAGTCACTCGATTTTTATACTGTTTTTATCAGAGTACTTACATTTTAATTATGCATTGATATATACTGAAAGTTTAAACAAATTTGGGAAAAAGTTTTTAAAAAATTCCTACCTACAATACCTTTAAGTTACAATTTTTTCATTATTAATAGTCCTGGTTCTACGGGAGTGCTAGAGATCTCGACGGAGATGGATAACAGCTTTTTAGTAAAGGGAGCGATCGTTGTGTGCTTTCCAATTTCCATTCAGAATTTGTATAAAACTTGTTTTTCATGCTGCCAGCCAGGACCAATGGCCACATAAACACAAAGTTTTGGGAATTACATATGCATTTATGCGGGATTCACTCTTGAAATAGCAATAATTGACATTGATTGCCATGGCATTGTTTGTTTCTGAATAAAGCAGCCTTTTTCACTGAAATGGTCGTTAAATAGTTGCTGACTTACTCACTCATAACAGTGCTTTCCCGCCACCTACTGGACGTAACTATGTAGAAATCGCATGTGCTGAAATAGTTAAAAAATCCCCACCAACACACAGACTGACAGCCTGTTTTGCCACAATCCATATGTTTAATATAAACAAGTTTCATCCATTTAATCAAGTCTTTTGGAACAAACATTATTATCACAGTGTCACATAATCCACATTAATCATCCAGTTGTTTTTAGGGTAAAAACTACACTGGTAAAAAAAGCTAGAATCATTCTGTTGGATGTACACTAATGTTCAAAAGTTCAAGACTCTCTTCTGCTCACCAAGCCTGCATTGATTTGATGCAAAATACAGTAAAAATAGTAATTTTATGAAATATTACAATTTAAAATATTAATACAATAAAATATCATTTATTTCTGTGATCAAAGCTGAATTTTCACCATCGTTTCTCCAGTCTTCATCACATGATCCTTCAGATCTGAAATATAAACTTTTGTAGCATTATACACAACCATTTCAAAGCTTGTGGAAGTCTGGAAGCCACCTGATTATTTTCTACTGTTTTTGAGACATTTCAATGTATTTTGAAGTTACTTGCTTTTACGGGTCTTCAAGAGCCTTATATGTAGTGCCCTTGCCATAGTTGCTGTTTTGGGTCTGCTGCCCTCTAAATCCAGTATTACGTTAGTAAGTCATTTAAAAGAATAAGTATATATATAGCCTATATAATTCTTTATCAAGTGTTTTTAATAAATAAGATATATTTATGCATATTATGATCAAATATATTGTATATTTTGTATATTGTAAGACTAAACCTACATAACCCCCCCAGGGTTTTTTGTTTCTCCCCGGTGTGTGCGTGGCCTAAATACGCTCTGTCTCCACACAGGCTCAGCTGTTTTTCCTATCATGGGTAGCCCGGATGTTACCATGTGAATATTTAACTTGAATTTTTCGATCTGAATTTGAGCAGTCGAATTTGATCAACCTGAATCTATTTGATCTGAAATTCTGTAAGTTGATTTTTTTTTGTTTTGTATCTGAATTTGTGAGCATTGAAAAATATTAATCGAAATTCAGGTTTTTAAAATGTAAATGAAGAATTTTCGAAGGCCTATTTACATTTCAGAGATAAATTTGAAACAAATAAATTCAGATACATGGTTTCCAAAGTAAAATAATTTCAAAGGGGTGAATTCAGAGCAAATCAATTCAGATAAATGTTTTTCAAAATAAAATATTTCAAAACTAAGTATTCAGTGGCTGTTAAGTTTCAAATAGTTTTGTCTCTTATTTGCTTCCATAATAGAGTGCCGAAGTTACGACGTCACTCTGTAGGCCAAAACGCGGAAGTGAGTTAGCATTTTAGCACTCCCGGTTCCCTCGCTCTAAAGTCTATGGGATTTTTGAATGGGTTTTTGCTAAATCCCCTGAAATAAGGTCTGTGGTGAACAAAGCCTCTAAATATTTTCACGTTTTGATCTATGACATAGAACACACAGTTATAACCTGCTTGTGGTTTTTTAAACTTTATTGTGTCTGCTTGTGTTTTTTAAAAACTTTATATAGGCTTCAAAATGTATAAATTTTGGATTAACTTGTAAAGATTATCTTGATAGACAAAACGTGTAAGGGTCACAACTCTTTCTTAAACACAGATCTTATTTTTTGCGATTTTCCAAAAGTCTATGGGGGAAAATGCATAGCTTTTCGATCGAGGGAACCCATGCGCCGCTAGCTTCCGAGTTGTCCTACAAAGTGACGTCATCACTTCGGCAATCTATAGGGACTACACAAGCTTCCTCCCGGGTTAGTGACATTACCAACCCTAAACTTTACATAAACCCCGCCCCCGGAACACACAGTCCATGTTGAGAAGAGGAAGAGTGGTTGTAGTTGAGCACATTTGTGAGTCAGCTCAAACTGTAGCATTCGTCTTTTCACATGCAATAGAAAGTCACTCTGTGTGCATCTCACAACAGTTCCTATATGAGCGATTTATAGATTATCATGACAGAATATTCTAACTGAAGACAGGTAACTCCACATCAGCAACATAAATTCATCAACTAACCATTCAGAGACGCCCTGGTGCATTCTACTTGTTGTCACTTCTTCTTGAGTCTCTCCATCTTTGTCTGACTCCGTTTAAACATAAAAGGCAGAACAGTTTCTGTCATTTTAGCGTGTGTCTGCGTGAGGTAATCGGAGCTGCTAACACACACACACACACACACACACACACACACACACACACACACACACACACACACGAGCTCAGGTCATTTGGATTTAAAGGGCCAGACACAAAACTGCGTTTTTGCTAACCCTCAAAAAGGGACAACTTTAACATGCTATATAAAATATCTGTTGGATATTTTGAGCTAAAACTTCAAACACACACTCTGGGGACATCAGAGATTTATTTTACATCTTGTGAAAAGGGCATTATACCACCCCTTTAAGTCAAAATTTAACGTTTGAACCAACCATTAATATAATTTGAGGCTTTTAAGTTATAAAATATATATATATACACAGTGTAGTGCACATCAGTCAGAAAGCATAGTTTTTATTAGTCCAACAAAAGAAGTAGTGTTTACAAGTTACTGAGCAGAACTAATCAGGTTTATTTTTGTTCATAGAAACTAGATATCTACAAGCAGAATTGTGCTCCATTGGCAGTCAAATGGTCTCTTTGTTCTTGGCTAGAATAAGTTTAAAATTTTGCAGAGCAACTGTAAATGTGACCTCTCCTTCAGACTAATACAGGACAGATTCGCCCGCTTCACCCATGCTAACACATTTTTAAAAACTATGCAAACGGGGAAGTGAGGTCCTTATATAATCAGTTCATTAAAGCTACATTTATATATTTTTTTAAAAAGGGAGGTGTCAAAATGCTGCCCATTACCTAATTTCCTGCCATTGGATATTTTGCAAATGTAAAACTTTAATGAATTCACTTCACTGTCTGAAGACGAATGAAGATAGTTTCTGTCCAAATAAGTGAAAACAAATCATTCAGTACACACTGACTAAAGTTAGAAAAGTGAAATCATACTCAACCACCCCTTTAATATTAAAAATAAAATATTAAAACAAAATACCATTCTTAATCAATATAATTCCTTTAGATATACTGTAAGCAAAATGTTACTTAATGTAGCTCAATAAATACTATATTTATAGTTATCATAAAAATATAGAGCTATTGAAATAAGTGACACTTGGAATGATATGCGCAACATCTTAATTTCCACTGCTTAGACAGAACTGTTGTACTTGCAAAACCAAATGTATTCAGTCTGGATTAGTTTAATTTGCATCTATTCTTTGTGCAATCAGCCTTGGGTGGTTTGCACAAAATTGCAAGTTTTCACTACACCATCGAATAATGCCCAAGGAAATCAGTTTTCTTAATGCAGAGGAATTTATTATTTACATTTATGCCATTTTCCAGATGCTATTATTCAGATAAAAATCACTTGCATTGAAGGTTTAAATTTGATCAGTTCATGCATTCCCTGAGAATCAAACCCATGACATTGGCATCGCAAGCACAAATGTTTGAGGAAATGACTGTCTGACTGTTGCTAATATATTCCATTAATTTTGTCTGATCGGCAGACAATTGGTTGGCTCTTTTGACTTGGGCTAGTAAGCAACCATCAAGAACAATTTAGCAACCACATAGCAACACTCTGGCAAAACTGCATTGAATGATATATAGCTTTAAATGAAGTTCCCACAAGCATGATTGAACAGACAAACAAATGATCCACGTTAAATAAGTAGCATGTACAGTGTTTATGAGGCGTGTTACTTTGAGTGAGGTGTTATGGCTGCCATTTACTGAAAGTGTTACCTCTGGCTGGCTTTAAGACATGATTGAAAGAGGCCTCTGTCTGAGACCACAATTAATGGTGTCCATGGCATCTGAACCCAACACAGTCCTACTTAACAGAGTGTGATGAATCCACCTCTGCCTGCTCTTTACTTGACAGTTGTACATTGATCCTAGAGTTTCATCAGGCCTCAGGATTGAAAGGCCAAGCTGCGAGGCATAAATTTTCAAACTTGTGCGTCTTTAGCCATAAGTCGCAATAAATCTTGTTCCACCTAACCTCAGCCTTCTCTGGACTTCACGCACAATACAAGGCTGTAATTCTAACAGCAATAATGTGGATATTGCCAAAAGATGGGAACCACTGCAAATAAAATAAAATTTAAAATAAGACGCCTTGTATTCCTTAACAGCATAATTTAGTTTAGTTTATATACTTATAAACAATCAGTCAAACAGGGACGTGCACAGGAATTTTGAGGGTTGCTCTGACTCACAGGCTATGTGAAGGACTGAGAATAACAGGGTCTTTATTAAAATGTATATACACAAAGAAGTAAAAAACTGAAATGCAGCACTCAATCACCTTAACTACTACTAATAATAACACAGAAAAACATGACTAGAGTCATGAAAATTCCTACATCAATATCCCTAGTCTTATTATTATTATTATTAATAAAGATTGCAAAATGTCAGAGATGACAGATATGACATACAACTGTAACTTTGTGATATATGATATACAACTTTGTAAACAGTATACAAAATGTATTAACAATATGTTACGTCACCAAAATACACATGAGAAAAAGTTCCTCATTGTTTATTGTTTTTTTAATTATTTTTTTATTTTATTTTTTTTTTAATTGGAAAAGAAATAATCTGTTTCCCCATCTGTCAATTAAATACACTCACTTCTAATAAAAAAACCAACAACAAAAAAAAAACGCTTAGATTTCAGGAAAAAATACAATCCTTTTTTAACCTTTAGGCTTCCAGTACATTCAGTTGACTTTATGCCTCCACGTCCCCCGATTCCCCGCGAGCTGCTCCTCTTGTCTATACGGTAATTTCTCTACTGTCATGTGTTATGATGCAATCGTTAGCCTATTTTTACAAAAACTGCTTCTAAGGGGCCATAACGTAAGCTACAAGGTAATGAAGCCTTTTATACATTGTCGTGTTTCTTTAGAAATAATGGACAAATTGAGTCTTTAACCCTCTGGGGACCAAAGGTTTTTTGGGGCCCTTTAGACTAGACGGATTTCAGAAAAATGGCCTTCTATAAGAAGTGAGGAGCATTTATGGGTACAAGTCGGGAACCGGCCTATCTCACATATTTCAAGGGTGCTGAGTCCAAAAAAACTGGTACCCAAGCGAAATTTTGAGTTTTTGACCTTCTAATTTGCATATCAAAATGGTCGCCAAATTGCCTATCTTGATCAGTCGTTGGACCATTTTCCCCTAGCTTTTTTGTAAGTAGGCATTCAAGATGAGGAAATTAAGTTTCTAGGTCAAGTCAATGGTCAGAGCAAAGATATAATGGAGGCTCACTGCCTTTTTTATGTATAAACAGTATATATACAAAATACCAACTTTTAAGGTGAAATTAAGCATTATTTGTGTCATGTTTTTAAGGCCGACATAAATATTCAATCAATATCACTCTTAAATGTTCCCAGTGTATATATGATATGTGATGTATTCCATATTACATAATAACTAAGGAAAACACCATTGCAAGTTGTCTGAGATTTCATTTTTTTATGCAAACAAAGCATTTATGCTCTTAATTCAAACATAGGAAAACCCAAGTGAATAGGGAAAAAAACACCATGAAACTTCCCTTGAACAGATCTACAGATCACATCTTGTTTCTGTATATTTTCTTTCATGTTTGTAGCTTAATTGCTTTGCTTTTTTCTGTTAGATTTTTAGTTCTGTAGTTCACTCCCTCTGTAAATTGTTTTTGGTAAATTGTTTTTATACCTTTCTAGTTTGCTTGTGTGCCATTTGTCTTTGGAATTTCATTTTGATTACTATTTTTTTCTGCAGTCCTTTTCCAAGTTCTTTGGTTACCCCTTGCCTTGGTATACTTGAGGACTACAACTCCACATTTAAACAAGGACATTGGTCATCACTCTGACATGCACACATTTCAGTGCATAACAGCCCTGATTTTCGGCATTTGCACTGGCGTGTTGTGCATTGTTTTTTACAGGTACACAGGATCATTTCCAGGCAACTTTCAGGTATTGGATTCTGTGACATTAGAATGGGCTGTAGTCCTGAACCGCCATGTTTCCATCCCATGTCCAACGGTGAAGGAAGCTCAGGTGTGGCATAGTGAGCATTTCTCCAAACCATTGCCTGTACTCTCAGCAGATGGAAATGGAGCACATCGCTTGTCGCCGGCATTGCTTCTGGTTTACCTGTCCTGGAGAAAAGTATATGCCTTGCTGCATCAACAGAGTCTGTTTTATGCTCATCATATATTCTGCAGATAAAAGCCTCTGAGGATCTTTGAGGCTCCTCCGTGAGATCACCAATTCCGAGGTTGCTGAGCAATTGATGGTGCATTTTCCAGACTTTCCACGATGTACTTTTGGTGTGACTTGCAATGTATGATGTGGTATCACAACCAGTTAGTGCATGAAATGCTACAAGGCTTGGTGCTGAATCCTTTGGCAGTTTGTTAAAAACAGCATCAATGGGTATATATTGTGGCTTCCTTGTGGTACCAGACAACAGCCAGAGTTTTTTACATGCTACAAATGGGAAACCAGAATCACAAGCACATCAGTGTCTCTAGATGACACGACTACTGTGTCTGACTGGCAGTGCACTGCATGTAATACCAATCAGGTATCTGCCTCTTCGTGTGTGGCTCTCAGATGAGTCAGGTTGGTTGTTGCTTTCGATGACCTAACCTCCGTTTCTTTGCCTTTGAACCCACCAGCAACAACTATCTCTTTATCATCTGGTGCCTGAGCACATAGTTTCTTCAGAGAGTAGATTGGCAAGATCAGCTTTGTTGTCAGGGAGGGACAGGAAGTTGGTCCAGTTTTTCGGAAGATGCACATCACGACCCTCAACAAGTTGCCTGATTGGTTGAGTTGCTTTTGTGCGTCGTGTCCTGGTAGCACCCTTGATGGTCTCTTCTCTGTATCTGTCAAACACAACGTCTATCCGTTTATAGGAACATTCTGCTTTCAATACTGCTCTGACAAATGTGTCAGCCAAATCTCCATATGTTACTGCTTTGTCTGGCTTTCCTAGGGCAACCACCAGTGCCTGTCCATCTATGATGAGGCAAGATGACATGTCGGGAAGTTCAATAGCCCCAGGACAGACTATGTCTTCTGTTAACTTATTTACCAATACAGACTTGTTTCCAGTGCGAAGGGTCCCATTCATTTCAGCAAGGGATATGGGAACTGGCAGAAGCTAGTATTTAGGACAGCTGGTAAGTCAACTGGACGACCTGCCTCATAGGCCGTAACAAGGCGTTTGAGGACGTTTCGGTCAGCCTTTACGACAGTTCTGTTGTCTTTGATTTTAGGATTTTTGGCCACTTCATACAGAGATGCAAATGTTTTAGCTTTGCTCTTATGTAGGGTTGCATGGATTGGGACCTCTGGTTTATCTTTGTCCTCTGGAACAATCATCCTTTTTCTCAATGAATGAATTCACTGTTTCTTGTCCTAGGTCTTTGGCAGAAAGTAACAAGCTTTGGATAGCCTCTGTGGCAACATATTTCGTGGCGAGATTTTGCAATGAGCCTGGTGAGACTGAACCAAACACCTTGAATCCTTTGAAGACTAAAACCAAAGCCATTTCGTCTCTGTTGTTTCTCTTTTCACGGGATTTGGTAGCTTCATTGTGGACGTAGGTTTTCTCAGATGTGTTGCTGAACATCAAATGTGTCTCTTCTGCTACATGGGACCTCATGTATCAGTTTACACAAGCTCAGCGTGATGGGCTCTGGGAGCTTTATATTCACTCCTTCAGCTGGATGTTGCCGTTAGGGCTGACTTCTAATAGTCGAGGATTCGACGATTCGATTCGGAGAGGTCTGATTCGACTATGAACCTCATAGTCGAACAGTAGGGAAGTGTTATGTAACCAATAGGGGTGTGACGGTTATCATATAACCATGAGACCGACAGTGTCATTAGAACTCCATAACCGCCAAAACCGTGCTATTAAAATATTTTTTACAAAAAAAATTTATCATAGAGAATGTTTAAATACTAATATCAGCTTACGAGGGAAACGGAGGCGGAGTTAGTGGTGGTTCGGAGGCTGAGTGCTGGAGATCATTCGGGAGAGGTCTGTGCATCTTCACCGATCAGAACGCGCGCTGACAAGGAGAAAGCCTTGTTTATACCAGACGCGTCCGCACGAGCGCGAAGGTGCGCATGGCAAAAAATGACGCGTTGGGTGTGCAAGACCGGCAAGACCCCATTTCGCTTGGCTGTGTGCACGGCTTTTTTTGTAACAGCGCGCGCGACACCGCATCCGAGGATGAACGGCTTCAAGCCGAATCTGCTCAGGCATGTACGTCTCACCGACCGCACCGGCAACCAGTTTGCGCGTCTAAATTGCAAAGTTCATTGCAAAGTTTTTTTGTTTACTGTGTGTGATTTATTTAAAACAAAGCTTTTTTTGTTGTTGTTAAGGATTCATTTAATGGAAAGCACATTCACTTCTAGTTGTCTTGCTGTTCATTTTAAACGTAGAGCGAGTTGTCCTATAAGAGACGAACAGTTATTCAACCGAACGTCTAGCTGCTATCTAAAAAAATAAATAAAAAAAAGGTTCGACTATCAGTCGACTACGGCAAAATCTAACGAATCAGATTCGACTATGAAATTCCTTCGTCGAAAACAGCCCTAGTTGCCGTACTTCATGCGATATGACCACCTAAACTACGCAAGATGGGGGCCAGTGTATATTGCTGAGATGCACCAACTCCCAGAACCTGTACTATCAGAGTTCCAAAGGGGCAACTTTGTTGTGAACCGGTCTGATCAACGATTCAACCAGGTCGATCCAGACCAAGCAATGGAGTGGATCAATGGAACAGGGAAAAAAGGAGGGGGGATCATTGGCATTACTAAGACACTTTCAGCCCTTTCCAGATGGACACTCTTCTGCTACATGGGACCTCATGTTGTAGGAGAGACACATTTGATGTTCAGCAACACATCTGAGAAAACCTACGTCCAGAATGAAGCTACCAAATTCCGTGAAACGAGAGACAACAGAGACGAAATTACATTGGTTTTAGACTTCAAAGGATTCAAGGTGTTTTGTTCAGTCTCACCAGGCTCATTGCAAAATCTCGCCACGCAAGACGTTGCCACAGAGGCTATCCAAAGCTCGTTACTTTCTGCCAAAGACCTAGGACAAGAAAAAGGGAATTCATTCATTGAGAAAAGGATGATTGTTCCTGAGGACAAAGATAAACCAGAGGTCCCAATCCATGCAACCCTACATAAGAGCAAAGCTAAAATATTTGCATCTCTGTATGAAGTGGCCAAAAATCCTAAAATCATAGACAACAGAACCGTCGTAAAGATACAGATACAGAGAAGAGAAGACCATCAAGGGTGCTACCAGGACACGACGCACAAAAGCAGCTCAACCAATCAGAATACTTGTTGAGGGTCGTGATGTGCATCTTCCGAAAAACTCAAGGGTGTAATCCATCAGCCGGAAACTGAAGTCTACCCGGGGGCCGCCATTGGCTAACAAGCCTTCACCTGCTGTTAGCATTCCATTGACTCCCATTAATTTTGGCGTCACTTTGACAGCGAATAACTTTACATCTGAGGCGTTTAAAGACTCCATTTGTCCATTGTTTATTTCTAAAGAAACACGACAATGTATAAAAGGCTCCATTACCTTGTATCTTACGTTATGGCCCCGTAGAAGCAGTTTTTGAAAAAATAGGCTAACGATTGCGTCATAACACGCGACTCTCTGTCGCAGAATACAGAAATAACCGCATAGACAGAAGTAGAAGCTCGCGCACAATCGGGGGGACGAGGAGGCATAAAGTCAAGGAAGAAGCCCATAGAGAGTTGTAAAGTTGATCCTGCTATGAGCTCATGGACAGCTAATACTCACGATCTCCGGCTCTGCAAGATTCAGAAGGGAATGATTCAGATTCCTCTTGGCACAGCTACTAGAAGACGTACAACTGAGAGACAGGTTGCTCACGTCACATCTACGTCGTCCAGCTCAGTTTGAGCCTGCGCAGTTCGCTTGGCAATCAGGAAGTCAGTGCTTCTAATTGACTTCACTTTTCTCCGTTGAAGTCTATGGGGTCGCTGTGTCCATTTCTTTCTGTCTATGGAAAAACTAGACCAACTTCCTGTCCCTCCCTGACAACAAAGCTGATCTTGCCAATCTACTCTCTGAAGAACTATGTGCTCAGGCACCAGATGATAAAGAGATGGTTGTTGCTGGTGGGTTCAGAGGCAAAGAAACGGAGGTTAGGTCATCGAAAGGAACAACCAACCTGACTCATCTGAGAGCCACATACGAAGAGGCAGATACCCAATTGGTATTACATGCAGTGCACTGCCAGTCAGACACAGTAGTCGTGTCATCTAGAGACACTGATGTGCTTGTGATTCTGGTTTCCCATTTGTAGCATGTAAAAAACTCTGGCTGTTGTCTGGTACCATGAGGAAGCCACAATATATACCCATTGATGCTGTTTTTAACAAACTGCCAAAGGATTCAGCACCAAGCCTTGTAGCATTTCATGCACTAACTGGTTGTGATACCACATCATACATTGCAAGTCACACCAAAAGTACATCGTGGAAAGTCTGGAAAATGCACCATCAATTGCTCAGCAACCTCGGAATTGGTGATCTCACGGAGGAGCCTCAAAGATCCTCAGAGGCTTTTGTCTGCAGAATATATGATGAGCATAAAACAGACTCTGTTGATGCAGCAAGGCATATACTTTTCACCAGGACAGGTAAACCAGAAGCAATGCCGGCGACAAGCGATGTGCTCCACTTCCATCTGCTGAGAGTACACTAGGCAATGGTTTGGAGAAATGCTCACTATGCCACACCTGAGCTTCCTTCACCGTTGGACATGGGATGGAAACATGGCGGTTCAGGACTACAGCCCATTCTTATGTCACAGAATCCAATACCTGAAAGTTGCCTGGAAATGATCATGTGTACCTGTAAAAAACAATGCACAACACGCCATTGCAAATGCCGAAAATCAGGGCTGTTATGCACTGCAATGTGTGCATGTCAGAGTGATGACCAATGTCCTTGTTTAAATGTGGAGTTGTAGTCCTCAAGTATACCAAGGCAAGGGGTAACCAAAGAACTTGGAAAAGGACAGCAGAAAGAAATACTAATCAAAATCCGATGTTTGAATTAAAAGCATAAATGCTTTGTTTGCATAAAAAATGAAATCTCAGACAACTTGCAATGGTGTTTTTCTTAGTTATTATGTAATATGGAATACATCACATATCATATATACACTGGGAACATTTAAGAGTGATATTGATTGAATATTTATGTCGGCCTTAAAAAAATGACACAAATAATGCTTAATTTCACCTTAAAAGTTGGTATTTTGCATATATTAATACATAAAAAAGGCAGTGAGCCTCCATTATATCATATCTTTGCTCTGACCCTTGACTATTGACCTAGAAACTTAATTTCCTCATCTTGAATGCCTACTTACAAAAAAACTAGGGGAAAATGGTCCAACAACTGAGCAAGATAGGCAATTTGGTGGCCATTTTGATATGCAAATTAGAAGGTCAAAAACTCACAATTTCGCTTGGGTACCAGTTTTTTTGGATTCAGCACCCTTGAAATATGTAAAGTAGGCCGGTTCCCGACTTGTACCCATAAATGCTCCTCACTTTCACTTTTTGGGTACATCCCATCTAGACTACTTGGGATGTTTTGACATGCACTGACATTTGTGCTTTTTTCAGTTATTTATAAACATGTTAATGGCAAAGGTGTAAATTCACTCTATATAGCACACACGGGGCTACCATAATTTGTTAGCAACATGCATGTACATGTTTGTATTTTTGAGAGAATATTATTTATGCGTGGTTATTGAAAAAACTAAAAATAAAAGTTTCTGAAATAAGGCCACAAAACACATATTGATTATTTCTTCACAAGACTTTTGAAAATTGTATCACATAGTCTAGAATATTTGCTCCAAAACTATGTGAGAAACATCCTGACTACTCATTCAGATAAGTCAATAAAGTCTTTTAGAATGTGTATGACGTGTTTTGTTTGAGAAAGCTTTATTCGAGGCGGCTTGATCTCTCATTAACATGTATCCATTTCACACCTGAGAAAGACAAAGACCCTCCCATAATGGCCCTATTAGGTGCTATCAGGCCATATCATTATGAAGAGCCTTGCAGAAAGAATGAGGAGATTTAAAAAAGAATGGCTTTTAGATTGTTTGGATTTATTTACAACACACACACACACACACTGCTTGGAATAAGTGAACACACCCATGCTAAAGTTGACTAAAAAGAGGAATAAAAAATCGTAATGCCTTAATTAAAAAAATGAGGAAAACTCCAACCTTTAGGGACATGAATAATGTCCTTGAATTCTTTGTGAATGAAAAATGTATCACAAATAATTAAATGTTCTTCTTTAAAATACAGGGTGCATACGTCTGGACACATCTATCACACACCCTTCACCATATAGACAAGGTTTTATTTCAGTTCAAAGTTAGAGTTGGAAAAATCTTGAAAAGAAAATTGTCTTTTCCATAAATGCCTTAGTTTGATCATACATATTTCAAAGTTGAGGATTCATTATTTTGATTTAGCTTGGATTGGAACAAACACTAGACTATAACATCTTAGTTGATTAGTTTATTGACAAAACATACTATATATTTAACATATGAGCAGAAACTCCTAACAAAGCTTTTTTGATGTCTATTTTAGAGTAAAAACTTTATACTCTATCCAAAGCTAGTCAACAAAATGTCTTTTATTTCGTCTATAATGCACATCTGTGCGTTCATTCATTCATTCATTCACACACACACACACACACAGAAACATGATTCACATTTAAACAGCATGCTATTTTTCCGTTTACAGACACTAACGTTATTCTATATCGCGATTAGAACAAAGCACAAGCATAAAACACTTACACACTTCTCAGCTGAATCTGTTGCTCCTCCTCGTGGTGAAAATAAACCAGCACTTGTTCTGAGGTAGGTAAATGTCCCAGGATTGTTCCTCATAGCCGCTCAAGATGACAGTAGATTAATCTGACTAAAAAATATAGTGTGTTTTCAGAGTTTATGGGCGTTAACGCGTCTCAATGTGGTGCTTCACGTATTTGCGTTTGAATAGCGCGTGCTCTCCGTGGGCGTGTCACATTACCGGAGATAATGAGCTGAGAGAAAGATAATTAGAATGGCTGACACGTCTCTCTTTTTATATAGATTACACAAACGGAGAATATTTATTTTAGTTTTGAATCGGATCATTTAAAAGTACAAACTCAAATGATTTAAAAGATATATTGCTCATGTCTGGGTGAATAGTATTTGCTGAGTTTTGTTGAAGATTAGAGACGTGCTCCAGGAAAAAAGTTCACAGTGACTGAGAGGCAGAACGCACACCCTGTTTATATTCTTTATTTTACAAAAGCACAATATTTTATTTCGATTGTATGTGGGCACATAAAAAAGTAGACATTTAACAGATTATTTTCTCATGTTTCTTAACTCTATATGAACAGAAATGATGGTAGTACTTTAAGTCTATTTTTCTGCTATGTGAAAAAAACGAGCAAAACGCGCCGGCGCGTTTCTGGTCCCCAGAGGGTTAAACGCCTCAGATGTAAAGTTATTCGCTGTCAAAGTGACGCCAAAATGAATGGGAGTCAATGGAATGCTAATAACAGGCTTGCTAGCCAATGGCGGCCCCCGGGGAGGCTTTAGTTTCCGGCTGGTGGATTACCCCCTTGGTAACCACGCATGATTTGTAGTATAATTGCGTAAAGGGAACAGGAATTCCGGTAGGGAACAGAATCGCAGGCTGAAACATGAGGATTTACACTGAAGACGCGTCACGCTGAACCATTGTACGTATTAAGTCTCGTTATTACGCGATTTCACGTACATAGAAAACCAATCACTTACTTTGAGTGATGCATGTTGTAAGCAGTGCAAAGGTACCTCAGAGACATCAGTGAAAGATGTTAGTATCGATGGGAACAACAACAAAGTTTCTCCCCATGCTCACCCTGCAGCCATGATCCAAACCCAAGCTTGCCCACAGGTGAGCACACACACACATTAATACAGACACCACACCCCCGGCTACGCCCACAGTAACCGATGACGTCATGAAGCGCGTGCATGTACACAAGTAGTGCAAAGAAAAGAGAAAACATAATAAAAGCCCAAACAAACCCAGTGTATGGCTCCTACATTCCGGCCGCCAATTATTTTATAGTAATAATTGACCACCACTACAACCCTCTTGTGGGAGACAAACACCAGTTAGAAATGCAAAGTGAAATGTTAGTCCTTTAAAGGTCCTGTTAATGTCAAAGTTCATGTCCGCTATATCCAAGGATCTTCACTGCTCCTCTGCTTCCTGCAGAAGGCAGACTTTGGTTATTGTCCTTGTCAGATAGGTTGTCTTAGTTTTAATCCGTACACTTCGCACCAGTCCATTTTTGTCCGAAACAGTATCCACGATTCTTCCTATAATCCACGCATTATGAGGTGCCATATCATCCACCAGCACCACGAGATCTCCTGGAACAAAGTTTCTTTTGGCAGCATTCCACTTCTGGCGCTCCTGAAGTCCAGGAAGATATTCCTTCACCCAGCGCTTTCAGAACAAATTCGACATATACTGCTCTTGTTTCCAGCGACGACAACTATAAACATCCTCCTTCTCGAACAATCCTGGTGGCAACAACGGTTGCGACTTAAGCAGAAGTAGATGGTTAGGAGTCAAGGCCTCCAAGTCTTGAGGATCTGTTGATGCCTTGGTTAAAGGGCGGCTATTAACAATAGCTTCAGCCTCACAGAATACTGTCACCAAGCCTTCTTCATCCAGTGTCTGAGTCTTCAAAATAGAGTTTAGCACCTTACGGACTGAGCGAATTAGCCTTTCCCAAGCACCTCCATGGTGGGATGCTGTTGGGGGATTAAAAACCCATTTCACATTCTTTTGTAACAGCACGTCATTGAGGTTATGATTCAGATTCTCAATGGCATTCCTCAATTCACGCTCAGCGCCCACGAAGTTAGTGCCATTATCCGAATGGATTTCCAAGACTTGACCACGTCTCGCCAAAAACCTTCTGAAACCATTAATGGAGTCTGTGTCCAAAGAAGACAGAACTTCAAGATGTATGGCTCGCATCGCTAAGTACGTGAAAATGAGCCCATACCTCTTGACCACAGCTCTTCCACGTTTAACTTCAAATGGTCCAAAACAGTCCAAACCAACTCGACTGAAGGGAGGCTCATCAGGAGTTATTCTGTTGTAAGGAAGGTCAGCCATTTTCTGATGTCCAGGTGAAGCAGACAATCTACAACAGATGACACACTTAGCCAAATCCTTTCTGATGGCGGCACAAGCACCAGGAATCCAATATTTCTGATGCAGATGAGAAAGCATGTGGTTTCGTCCACCATGGCCTGTTACTTGGTGTACATGACGGAGAATAAGATTGGAGATGTGTTTATCTTTAGCCAGTATAACTGGATGTTTTGCTTCAGCTGGCATAGCTGCTCTACTAAGCCGTCCTCCAACCCTAATGAGATCATCATCCAGGATCGGGTTGAGCTTGTAGAGGTGGCTCATCCTCCTTACACACTCTCCTTTCTTCAAATTGGCCAGTTCCTCCGGAAACATTGTTTTTTGACAAAAACAGATAATACTTGACTCCGCTACAACCATATCCTCCATAGACAGAAAACCCTTTGGCACTTGAGCCTTAAATCCTTTCATCTGGACCTGTAGCTCTTTTTCCAACTGCTCAGTGCTTTGGTCCGATTTAGAAAGGTTTCCTCTCAGCAGCTTTCGATGTCGTACCAGAGACAAAAGTAAGGTCTTAAACTTAAGAAGCCAACCAACAGCCCTTTTAAGACGGAGCCAGGAGGAAAAGTAATCAATGAGCTTCTCCACTGGACTGACCTGCTCAACCTGAGCCGCATTCACCATCACAGCCTTGACCTCCGGGTCTCCAATCAGAGTGTTTTCCAAGGTCTCAGGATTTTGGGGCCAACTACTCTCAGGCTCATGAAGGAAATCAGGACCACAGAGCCATGCACCAGTCTTTAGCAATGACTGAACTTTAACACCTCTGGAGGCTAGATCTGCAGGGTTGGATAACGTATTCACATACCTGCATTGGATATTTTCAATATTTCAGACACTCTGTTTGATACTAAGATTTTAAATCTGGACGTCTCGTTTATATATTTCAGAACAGAAGTGCTGTCTGTCCAAAAGACAGACTCTTGAAGGTCCATTTGCAGCTCCTTTCTCCACAACTTGCGGCAGTCAGCTCCATCCGAGGAATGGTGACGAGTTTTAGAGGAGCTACTCGTGCCTTTCCCATTATAAATACACTGTGGGTTCGACCTCTATCATCATGGAGCAACAGGTAAGTCACAGTCCCAAACCCTTCCTCACTTGCGTCTGCAAAGTGATGAAGTTGAGCAGAGACAAGAAAACCAAAGTCCACAGGTTTTAAACATCTACTAACTTCCCAACTTTCAAGCTCATGAAGCTCTTCCAGCCAAGCCGTCCATTCTTTAGTCACTGAAGAGGGCAAAGGTTCGTCCCATCCCAAACTTCTCCTACAGAGGTCTTGGAGGATTTTCTTGGCTGACAAAACAACAGGTGCCAAGAAACCAAGAGGGTCATAGATCGAACTCGTCACAGACAAGATTCCTCTTCTTGTGAGTGGATGAGTTTTGAGTGTGATTTTAAACTTGAATGAGTCAGATTGGACACACCACTGTACACCCAAGACATACTCTATGGGCAGAGCATCACTATTCAAATCCAAATCTTTCACCACCTTAGCGTGCTCATCCTGAGGAATAGTAGCGAGAACAGTGCATCGGTTGCTAACCCATTTTGTGAGCTTAAACCCACCTTCCGCACACAAGGCACTAAGCTCTCGACGTAGAAAGACTGCTTCCTCTTCAGAGCCAATGGACACCAAACAATCATCAACGTAGAAATGATGCAAGACCGTGATAACTGCATTAGAACTAAAGAACCTTTGATTGTCTTCAGCACACTTCCTCAAGGCGAAACAGGCACAACTAGGAGAGGAAGTAGCACCAAAAAGGTGTACCGTCATTCTGTACTCCACCAGCTCCCGACTACAATCTCCATCAGGCCATCACAAGAACCTTAACAGATCAGAGTCTTCAGCCGGCACTCGGACCTGATGATACATGGCCTCAATATCTCCCATGAGCACTACAGGTTCTTTACGGAATCGTGTAAGCACTCCCACTAACAAGTTTGTGAGATCAGGTCCCTGAAGAAGCTCTGAGTTCAACGATGTCCCCTGAAACGTCACTCCACAATCAAAGACTACCCGCAGTTTTTTCTTCTTAGGATGATACACCCCATGATGAGGTATATACCATACCCTTCCATCACAACGGGTCGACTGCTCGGTTGGAACTCTCTCTGCATAGCCGTTAACCAACATCTTGGACATGAATGCGATGTAATCGTAGCGAAAAGATGGATCCTTATTCAAACGTCTTTTAAGACTCAATGCACGCTGTTCTGCCACTGTCTTATTGTTTGGCATTTTGAGGTATCTTTGCTTCACCGGCAAACCAATACTATAATGACCATCAATGAGCTTAGTAGACTCTGAGACCAACTCATTGAAGCGCTTATCCTCCACTGACAGACCAGGTTGTTCATCCTGCAGAGTTTCAGGGAAATCCACCTTCAGCTGCTTCTCCCAAAGCTCATCAAGCCTCGCCACTGAGATCCGATTAACTGTAATGTCAGGCTGCAAACATTGTTCATTGATATGACAATCTCCATGAAGCGGGCCATTCACCGTCCAACCCAGGATGGTCTTAATCGCATAAGGGCCCCCATTCTCTGCACGAACCACCTCCCACGGTTCCAGAGCTTGAGGAACGTTAATGCCAATCAGAAGATCCACATCAGAATTGATCTCTGGTATCTTTATGTGTCTTAGGTGCGGCCATCTTTGAAGGTCCTTTGAGCTTGGAATGTTACCTCGATGAACCGGCATGTTCTGCTGAGTAAAAATCTCAGACAGGCCACAGAAGTTGTTCGAGTCCAGCCCGGCGACTTCCAAGTCTGACAACTTGTAACTGTCAACCACTTTCTCTTGTCCCATAGTCCTAAGGAGAATTCCCAACTTCTTCCCTGTAAGATTGAGCCGAGTCATGAGTCGCTCTGTACAAAACGAGGCGGTACTCCCTGGGTCCAAAAACGCATACGTGACCACGGTCTCTTGCCCCCTCTTAGATTTCACTTGAACAGGCAAGATAGAGAGCGTACAATCCTGCTTACCGGCCCCAGTCAAGCCACTAGACTGAACAGACACCACAGCACCGTCTCTGGCCATATTCAAGCCACCATTGGCCTGAGTCAGACTCGTTGGTTTTGCTGTGGGGTGGATATGCAACAACGTGGGATGCCTATTATTGCATACTTTACATGTCATACGTTTTCGGCAGTCTTTACTCATGTGTCCAACGCACAGACATCCAAAACGCATACGGTTCTCCTTCAAAAAGAAAATTTTCTCATCTTGTGTTCTTTTATCCAAACTGAAACAAGCATCTAACGAATGCCCAGCCCCACAAAACAAACAAACCTTCGCTAGCGAGTTCTTCTCCCTTTTAAACCCAGGCTCCACCTTATTCTCAGCAGGTGCTACAGTAGTAGCAAAACTACTGCCTCTAACCTTTGAACTAGGTTGAGACCGGACCATTTTTACTTCATTTCTTCCACTCGCAAATGTCTCTCGTATATTTCCAAAAAGAGGGTCACTCGCCATCTTGACTTGCCTCTCAATAAACTCTACAATATCTGAGAACGTAGCTCTACGATGAAACTTCTCATGAATATCGCAGGCCACACTTCTCCAATAATCCCTCAGCTTATAAGGCAGTTTTTTCACAATGATTTGCATATTCGTAGGTACATTCAGATCACTTGCAGAAACTCCCATAGAGTTGCAGCATTCCCGTAACAATAAACTGTAGGCCCGTAAAGCCTTGACATCTTCAGCCTTAAGCATCGGCCAGGAAAGCACCTTGTCCATATAGGCATAAGCTACCTTAAATGGATCACCAAAATGCTCCTGAAGTAGTGATTTTGCCTTACTATAACCGTGGGATGCAGGCAGATGTTGACAACTTCAGATCAAATCCCTAGGCTGACCTCTCGTATACTGCTCGAGGTAATACAAACAATCTGTCTGACTTTGCGTTCTCGCCTCAATGTCATGTTCAAATCCTCTAATGAAAGTTTGATACCGCAGTGGATCTCCATCAAAACTTGTAGATCTCGCTTAGGTAAGAGAAAAAGTGACTGTTGTCCAACCAATAAAGACGTGATTTGAGTTTGCCTTTCTAAAACTGTTAGAAAACGCTGATCGGAATCACTCACGGTTACAGGTGCGGCTCCATACTGAAAGTGAGTAATGGGTGGATTAGAAACACCTTCTGGAAAAGTGTGCTGATCAACTCTGGTCACAGCAGCAGGCAGAGTAGGCAAAACTGACTGACCGGCCAAGGTCACAGCAGCAGGCAACTGGCTTTTTTTACATGTCTTGGGCCTCACAGAAGCATAACTTGGACGCGAAACTTCATCTACCGACTCTGAAGCCAATGGTTGAGTGTTAAACTCAGGCACAAAAATTGCAGCTTCATGGCTCAACTGTGTGCTTTTCCCTCTTTCCAAATAAGAGTTCATCCCATCTAATTCCACAGAAACATGAGACGCACAAGATCCTTCTGAAACCTTGAACACACTCACTTTAGCCATAGACGCTGCCAGCTCCATATCCATCTCCAGCACCTCCTTCTTTCTCCTCAACACTTCCTGCTGTTCCTCCAGAGCATGCTTCTTGCTCAACAGCTTTTGACGAGCCATAAGGGCAGCAGTCTCAGCCTCAGCTCTTATTCTGGCTGATGATGTAGTAGACATGGGTTTACTCACTACTGTACTGAATTTGTTTGATCTCAACGACACATTAGACACACTATCACTTGGCCTAATGTCGTCATCTACATTTTCCGCAGTTTTACCTATACATGCCTCCTCATCGAAAACAGCAGATCCTAAACATAGTGCAACAACCTCCTCTGCTGGTGCCTTTGGCGCCTCCAGCAGCCATTTATTTGTCTCCTCCACAAAAGCAGTTTTATGGTCTTCAACACTGCAAAACCAAGCATTTTGTTTTTCTTGTTCCTCAGGTGGGAGCATAGAAACCACCACACCATGAAGATGACTTTCTTCTGTGAACGAACTCGACAAACTTTCAAGACAAGACCGTATTTTTTCAGCATTTCCAACACTTTGCATTAGATTTTTAATTTCTCTTATTCCATCTTTAATTTTTCTTACCTTTTGTTTTACGTTCTTCTTGGAGCTGCTCCAATTTATATTCAAAAGCCTTAAGTGTAGGTTTTACTCGTCTTTTCTCAGTAGACCTGGTACCAGTCGACTCCATTTTCGTTTACAAAATAATTACAAAAATATCTGCTAACAAAATGCTTAAAACAACACCCTTTTTATTACGTTTCCATAGGTACAATGCTGTCTTTGATTCCCTCTAACTTGTTCACAGAAGCTGAACTAACTCAACCCTAGTCTTCTGTGCATACTAGCGGTGGGTATTTATGTACCTAAATACCGATAGTCTTGAACCAGACTGACCGTCTTAGAACCAGAACTACGGCGGCACTCCCAAGCGCAATGCTTCACCCGCTTGACACACGAACAAAAACACTGCAAAAAGTCCCAAAACAAACAAACAGTACAAATCACCTTATGCAAAAGTACTGCTAAGCCTAACAGGGAATACAAATGTTTCTTAACAGACAATCCACAATGTTCGATGTTTATGCCTTGTGATAAAGACGACTGCGATTACAAAATAAGCATAGTAACAGCCAATTTATGAATGAATGGGCTTACGCGAGTCTCAACGCGCTGGCTCGTCAACATTACAACATTGAAAGCGATCGCAAACATCCAATGTTGTCCCTACAATACGTTTGAATCAGCGCAACAACAACTTTCTGTTGACACAATATTGCGGCGTATGTTACTAAAACAAAAACAAAAACCAGCCAAACCTAAACAACTCGAACGCCGCAGCAGGCTGAAACATGAGGATTTACACTGAAGGCGCGTCACGCTGAACCATTGTACGTATTAAGTCTCTTTATTACGCGATTTCACATACATAGAAAACCAATCACTTACTTTGAGTGATGCATGTTGTAAGCAGTGCAAAGGTACCTCAGAGACATCAGTGAAAGATGTTAGTATCGATGGGAACAACAGTGGTAACGGTCAACAGAAAGTTTCTCCCCATGCTCACCCTGCAGCCATGATCCAAACCCAAGCTTGCCCACAGGTGAGCGCACACACACATTAATACAGACACCACACCCCCGGTCACGCCCACAGTAACCGATGACATCATGAAGACAGATGTCGACACAATGAAGACATTGTGTACATGCACCCGCGTGCATGTACACAAGTAGTGCAAAGAAAAGAGAAAACATAATAAAAGCCCAAACAAACCCAGTGTATGGCTCCTACATCTCCCCTCGCTGCTAATGACTACGCTCAAATCAGGGCGCCCTATTTAAGCAGATTCAGTTCGCTCCTAACTGCTCATTGCTCGCTCTCTGCAATCGCTGCTTGCTCGCAATTTGAAACAGGACTCGATGTATTCACTCTCCATTCATCTCTGAAAGTCTTCAGGAAGCTAAGCTAAGTTTCTTTTTAATGCTCATTGTTAAAAGCTATCAGGATATGGGCACCATGCTGTTGCTAATGCTATCCGTGTGCTTGGGCTTATCTAGTCGTTTTATTTAAATGCCCTTGCTAGGCTTGTGGGATCATAATTGGCTGTGCGTTTACTTATCTGTTGTCATTGGCAACTGCTCGCGTTGCACATGCTGTTTTTTAGCACTATGCAGCACAGATCAAGCAGCTTGCAGTGATAGATAGTTAGTAAATTACAATTCATGGTGCAAACTGAATTATTTCTGCTGTGGCACAGCTCTAAAAAGACATAGTAAACAGTCACTATTCAGTGAGTCAAATAAAAGAAAGTCTCATCTGCTAAATCTTCTTCTCTTTAATAGAACATCTTGCATAGAAAATTTTTTGAACAGATAATCGCTTTAAAATAGAACTATATAAATTACTCCTGGTGTGGGAAATTCCCACACATCTAAAGTGCAGTGTTATGGAAGAACCATTTTCTTTTCACATCCAATATCCAATTAAAAAAATCTGATATATTTAGCAAACTAAACTTCTGTATGAAAACAGGTAATGGCAATAAAATAATATAACAAATAAAATATAGCCTTGCAGTATAAAGATATTTCTCTCTCTCTCTCTCTCTCTCACACACACACACACACACACACACACACACAGGCCTATTGCAATCACTTATACATCAAAGGCAAGTTATTTTTCTCAAACAGTTCTTCTCATCTGACACATGTCCAGCCAAGCTAAACAGGACAAGTGGAGCATGTGCAGGGAAACGATTGGGAAATAATAAAAAGTTTAAATGGGTACATTTTCTATAAATATTTTTGAGTCTTAATTTTCTTTCTGACATAGCCTAGCCTACTTCAGTTCTTGTTAAAACACACCGGACATGCAAATTCTGTGCATTTTGGGCACTTTTTGGATGAAATCCTATTTATTTTGTCCATCAAAAGTGTGCTTTCACTTAAATTGATCGCAGCAAAAATAGACACGGCGCCGACACCCGCGCTTCACTGTTGCTCACGCGACGCTCCTGCTCGACGCTCACGCGCTGCTTCGGCTCCCGGTGTGAATGCACTCAATGATTAACATGCACGCCGAACAAAAAAAAAAAACGCGCTGCTCCCGCTTGCTGTGTGAATTCACGAGGTTTCCTACATGTGCGCGTTCCGTGTGCACGTGTGATGCTGATGTTGCGCGATGTTAATCATGTGGCGCCCGAGTGCATTTGACCGGCATAAAATTGGATTATGTCAGACTGACCGGCCGGTCGCCGATCATGGCCGATCACGTGAAAATCGGCCGATTCCGGTCACCAGCCGATATATCGGTGCATCTCTAGTAAGTTCTACAATAAACATACTACCAGCTTGGTCCATGTGAATTACACATTTTGCACTGTTAGCTGTGTTTTGTTTTTTGCTTGCTCTGGCACTCTTGTTGTCTGTGCAAGCGACTAAAGTTTCCAATTTTTAGATTACATACACCCCCACATGCACTGCATATTTTAATCACCTTAGTTTGTGTATTTTATCTTTGTTGTATAGTGTTTATATCTATTAATAATACGGTAACTATTTTCCCCAGAAATTGCTGCCAATTGACGAGCTCTTCCTCTTCCTTAACTATCTATCAACCGGCTGTACACAAAGGGAACCTGCTCACAAGTTCAACATCCACAGAGCTACAGTGAGTCGAATAGCTGTGACGTGGTCCAACTTTCTATATACTTTACTTGGATCTCTCTCGATATGGATGACAAGCGGATCAGTGAGAGCAAACTGCCCCATAGATTTCCATGGGACTTATGAAAACACCCAGGTCATCCTTGACTGCACAGAAATGAGGTGCCAAACCCTTACCTCCCTTCTGCTCCAAAGTGAGGTATTTTCCACATACAAGTCGCACTGTACATTCAAAGCGCTTATTGGCATGTCCCCCCATGGAGCATTGACATTTGTGTCGGCACTTTTTGAAGGCTCCATCAGTGACAAGGAGATTTTTTGTCACTCCGGCATCACCTCCCTCCTAACACCCGACATGGATGTTATGGTAGACGAGGGACTTCTGATAGATGAGCTAGTTTCCGGGAAAGTGCATCGCCCAGCTTTTATGTCCAAACAGGATCAAATGTCAGAGGTGGACGTCCTTAAAACCCAGGCCATTGCACGTCTGAGAGTTAACGTCGAGAGGCTCATTAGGAGGGTCAAAGAGAACAAACTTTTTGACACGGTCATCCCTCTCTCCATTTGTGGGAATATAAACCAACTTTTTACTGTTGCATGTCTCCTCACTAATTATCAGTCCGGACCCCTGGTCAAGAAATGGATGGTCTGATTTTCTGGTGGCCGGATTTCCTAATCCATTCTATAATGAACTTTGACACCACACTCTCCTGGCAAAATAAAGGTCAATAACACATCACAGGATGTTTAACAATACTTTTTGGAAACGTTTTGGAAATGATTTGCTGTTACTCTGCGAATAAAACTGCTACTTTTACAGTGTTGTCTACAGCTTTGTTCTGTGTTCTCTTGTTCTGAGGCTGCTCCAAGGGGTCAAAAACAACCCCATCTGGTGAGGCACCAATCCATGGTGCATCCGGTTGCACCACAAACCCACATTTGTAGTGGTTCACACGTTTTATCTGGCAATATTCCCAGACCGCATCTGCCTCCAACTCCAAACCCCTCTTCATAGGCCCTGTCTGATGAGTACCTCTTAGAATGCATTCAGCAAGTCCCTCTTCAGAGGACTTGCCCACATGGCAGATCTCTCTAAAACGAGATGCAGTCACCCGTGGTTTCCGTACATTGTACCAATCGGCACACAAACTCTGCTCTCTCGTAGCACATTCAATCTTCTGGGTCAATTCCAGGGTAACCTCAAGACTTTTCGTGTGCAGCTGTTGCTTCCTGGAACAGACAAACATGCTCTCTGATGGTTCAAGTCTGTAGCCTTGCAGTGGCAATGATGGAGGAGGTGGAGCATCATGGAGAGTCTTTGCTTTCTCTTTGGCAGGTTGCTGATAAGAAAGGGGACTTCCATGTTGCACCTTGCCGAACAGTGAGTCCACAAGTGGGATATCCTCACTTATTCCCATGCTGCAGATCATAGGGCGGTCAGCATCAGCAAAATCTTTGAACACCTCAGACACCCGAAGAACTGAGAGGTCAGGAAGTTCCCCATGAAGGCCTTTTGTAAAGTTTACTCCTGTATGTTAGAAAAGACACACACACACACACACACACACACACACAAAGCAAAAAATCTGCAACAGAGTAATACATTTTGCTTGAGGGGAAGAGCATTCTGGAAATAGAATACAATAACCAGTACAGTGACAGGTCATCAGAATTAATAATAAAATTGAATTTCATGATTTAAGGTGTGCCTGCTTTGGCCAACTTGAAAGACACCTGCAGAAGGATTTGACACTTTTTAAGTGGTATCATTCATTTATGAAATTGGTTGGACCTATACCTCACTAGATGTAAAACACATAGAACCTACCTTGTAACAATAATAATGTCAGTTCCCCCCCCCCCCCCCGTGTTGTTGTCTGAAATCCCATAAATGGAGCACTTACCGCACTCCCTCTGCGGTCTTTCTTGTTTTCGGTTTGGCTGAGATCACAGCCATCTTGTCAACATAGTGAAAAATAAATAATGTAGGCAAGTAGGATTTTGAATCCACTGTAAAGCAGGTGCAATGTATTTATGAAAAGCGCTTTATAAATAAAGTTTGATTGATTGAACTCACCATAACTCTAGGCTTATGCCACTGTTGTTCACCTTCAGTGCAGCTTAATATTGGGGGAACAACTTGGAGTTTCAATTGCGAATAGTATGCAGATTGAAACAGAAGAGCTACACAATGGTTGCATAAAGCTTTCCCAGCCTTGCAGGTGCAGCAGAAGTTGCACAGGCTGCCAATATTTTAGGACAACCTATTAAGTAAAACATATCAATGTATTTAATGGAATCAATGCATATCCCTTGACAGTATTACTCATTTCTTAAAAAAAAAAAAAAAAGCCTGTCTGAACAGCCTTGACATGATGACAGCCTGACATGATCCTAGAAAAAATAACAATACCCTACGTCCATCAATACCCTACAGCCTAACAATACCCTACCCAACATTAGGCCTACTAGTATTTGTACACTGAACACAATTTCACACTTCTGTTGACTGTAACCATACTCTGAGCTTATGAGGTTTCTCAGCTTTCCTCATGGACCTGAAGCCTTCTGCCCTGACAACCACCTCCCCTGAGCCCTGATCTTTCTCAGACGCTGCAGAAAAATAACAATATTAGCAAGTTAGCAATAGAATAACATGCAAGTTAGTTGGTAAGTATAATAATTAGCAACTGTAATGGGAACATATTGTTGTCAAGCTATCTAAAGCTTAGCTATCTAAATACATTTATCTAAAACTATGTTCGTTTGTTCGTTTGTTTGTTCACAGTTTTCACACATATTTGGGTGGAGCCAGGCGCTGATGCATTGTGAAAAGTAAACAATGTTTCACATCTGCTTTTTGTCACCGCACCCAAGCAGTCGCTTTACAGAGTGGAGCGTTGCGTATCCATGACAACTAGACGGAAGTTTTTAGGCTACTAATTATTTATTATTATTATTATTATTATATTACACCCTTTAACCAGGAGAAGCCCCTGGGGTTAGAACCTATTTTGCAAGGGAGACCTGTCTAGAAATATGTGTGAAAACAGCCTAACTTGATAACGAATGAACCAACGTCGGATACCTTTACTCCCTGTATGACGTGTAGGAGTGGTTGTCAACAACATAGCCTCCGAACATCATAAACAAAACAGCGGCTAACACAAACTGTTCGGGAAAATGCACTATCTAACGCATGATTTCGACTTTTATAATGTATAGAGAGATAACATAACAGCTACCAGATAGCATAGCTTGAGCACGTAGCATGGATGTTGTTGTGACTTACCTTGAAAAATATGCAAATACTGAGAGGTGTAATATTTAAACCCCTTCTCTCTCTTGCTCTGGGGAGCTGGAGAAAAATCACTAACCAGTCGATGAACATCATCGACTGTAATATTCGGCAAATGTCCAAGACATCTGGAGAAATATACATCCACTACGTCGTCCATCAGGCTACCGGAAACTAGACACCCCCTATCGGTTTCGCAGCCGGAAGTAGCATATGCTAACGTGCACATAGTCTATTCATGGTGCTCATGAATGGTCAGGAGACTCATCTGAACTGAAACATATTGCCAATGCCAACTAATTCGTATTTATCATAAGATTCTAAGCATTTTAATTTTCTAATTCCATCTCTTGTCTATTCACAAGAGGTTGCCAGGTATGGTTTGTTTGGGGGGAATAGTTCTGCTCTCCCAGTACTAAACTGTGAGCGTTCCCTAATGCTGCTGCTGTCCTCCCTGAACGGAGCCTTACCGCCAAATTTGAATTATCAACTTGAATTGCAATTTATTCAATACAATTTCCTAATCATTTATTGTCATGTGGGTTCTTGACTTAAAGGGATACTCCACCCAAAAATGCAAATTCTGTCTTCATTTACTCACCCTCAAGTTGTTGCAAACCTGTATGAGTTTCTTTCTTCTGCTGGACACAAAGGAAGATATTTTGAAGAACGTTTGGAACCAAACAGTTGTTTGGCACCATTGACTTCCATAGTAGAAAAAAAAAATACTATGGTGCCAAAGTTCCAATAGTTCTTCAAAATATCTTCCTTTGTGTTCAGCAGAAGAAAGAAACTCATACAGGTTTGCAACAACTTGAGGGTGAGTAAATGATGACAGAATTTGCATTTTTGGGTGGAGGATCCCTTTAATGGACCTGACCGAACTGTTTTCTATTGAACATATTTTAAAATGTAATTTATCTCTGTAATGTCAAAGCTGAAATTTCAGCATCATTACTCCAGTCTTCAGTGTCACATGAACCTTCAGAAATAATGCTGATTTGATTCAATTCAATTCAAATTTATTTGTATAGCGCTTTTCACAATACATATTGTTTCAAAGCAGCTTTAAGCAGCTCATGTGGGACTTGGAGGAACGGTCTTAAAGTGGTTCAAATCTTTTTTAACAAATAGAACTTTTTTAGTTAAAATAGGAAATTCAAATTCTTCATCGCGCAAGCTAACCTGTGGTGTACCGCAGGGGTCTGTTCTTGCACCTACTCTTTTCTCTCTCTATCTGCTTCCCTTGGGATCTATCTTTAGGAAACGTTTCTTTTCATTGCTACGCTGATGATATGCAAATCTATCTGCCTATGACCTCTGACAATGAGCATGCTCTTAGTTGCTTATCGGCGTGTCTGGACGACGTAAAATCATGGCTCTCAAATAATTTCCTGTTTTTAAATTCAGAGAAAACGGAAGCCATTGTTTTTAGCCCCTCCGAAACTAGTAAACTCACAAAATTTGGAATTCTTAAATTTGAGTACCTCAACCCAAGTGCGTAATTTAGGTGTGATGATCGACAATAGTCTGAAATTTGACAGGCAAATTGCCTCTGTAGTGGGCTCTAGCTTCTTCTACTTACGCTCTCTTTCTAAAATTAAATCTTTTCTCTCTAACGCCTCATTAGAGGTTGCTGTCCATGCCTTTATAACATCGAGGCTGGACTACTGCAACTCTCTATATTATGGTGTGGCTAAGACTCAAATTTCACACCTTCAAGTCGTTCAAAACGCAGCAGCGAGATTCCTGAAGGGATGTAAAAAGTTTGATCATGTTACACCCCTTCTGAGATCCCTACATTGGTTACCGGTTCAGTATAGAATTGAATACAAAATTCTATTGCTGGTCTACAAATCACTAAATAATCTTGCACCATTATACCTGTCAGACCTACTTCACTTATATACCCCTAAGCGAGGGCTTAGATCGGTAAACAAATTCCTCCTTCAGATTCCCAGAACCCGATTAAAAACAGGGGAAATAGAGCGTTTGAAGTAGCGGGCCCCACATTGTGGAACAAACTCCCATTCCAAATTAAAATGGCCTCCTCCTTATCTGAGTTTAAATCTGCTCTTAAAACTCATCTGTTTGATTCAGCTTTTAATATGTAATTGGATTTTGTATTCCCTGATCCTAAGTGATCACTGTTTGTTTTATTGTGTATTTTATTGTAATTTTTGTACACGGTTGCCAGCCGGTAGTAAATGTGCTCTATAAATAAACGGAACTTGAACTTGGAACTTTACAGACAGTGCATTTCAGAAATGTACATAGAAAAATACAGTTAGTTAATCATGTATTAATTTAGGCCATAACATATCGCCGCCGTTGAGTCGTCTCTTCACAGGCGTCGAGTCGTCTCTTCACAGGCGTCGAGTCATCTCTTCACAGGCGTCGAGTCGTCTCTTCACAGGCGTCTAGTCGTCTCTTCACAGGCGTCTAGTCGTCTCTTCACAGGCGTCTAGTCGTCTCTTCACAGGCGTCTAGTCGTCTCTTCACAGGCGTCTAGTCGTCTCTTCACAGGCGTTTAGTCGTCTCTTCACTGGCGTTTAGTCATCTCTTCACAGGCGTTTAGTCGTCTCTTCACAGGCGGTTAGTTGTCTCTTCACAGGGGTTTAGTCGTCTCTTCACGGGCGTTTAGTCATCTCATCGCAGGTGTTGGGGCATCTGAAGTCTCCGTGAGAGGCTGGATACAAACGAGCTGACGAACGCTATTTACCTCGGGACTAGCGTCCCGAGATAACAGCAGAAAAGCAGATGGGAAATAATTAGCATAGCTGCTGTTCATAACATTAATGCATTCGATCTGATTTAACAGTGGTATAAAAGGTAAGCATTATGTGAATGCTTGGCTAAAGAGATGCGTCTTTAATCTAATTTTAAACTGGGACAGTGAGTCTGAGCCTCGAACAATATCAGGAAGACTATTCCAGAGTTTAGGAGCTAAATGTGAGATCGCCCTCCCTCCTTTAGTGGACTTAGATATCCTAGGAATGAAGCCTCGAATTTAGTGATCTTAAAGAACGCGATGGATTGTAGGGCGATAGAAGGTCCATTAAATACACAGGAGCAATGATAAAATTGGTGTTATATGATCATATTTTCTTGACCTAGTAAAAACTCTAGCGGCTGCATTTTGCACTAACTGTAGCTTGTTTATTGAAGATGCAGGACAACCAGCTAATAAAGCATTACAGTAATCTAGTCTCGAGGTCATGAATGCATGAACTAACTTTTCTGCATCTGAAACAGATAGCATGTTACGTAGCTTAGCAATGGTGGAAAAAGGCTGTTCTTGTAATATATGAAATATCATTTTCGAAAGACAAGTTGCGGTCTAGTGTAACACCCAGGTCTTTTACTGTAGTGGATAAAGTAACAGGACATCCTTCTAAATTAAAGTTGTATTGTAAGAGGTTTTGTGGGTAGTTTTTTGGACCAATAATATCAATAATAATAAGTTTACCAATAATAATAAGTAATACCTCCGTTTTATCTGAATTTAATAGCAGGAAATTACACGTCATCCAGCATTTTATATCTTTAAGACACTGTCAATTTAGATGAGTTAGTGTTTTTATCTGGTCGTGGCGAAATATATAATTGAGTGTCATCAGCATAACAGTGGAAATTAATTCCACGTTTTCTCATAATATTACCAAGTGGCAGCATATATATTGAGAATAGCAGAGGGCCTAACACCGATCCTTGCGGCACTCCATAGTCTACTGACGTTATCTTCGGTGGGATCTTATACCAGCTTAATGCCTCTCCCTTAACACCAGTGTAGTTTTGTAGTCGATCCAAGAGTATTTTATGATCTATAGTGTCGAACGCAGCGCTAAGATCGAGTAGAACTAGTATTGAGATACAGCCTTGGTCAGAAGGTAAAAGTAAATCATTTGTAATTTTAACTAGCGCAGTTTCTGTGCTATGATGTGGTATGAATCCTGACTGAAATTTTTCATAGATATCATTTTCTTGCAAGAAAGAGCACAATTGAGCCGACACAACTTTTTCTAGTGTTTTAGACATAAATGGAAGATTTGAAATGGGTCTATAATTTTCTAGGTTATTTGGATCTAATTGTGGTTTCTTAATGAGATGTTTTATTACTGTCAGCTTGAATATTCTTGGAACATGACCTAAAAATAAAGACGAGTTAATAATATTGAGGCTCTTCCACTACAGGTAACACTTCTTTCAGTAGTTTAGTGGGTATTGGATCTAATAAACATGTTGTTGGTTTAGATGCAATGATAAGTTTATTTAGCTCTTCTTGTCCTATAGTTGTAAAGCGGTGTAGTTGTTCTTAAGGGGCGATAATTGAGGCTGAATCATAAGACACCATAAAAGATTGTACATTTACAATTGTGTTTCGAATGCTTTCTATTTTCTCAGTGAAGAAATTCATAAAATCATTATTACTATACTGTAACGGAATATTTTGCTCTGGTGATGTCTGTTTATTTGTTAGTCTAGCCACGGTGTTAAATAAAAACCTTGGATTAATAAAACCTTGGATTAGATGCTCAAGAAATGTTTCTTATTATCATAAATGTTGAAATCAGTTGTGGAATACGTGATAAACTCGTGTATACGTGATTGGAAGTCTTACCACAAGCACAAACCAAAAGGCCAAAACAAAATCCCGGCTGCACAAGCCATGGAACGCCAAACAAGAAAACTTGTACGATTCACTCCTGGATGGCAAGCCACGTTGGAACAATGACACCCACCGAATAACGTCGGACCGTAATCCCTCTGGCACAAATAAATGACCCAGTGGGCAACCGGACGGAGGTGTTACCCTTTCTAAGGCTGTACGAACCTTCGACTCGATCTCCCATGTGAGTGGAGAGACAATGAGTCTCAGGTATTATGCACTCGGGAGTGGACGGGCGCACAGAATGGTCAAAAATACGAGACAAAGCATCGGGTTTGATGTTCTTAGAACCCAGACGGTAAGAAAGGGAAAAATCAAAAAGTCTGAAAAAAGTGCCTACCGAGCCAGCCTGAAGTTGAGTCGTTTGGCGGATCTGATATACTCGAGGTTCTCGTGATCGGTCCAGACAGTAAAAGGTACCCCCGAACCCTCTAAACAATGACGCTACTCCTCCAGCGCTAACTTGACTTCCTGCAACTCTCTGTGACCATTGTCGTAACTACATTCAGCGGTCAACAAACGATGAGAAAAAAAAACGCAAGGGTGCATCTTGTCATCTGAGGAAGAGCGCTGGGAGAGGACCGCACCTACCCCCACCTCTGAAGCATCACCCCCCACCACAAACTGACGTCACAGGAGTAGCTTGTTGGCTGAAATTGCGAATAAAACGCTGGTAAAAATAGGCAAACCACAGAAACCACTGCAGGGAACAGAAAGCGAGTATAACTTGCCCTTAGGCAGAGACATATCTGTCAATATATCTATAGCGCAGTCATAGGGGTGGTGGGGAGGAAGAGAAGCAGCCTGGGACTTACTGAATCATTTCACAAGTTCACACTTACAAATAAGTGCGATAGAATAAATGGTATGCATATTTGGCGTGCTGTCCGAGGAGAGGGCTCCGGGCTCGATATTTGGCCCGAACCCAGAGTACTCCCCCCTTATTCTTGGCTGTGGAAGGAACAAGCCAAGAGTGAGGTGTCGGGGTGGTGGAGGGATGCTGAGAACTGTCAAGGAATGTAGGTGAGTTGACTGAGTGCATATATATATATATATATATATATATATATATATATATATATATATATATATATATACACTCACATAAAGGATTATTAGGAACACCATACTAATACTGTGTTTGACCCCCTTTCGCCTTCAGAACTGCCTTAATTCTACGTGGCATTGATTCAACAAGGTGCTGTAAGCATTCTTTAGAAATGTTGGCCCATATTGATAGGATAGCATCTTGCAGTTGATGGAGATTTGTGGGATCCACATCCAGGGCACGAAGCTCCCGTTCCACCACATCCCAAAGATGCTCTATTGGGTTGAGATCTGGTGACTGTGGGGGCCATTTTAGTACAGTGAACTCATTGTCATGTTCAAGAAACCAATTTGAAATGATTCGAGCTTTGTGACATGGTGCATTATCCTGCAGGAAGTAGCCATCAGAGGATGGGTACATGGTGGCCATAAAGGGATGGACATGGTCAGAAACAATGCTCAGGTAGGCCGTGGCATTTAAACGATGCCCAATTGGCACTAAGGGGCCTAAAGTGTGCCAAGAAAACATCCCCCACACCATTACACCACCACAAGCAGCCTGCACAGTGGTAACAAGGCATGAAGGATCCATGTTCTTATTCTGTTTAAGCCAAATTCTGACTCTACCATCTGAATGTCTCAACAGAAATCGAGACTCATCAGACCAGGCAACATTTTTCCAGTCTTCAACTGTCCAATTTTGGTGAGCTCTTGCAAATTGTAGCCTCTTTTTCCTATTTGTAGTGGAGATGAGTGGTACCCGGTGGGGTCTTCTGCTGTTGTAGCCCATCTGCCTCAAGGTTGTGCGTGTTGTGGCTTCACAAATGCTTTGCTGAATACCTCGGTTGTAACGAGTGGCTATTTCAGTCAAAGTTGCTCTTCTATCAGCTTGAATCAGTTGGCCCATTCTCCTCTGACCTCTAGCATCAACAAGGCATTTTCGGTCACAGGACTGCCGCATACTGGATGTTTTTCCCTTTTCACACCATTCTTTGTAAACCCTAGAAATGGTTGTGCGTGAACATCGCAGTAACTGAGCAGATTGTGAAATACTCAGACCGGCCCTTCTGGCACCAACTACCATGCCACGCTTAAAATTGCTTAAATCACCTTTCTTTCCCATTCTGACATTCAGTTTGGAGGACCAGAACCACACCCCTAAATGCATGGAAGCAACTGCCATGTGATTGGTTGATTAGATAATTGCATTAATGAGAAATTGAACAGGTGCTCCTAATAATCCTTTAGGTGAGTGTGTATATATATATATATATATATATATATATATATATATATATATATATATATATATATATATATATATATATATATATATATATATATATATATATACTTCCTTTCGTGCTGATAGGATAGGATTGATTATTTGAACGTGCTCCTCCTGAACTTTGTTTAATGAAACATCATTTGTTACATTCAGTACCCAGTACCCATACTGAATTACTGAACACTTCCTTCAGGTCGAGATGGTACTCTGGCACGTTAGACATGTTCACCGACCGGCTCATCCTGCAACAAAGAAGAAGGTACAAATGAACAAACAGACATAAGACAACAGGCATAACACGATTTGCTCCACGCCGAGACGGAATTGTGGCCCCAGTCGACCCGAGGACTGTGGTGTGTTATGGAAATCATCAGTATGAACAGCAGCTACGCTAATTATTTTCCCTTTGCTTTTCTGCTGTTATCTCGGGACGCGAGTCCCGAGAAAATGGCGTTCGTCAGCTCCAGTTTGTATCCAGCCTCTCACGGAGACTTCAGATGCTCCAATCACAAAGCCTATGAAGTGACGACTCAACACGGGCGATATGGACTCTCTATGGTGGACGGCACTGATCCTCAACAACTCGTCTTAAGACCGGCGTGCATACTTGGACTTCCAAAAAATACTCTAAATGTTCTGATCCAATCGGACTTGTAATGCTGCCCGAATCATGCACTGTTCCTTCGTTGGCCAGAGGAGAACTGGCCCCCCGACTGAGCCTGGTTTCTCCCAAGGTTTTTTTCTCCATTCTGTCCCTGATGGAGTTTTGGTTCCTTGCCACTGTTGCCTTGGCTTTTTGCTTGCTTAGTTGGGGACATTTAATATTCAACAATATTATTGATCTGCCTTACTTAAGGTGGACGTTGACGCAATATCTTTTAGAAACAAACTTTGTTATATTGTTTTCATGTTATCACTGTGAAGCGCTTTGATACAATCTGTATTGTAAAAAGCGCTATATAAATAAAGGTGACTTGACTTGACTTGACTTGTGGTGAACCAGCCAGGGATGGCCAAGGATGATAGAAGCCAGCTGAGATTCCGTGAGCAGAAATGTTATTTCCTCAGTATAATTCCCTGATGTAATGAGGGTTACAGGACCAGTGGTGTGTGTGATGTTAGGAAGAGCTTGTCCATTAAGCGCGTTGACAGAGATCTTATGGAATGGAATGGAAATTATTTTATTTGAAACAGGGAACAATGCACAATAAACATTAAACTTGTTAAACAAGAGAATATGTCTTGGGACAGGTTGTAGCAACATTTGCTAATTCCCACCTGTAGTCCCTGGGCAGGTATAACAAATTTAAAATAAAAATAAAAAATTATGACTGAGTGAAATAATGGGAATCTAAAGGTGTTGAGCCAGGTTGTAGTCCATAAAGTTATCTTCAGCTCCGGAATCCAGCAGGGCCTGACAATTGTGGAATTTGGTTGTCCATTGCAGTCTTACCGGGAGAAGAGTTGTGGTCAAGGATTTCTCCAGGGATAATTTTCCCGACAGTAATCTTAACTCTACTGTCTGGCTCGGCTTTTCTGACAGCACCACAATACAAGCAAAGTCCCTTAGCTCTCCGACAGTCCCTCCTCCCGGGAAAGCCGAGCTCTACCCACCTGCATGGGTTCATGATCGGGTGTGGGGCTGACCACATTACAGAGACTGGCAGCAAAATACTCAGGAAGTTCACAAGAGTGTGGCGGGCTCGCTGATAGCGTCATTGTAGACTTACATCTACACAAAGAGCCAATTTGATGAGTCCGTCGAGATCGATGGGTAGTTCCATCGCGAAGATTTCTTTCTGAATACGGTCAGCCAACCCATGCAGGAACATGTTCCACTGCGCCTCCTCGTTCCACTTGCAGTTGGCTGCAAATGTCCAGAACTCAATGGAATGAGTTGCGATCAAAGACCAGTCTCATCTCCTCAGAGAGTGCATAGAACGAGGAACAGCAAGGATGTTGGTTCTCCCACACCGCCGTTTCCCACAGAGCTGTACGTCCTGACAGCAGTGTTATCACCAATGCCACTCGAGACTGCTCAGTAAATGTCAGGAGCTGGAGAGAGAAAAATAATGAGAACTTAGTTAAAAATGCTCTATAAAGATAAGGTTCACCAGAATATGTCTCAGGTGTGGGTGGACGTGACTCATGCTGATGACTGATGTCTGATATTCGCTGGAGTCGGGGGACCTGGCGGTGGGGGTGGCACAGTGGGTAATCTTGCTTCAGTTCTCAGTTGTTGGAGTTGAGTTGTGAGCTCGGACACCTGCGCTACCAAGGCTTGCATGGCCTGACCTGTAACAACCATCTGTTCATCCTAATGGTCCATGCAAGTATTGTTGCTGGACAAAGATTCCTAGAGATCAACCAGGACCCTCTGCACAGATGTGCTGGCATACAGCTGGCCACGGGGCCTACTCAAGTATGTGTTTCCCCCAGTGAGCCTTCTCGCACAAACGCTGTGCAAAATTCAGGGAGGATGAGGAGCGGGTCTTGTTTGTTGCGCAGAACTGGACCAACCGGACCTGGTTCCCAGAACTCATGCTCCTCGCGACAGCCCCTCCTTGGCCCATTCCTCTGAGGAAGGTCCTGCTTTCTCAGAGACGGGGCACTCTTTGCCAGCCATATCCAGACCTCTGGAAACTCCATGTCATGCGGAGGTTCTAAGTGGCCTACCCCAGTCGGTGTTGGACACTTTCACTTCCGCCAGAGCCCCCTCTGCGTGTTGAAGTGGAACCATAGGGAAGCATGACCTGATCATCAGGTTCCTCAGAGGTGCGAGAAGGTTCAATCCTCCTCGTCCTACCTCGGTACCCTCTTCGGATTTGTCTCTGCTGCTCACTGCACTTCAGAGGCCTCCCTTTGAACCTTTACAGTCAGAGTTGAAGATCTTGTCATTAAAGACAGTACTCCTGACTGCATTGGCTTCCATCAAGAGATTAGGGGACCTGCGAGCATTTTCGGTCGTCAAATCGTGCCTAGAGTTCGGGCCGACCAACTCTCACATTGCCCTGAGACCCCTGCCTGGATACATGCTCAAGGTTCCAACCACTCCTTTCATGGACCAGGTGGTGAACCTGCAAGAGCTGCCCTCGGAGGAGGCAGACCCAGCCCTGGCTTCCCTCTGTCCTGTCCGTGCCCTACGGTTGTACGTTGACAGAACACAAAGTCTCAGGACCTCAGACCAGCTCGTCGTCTGTTACGGAGGCCAGCAGAAGGCAAAGGCTGTCTCCAAGCAGAGGTTACTGGATAGTGGATGTTATTGTCTTGGCGTATCAATCCCAAAACGTGCCTTGCCCTTTCGGGTTGCGAGCACACTCAACTGGAAGTGTTGCTTCCTCCTTGGCGCTGGGTCAAGGTGCCTCGCTGGCGCCTCGCCTCGGTGACACCCTACACGTTCGCTAGGTTCTATAGCCTTCGTGTAGATCCGGTATCTTCCTGTATACTCACCCCCAGTGGAGAAGGACCCGTTCGGCTTGCCCGCTGGGCCGGATATGTGTATATATTTGCTCCAGTAGTGTTCCACAGAAATGGCTAACCCTGTTGAGTTCCTCTTTCACCCCTGCGGCAGTCAAACATTGCGGAGGGTCTGACGCCAGGTGTTATGGAATTTTTCTTTTATTGCTCTGATTTCAGTGATTCCTAATGATGGCCTCATCTGTTCTCACGAATGTAGTGAGAGGGGGCCTTTGATTGATAATTTACTGTAGTTGGGAGTCAGTGGAGGTAAGGAAAAGCAGGTGGTCAAGGGGTCATCTTGAGTGCATTTGTACGTTATAGCCTAAAGGGTTAAGGGGGCATTTACCTCTCAGGGCCAGGGAGAAAAAAGAAAAAACAAAGTATATCTCTCCTGAGGGGAGGGCAGAAATAAGGCCTTGGAGGACATAAGATAAAAAAGACAGACACTGCTTCTCTTTATCTCTCCTCACTGACTCACGAATGTGTATTGGTGATGAAGATCTCTCTTGCAAGAGAATAAATACTTTATAAACTATTAAATTGGACTCAGAGTGTCTCTTACTCAGTGATGATGTTTGTTGAGAAGCAAAAAAGCCACAACACAGGCCTACACTCGTATGTATTGTGGAACCTGTGTTAGGCTGGGTATCCATATGTAGTGGTCCCTGTGGCGACCCCATATGTGTATTTTTCCACTGTACAGCTCCTCTGCGGACGAGCCCGTGTCTTCCCCTCGACAGAGTCCGCTCTGTCGTCTCAGCTGGTGTTCCTCCCCCCTAGAGCTAGGCTGGAACCATCCCAGAGACTGACATATGTTGCACTACCCTGCTTGCCTAGTCAATATGTGTAACCGCCACATTCACTGATGTGGCTTCCACAGCGTCCCCTTTCCTTCAAGGGCACGCTTTCCCAACGTTATCCAATAAGTCACACTGAGTGGGTCTTGCAGAACAGCAGTGACTGACCTTCTCTATTTAGAGCGAGAGAGGCGGCTGACCCAGAAGCTTTGCCTGTACTGCTGTGCTGGGGGGCATATAATCTCTGAATGCCCCATTCGTCCTCCACGACCTTTGGTGAGTTTAATGAAGAACCCCATCACAAATTCAAAATTGGGTCAGTCTGGAATTTCATCTCCGGAAGCCTCTGCCGCCAACTCCACCTCCCGACGACCACTCCGCAGACAGTATACCAGGTCCAGTCGGTGACTGGACAACCAAAAATATAAAATAATTAAAATATATATCCACTTTAACCCTTCTTTCACAGTGAATGAAGTGTTCAAGTTACACATCTTTACAGGAAATACAGAATGCGATTGCTGCACTCATGTTCACCATATCAGTAAATCAAGTTCCTGTAAGAGCTGCTTACTTTACTAATTGCTGTATTCTGCATATCATATCAATTTTTTTGTGAAAATGCTGAACCGTCATGAATTATTCATTTGAATAGATGTTTATGCAATATGTGTAGGACTTACATATATCTTTTATATGTCATTTTAAAGTTTGTATTTTCTTTGAAATGTGGTGAGCAGTGTAGCATTTATGGTAAACTAAAATATACATCACTGCCATTTCTAGTGAAACTTGTATGTCATGCATTTTAAATTACACATTTGTAATGATGAATTTGCTAATGATTTCATTTAAAATATATTGACTCTAATTGTAATGTCAAATAGCACATGAGAGTTACAATTATGAGTATTTACATGTGTATACATAATGTTAAATATACTTTAAAGTAAAACATTTAATTTACAATTTAAAAGTGCTCTTAATCGTACTTTAAAAAATAGTCATGAAAGTGAAGAAGTATACTTTTTCACAAGGGTTGAATTACCTACAACATGGATACTATATCCTACAACCATGCATTCAACTTGACCTAAAACTAAAAATAGTATCCATTGATCGGTTCATTCATCAAATTCAAAAATGGAAGGTCAAAGTGGTAATGTACTGAATATGCACACTGTTCATTGGACAGTATATGCACTGCAGAGATAGTAAGAGTAGCATATTAGTATGCTATTTCAAACAAACTCACTAAAATTAGGTATTTTGTCAGCTTTTAACAGCACAAAACTGAGAACCTCAAAGTTACAGACAAGGGCTAATTGAATTGAAATTCATATTTAAATTAATGGGAGCAAAATACAAGTGAATTAACAGGGTGTGTGGCTAATTTTTATCCAAGAGTTCAATATAAGACACTTTCCCTTCAAAATATTTGCTCAGCAAGGGACTCAAGCAGAGGTGTCTCTGGCATCCACTGGATTCTTCATCTGATTGGATCCAGGGTTGGGCTGCTCTCAGAAAAAGACCAGCTGATTGGCTTTGCTAAATGCTGATACCTGCAACATCACAGCGCTGCAAGCCTGAAATATGAGTCACTGTTCAGGCTAAAATGTTACTGCAGATGTAACTCAGTAGGAACAGATAGGTGAAACGCAAATGATAACTGCATGAAACAAGAGAGACATAGAGATGTGTGTAACCGAAAAGCCCTGTGCCAAAGCCTATTGAGCCGCCAACCTAGTCAGCATTTTAAAGAATCAGGCGTTCTCAAGATACAAGTCTGTACCAAACAGTAAGCAGCAAAAATATGTTGCCTTCTAAGATACCAATATGACCCCTGGACATTTTTTATCTTTGTATGTGCCATTTTTAACAATAAGTTGAATTACTAGGCATTACACAAGGACAATTGGTAATAATCAGTTTATTAAATATATCTTGTTACCTTTTATGTCAAATATTTAAATTTAGCAGAATGCTTACCTCAATCAATCAATAACATTTTGCAAAAAAAAAAAAAAAAAAAATTCAAAGGATGGCCAAAATCTAAGGTAGCATCACAGTTGTTCTTCACAGATAAAGCAATCCCACAATGTATTGCACCAAGCTAGGGAAATGTTGATAATAATTATCTTTATATTTCACTCTTCTCATAACTGTGCATTACACATTACGGATCTTCTGATTGGCTGTAATTGTGCTGTGTCATGCAGATTTGTGTTCAGTGCAGGAAGGCAAATTGCTTATCTCGACATCACACCTGGTTTGGACACACACAATCATAGAAGGTCGCTGTCATACAAGACAGCTGGTTAGTTTTTGAAACAGAGCTCCAATAATGTGATCATGGATATATGTGTAAGAAAAGTATATGTAGATTTATTTGGTTTCAGTGCAGGTACTTGCAGAGATATACTGAGATTATGACAGGTATGCTGATGGGTAAATGTCTCTGTGATTAATGCACACTGTACTGAGCTTCACATGGGAGCAGTCGCTCACTTACAGCGTGCTGGAGCAGCTAAATTTAGACACTGGTCAGCACACACAGGGACCTCAGGGATTCTAACAAGCACACATAAATAATCACACACACACACACACACACTTTGCTGGGACTGATAGTGTATTTTAAATCCTATCTTAAAGGAAATAAACCCCAAAATAAACATTTAATTCTAAACCTTTCTTCCATGGAGCACAAAAGGAGAAATTTTGAAGAATCTTCACACAACTCTTTTCCATGCAATGACAGTTCTTAGTCACCACAAATGTCCATTTAAAAGGACAAAAACAAATAAAAGTAGTCCTTACACAACACTTATTATATTATTTAACTGCAAATCGAATGTAATTTTATAGTTACAGTTGTAATCGAAATTATTCAACCCCAATTGCAAATCAGGTTTATTTTATTTGCAAACAGCTGAAAGTCTGTAAATTTTGCCAATGGTCAAATCAAACAAAAGTCATTTAAATAGCTCAACACAACAAATGTTTCAAGTGGTTTCTGAAAATTCAACAAAAAATTCAACTTTTAATCATTTCTGCAGACTCAAAATGATTCAACCCCTGAATCTGAATGGGCTATGTTTGTTGAGTGTCACGTTTGACTGCATGTTAGAAATATGGCTAAGTCAAAAGGATGGTTCAAAAAGTTAAGAGAAGATATCATCACCCTTAACAAACAAGGAACAGGATACAAAAAGTTAACTAAATGTTCCTAAAGACACTGTTGGAAACATAGTTTCTGGGTTGCCAACTTTGGGACTTTGGCTGGAGTGAGACTGTAGAATTTCAGTGCGCGCGTGGAGAAATTTTTTGGTAACCCTAACCCTAATTTTAAAAATGTCAGTCCTTGTTTACCTATAAACCCTGATGTATGCAACAACAACAACAAATAGAATAGAAATATATTTTTTTTTTCAAAATGTACAATTAATTTATTGTTTGCACTATAAAAATAAATAAAGATAGAGGTGATTAAATAACAAACATGTAAAACAACAGCATCTAAACGATAAGAAATCTCAAAACAAAAGCTACACATAATAGTTACTCCACCTCCCCAGAAAACCACAACACACAAGTTTCACAAATTAGGCCTGTTATATACAGTATGCCACAGTGGCAGTTTGGCCTGATCACTGCCTCTGCAAGAGCTCTGTATCTGAAGCAGGGTTCGATCCGTTCATTGCCTCTGTCACGTGACAAATTAACGAAAGACTCGGAAGGTAAAGTAATTATTTGTTCCCTGTAAATTATCTTTGACTGCATTATAATGATTTCTTAATTCAGAATATGATCAAGACTGCGTAGGTGCATGTGTTCGGGGAATTTGGCTGTTAAAAGTAAGTATAACATTTAAAGCCCTTTAAATTAATGAATTGACTCGAAAAAAGATTAGTTCATTTTGATGAACGAGATCGAACAAGCGAGTCAGTAAAATGATCTGAACTTTCCATCACAGGGTGCCATTAACTGTGTGGTGTCAGTCTTGTTTAGGCCAATAACTGAAAAGGTAATTTTGATAATTTGGGGAATTTTAAAATGCCACTTGCCCGATTTGCCAAAACGTAATTTGTACCATGAGCCTATTTTTATTGAGCAATTAGCTACCCCACATAACGCACGTCAGACAACGTTTGCAACTATAGTTGACGTCTGTACTCTCGGCACACAGACTGGTTAAGGCAAGGCTACGTCACTAGTGACAACAAGGCAGACCATTTTATTATCTCCTTACCTTGATTGTCATCCAAACTTTCAAACGTGCATCAGTCGGCTCCGACTCCGAACCTATGCTCTGAACTCTCTCTGAACTTTTCACACGCGACAGACGTATCAGGTGCAAGGTTTTCAGCGAATCAATGATCAGAGAATACTGCCGTGAGAATGTTGTAGGCAAATGTTACAGCTGTGGGCCTTAAACTCCTCTCCTGTCATTAATACGCTGTGGTCTAGTCATCAACTGAAAATTAACGGATTGAGAGGGGAGAAAAAGGATTTTGGCGTGACATTTCTTGCGTGTGCGTGAGAGTGTGAGATTGATGCTGAAAGCGTGAGTGTCACGCCAGATGCGTGAGAGTTGGCAACCCTGACAGTTTGCAAGTTCAAAGTTAAAGGAACAGTGGTTGCACTACCTGGACGGGGCAGAAAAAGGAAGATATCGACGGCGGCAAGCAGATTTCTGATAAGGCAGGTTCAGAAAAACCCTAGAGTGACTTTAAAAGACCTGCAGCAAGACTTGGTGCCAACAGGCACTGAGGTTTCAGCTGCACAGTTAGGGGCGTAATAAATGCATTCGGTTTCCATGCCAAAACTCCAAGACATACACCACTAATGACCAAACAGCACAAGAAAAGTGTTCAAAATCATTTAAATAAGTCACAGAACTTTTGGGATTCTGTTCTGTGGAGTGTAAAAAACTGTAATTACATGTTATTTACAATCAAATAAAAATTTGTTATAGTTTAAATTTATATTAAATACAAATGCTTTTTTGACCCACTTATATAGGACTTAAGTACATCTTTATATGCAATTTCATTATTAATTCTATTGTCTTTGACAAGTGTACTGTCAAATGTATTGCCAAGCATGTAAACTAAGATATTCTTCAATGTCAATTTCTATTGAAACTTGTATGTCACATATTTAAATTTATTTGCAATTACACATTTAATGATGATGGCGTGTAAAACCATATTAAATAAACTAAATAAACTAAATAAATATAATAAAATGTTAACACGTATCCACAATACACTGTTTCACAGAAGGAAATCACATTCAGATGACAGAGGAACCACAATTGCATGCTCACGCATCGGCCTACCGAGAGACCTTAAAGTCCCTGTAAAGTCAAAATTAAGTATGTGTTTTGAGGTTGTCACACCACAGAAAAATGTGTTATTAGCCACCCAGCCAAATTTGAATGATAAAAAAGCCGGCAAGTACATATAATAAGCTATCAAAATCTTGAAAAAATGAGCAGTATTCTCTGCTCTCAAACGCTGGAGGCGTGTCCGCTGGCTGCGCTGAAACCACGCCCACTAGCGTGAAAGCTGCCGATGGTGATATTAGCTGATACTGCTTTCGGGACGGGGAGATGAATGCCGAGGCGGGAGATAGTCGGTTCGGCCCCATTCACCAGTAACAGCGGATTATCAGTGAATCCCCAGTTGTCTCCGACGAAAGTTTATAAAATAAAATGATCACTACAGAGGCGGGTGTTGGCGGTGATCCCTCAGCTCTCCATCAAGGTTGGCTCTTCACAAAATTAATCCACCTCTTCTTGATGTGATCGTTTTTTAGGAAATTTAAATAAAGACACCGATCTGTTTTGTACATGATCGCATCCAGGTAGTAGCCTACGCATTTCCGTGTCGAAGGCATAGCTAGCTAGCAAACTGTAGGCTGTAGTAACTAATACTACTGACAGTAACTTGCGATTGAGCGGTCAACTGATGCGAATGTGCTCTATTGTTAGGGGAGGAGCCAGCCAGCCTCAGTGGCCTCAGTGCGTAATCAAGTAGGGGCGTGTCCACGAGCTCAGGGGCTCCAGTGCGTCATCGAGCCCCGTTTTAGCCCCGCCCAAAAAATCCAGAAAATAGCAATGGTGAAAAACTGTTTAACGGTCTAACTCCACAATTCAGTACTTCACAGTTCACAGTCTTTGTAATATGTTTTAGCAATACATTTCTAACATTTATAATGGGTCTAGAATTTTTTTTTAGAATTGCCTTTACAGGGACTTTAAATGGATTTTCAAACACTCTTTTATACTGTTGGCTCCTCCCCTATTGGAGTCAACCATTTACAACAACCAGGGGGAGTATGACATTTTTATTTTCAGTGTTCAAGTACTACATTAACTCAACATCAATCAGAAATAAACCCATAAAATGCATACCTAAATCACATACTAAGACATAAATTAACAAACACAAAAACATTTCCTACATCACACAACACATAGTATCATGCGTTCAAGGTGGCGCCATTATTGTGGAGACATGACAGAGTGCTATAAATAGCCCTCAATACCAACAATCACATTTAATCTCTGTCTCTTCTGCACCCAGAATCACACAACATATACATTCAAGTTTAATTGCCTGTTAGTTGATATATGTATGCGTGTGTATGCTATGTAAGTTTATTGAAGTGGGACGATGAGTAAGTTGAATTTGAATAATTAAGTGCTATAGGTCTCGTGTGCACCCGGAATATAATGGTAACAGAGGAGTGGCAAATTAAAATGTGGTCTCGTGTCTACCACCATACACGCGACAGAAGAACCACCCCTGAGTAAACATGAGAAAACATGAAAAGGACTGTCACTCACAGAATGGCCGGCCGCTGAAGGAGTAAGTGGATGAGTTCCTGGCACATTACCATGTGGCGTGCTAGGACGATGAAAATTTGAAACAGCTCTTCTGATGCGGGATTGATGACATCATTGGACAGATGCTGCTCTTGCAGGAGGATCACCTTCCTTTCATTGAGACACCATCTCCCAACTCTGCAACTACTCTCTCTCTCTCTCTCTCTCTCTATATATATATATATATATATATATATATATAAATATATATATACACACACGTCCCCACCACTTTTTGACAGGGTCGATATTGTCCCCACCACTTTTTGACAGGGTCGATATTGTCCCCACCACTTTTGGTACACCATGGATGTACCCAATACAAATGAAAGTCTTCAGTTGACTTCAAGTCTTTGTCGTCAGTTAGGAACCTGGGTGTGCTCTTTGATACCAACCTTTCATTTGAAAGTCACGTGTCTAGTATCTGTAAAACCGCATTTTTTCATCTTAAAAATATTTCTAAATTGCGTCATATGCTCTCAATGAAAAATGCAGAACAATTACTTCATGCGTTCATGACCTCAAGGCTAGATTATTGTAATGCTATTATGGGTGGTTGCCTTGCACGCTTAATAAACAAACTACAGCTGGTCCAAAATGCAGCAGCTCGAGTTCTTACCAGAACCAGGAAGCATGACCATATTAGCCATCGTATAAATTTTAAAATATTGCTGATCACTTACAATGCACTAAATGGTTTAGCTCCCCAGTACTTGAGCGAGCTCTTAACACATTGTAGTCCGTAACATCTATTGCGATCTCAAAATTACGGCCAGTTGGAAATTCCTAGAATATCAAAATTGACTGCAGGCGGTAGATTGTTTTCCTATTTAGCACCAAAACTTTGGAACAATCTTCCTAACATTGTCCGGGAAGCAGACACACTCTGTCAGTTCAAATCTAGACTAAAAACACATCTCTTTGGCCTAGCATACACATAACACACTATAGACTTCTATAATTCAATTTAGGCTGCATAGTTTAGACCAGCCGGAACCGGGAACACTCCCCACAAATCCTGATGTACTTGTTACATCATAAGAAGGATGGCGTCTACGCAATTATTAATCTCTCCAAGGTTTACCGCAGTCTGCCGGATCCAGGCCGGATCCAGATCTGATGCAGGACCTGCGCCTAGACACGATGACAACGCAGTCCTGAAGTGTCAACCAGTCCCTTCCCTGTTTACTCAAGTCAGCCAGATCCCGGCCGTATCCATATCAGAGGGTGGACCTGCACCTGGACCCATCCATGACGCATCCCTGAAGCATCCCTGAAGTGCCAGCCTCATCAGCCCTGTGAAGGCCTCATCGACACGACAGCCATCGGCACTGATCCTCAACAAACTCGTCTCCATACCGGCATGATGACTCCGACTTCCAACCAGATGGAGCTGGATTAATATTCTAAATGTTCTGATCCAGTCTGACTTCTGACCTGTAATGCTGCCTGGATTATAATCATACGCTGTTGGCTCATTGGCCAAAGGAGAACTGTCCCCCGACTGAGCCTGGGTTCTCCCAAGGTTTTTTTCTCCATTCTGTCACTGATGGATTTTTGGTCCCTTGCCACTGTTGCTTTGGCCTTTGGCTTGCTTAGTTGGGGACATTTAATATTCAACAATATTATTGATCTGCCTTACTTAAGGTGGACGATGACGCAATTTTCTTCTAGAAACAAACTTTGTTGTATTATTTACATGTTATCACTGTGAAGCTGCTTTGATACAATCTGTATTGTAAAAAGCACTATATAAATAAAGGTGACTTGACTTGACTTTATTCACTCTTGAAGTCACAGGTGATCTGGCGCTGGAACGTGTTTTTTAAATTGCAGGGTGTTGGTTGCTGCTGTTATCAGTGGCGGAAGGCAACCATGTTCTCTTGGCACTCGTGCGCAGTCTTCACACAGACGAGCGCTTAAATCTATACATGAATATCAGTATATCCCGAATACCCTCGGGCCGGGTCGGGACGATATTTCCCATCACTATTCTTGGTGCCGGGCCCTTGATCTAGAGACGTGCACTCCCAGCGCAATAGAGCGCGTTGCGGGACTAGATCTGATGGCCGGGTGCACATGCAAATAATTGCACCCGATTTATGATCGTGGACGATTAAAATATCTCCACGATCTGCTTTTGAAGAAATGTCGTAGTATCGCGCATTATATCAGTTGCATTTCTGGCGCCTCCATCTACAACGCGACGTATATTCACATCAAATGTTAACGCAGAGGAAGGGACACTGCAGTTCACAAAAGTTCATTATTTGCATGTGCTTTAAAGCCTTGCCGGTTAAACAAGTCATTCACGTGTTGATGTGCGGTTCTTACGTGCGCTGTTATGAGTGCATACACCCGAAGCGCACATGCACTAAGCATGTCTAACAACAGCGCCTGGTTACTGAACTAAGTTATCTTTCTAGTCTTATTGCGCTAATACTGTCAAATACACACAAGGTTTACATAAACGAAGTTGGTTATGTACACTCACCTTAAGGATTATTAGGAACACCATACTAATACTGTGTTTATACTGACCCTATATACGCCTTCAGAACTGCCTTAATTCTACATGGCATTGATTCAACAAGGTGCTGAAAGCATTCTTTAGAAATGTTGGCCCATATTGATAGGATAGCATCTTGCAGTTCAACATGACATCATGACTTTTGCGTAAACAGACACGCCACTTTTAAGTCAAGTGGCGTGTTATCTATACGCATTTTGAGATATCCGCGTGTATGCGTGTATGTCTACGCCATTAATGTCCAAGTGATTCCGCGTATATGTACACGCCATTAAATTTCCGAGCGAAACGAAGCAAAATGTAGATCTACATCTGGGGAGCGATATTTTTTTTTCCCTAGGATGGTAGGGGAAGACTCATAAATGCTATTAACCCCAGTGACGGGTAGGTTTAGGGACGGGGTGGAGGTAGGTCATATATTTATATATACAGTAATAACGTTAAGTCAACTGCGTTCATAAACACGCTGAAAAGCGATTGTGCGTGTTGATAGCACGCCAAAAATGGAAATACGAATTGGCGTGTCATACACACGCAATTTTATGAGATCAGTCTGTGCAGTTGATGGAGATTTGTGGGATCCACATCCAGGACACGAAGCTCCCGTTCCACCACATCCCAAAGATGCTCTATTGGGTTGAGATCTGGTAACTGTGTAACATTTTAGTACAGTGAACTCATTGTCATGTTCAAGAAACCAATTTGAAATGATTCGAGCTTTGTGACATGGTGCATTATCCTGCTGGAAGTAGCCATCAGAGGATGGGTACATGGTGGCCATAAAGTGATGGACATGGTCAGAAAAAATGCTCAGGTAGGCCGTGGCATTTAAACGATGCCCAATTGGCACTAAGGGGTCTAAAGTGTGCCAAGAAAACATCCCCCACACCATTACACCACCACCACCAGTCTGCACAGTGGTAACAAGGCATGATGGATCCATGTTCTCATTCTGTTTACGCCAAATTCTGACTCTACCATCTGAATGTCTCAACAGAAATCGAGACTCATCAGACCAGGCAACATTTTTCCAGTCTTCAACTGTCCAATTTTGGTGAGCTCTTGCAAATTGTAGCCTCTTTTTCCTATTTGTAGTGGAGATGAGTGGTACCCGGTGGGGTCTTCTGCTGATGTAGCCCATCCGCCTCAAGGTTGTGCGTGTTGTGGCTTCACAAATGCTTTGCTGCATACCTCGGTTGTAACAAGTGGTTATTTCAGTCAAAGTTGCTCTTCTATCAGCTTGAATCAGTCGGCCCATTCTCCTCTGACCTCTAGCATCAACAAGGCATTTTCACCCACAGGACTGCCGCATACTGGATGTTTTTCCATTTTCACACCATTCTTTGTAAACCCTAGAAATGGTTGTGCGTGAAAATCCCATGAACTGAGCAGATTGTGAAATACTCAGACCGGCCCGTCTGGCACCAACAACCATGCCACGCTCAAAATTGCTTAAATCACCTTTCTTTCTCATTCTGACATTCAGTTTGGAGTTCAGGAGATTGTCTTGACCAGGACCACACCCCTAAATGCATTGAAGCAACTGCCATGTGATTGGTTAATTAGATAATTGCATTAATGAGAAATTGAACAGGTGTTCCTAATAATCCTTTAGGTGAGTGAATAAAGTGAAACAAACAGAGAAAATTGAGAGAAAATCTGCTTGTCAAATGTCAGAGGCTGGAAGTAGCTACTAAGTTACGCATCAGGTATCGCGTAAGGATCACACCCTAACGATGATATTTTTTGAAAGTAGCGTTTCTTTTCATAATCTAGGTGCGAAATGTTGTCTTTCGTAGCCATTTACTGTATCCATATGAAGCTCTAAATCGTATCAAGCTAGATAGCTAATGCTTGTCAGGTACTCAAGATGGCGGCAGTCAACTGGAAAAAGAGCGGATGACGTAAGAGGTCACGTGACTGACATTCATGTTTTTATTTATTTTTTATTTATCCTTTATTTTACCAGGATAGTCCCATTGAGATAAAAATCTCTTCTTCCAGGGAGTCCTGGCCAAAATGGCAGCACAAAAAGTTTCACGTATACAATACAAACATAAAACTCAAAATCTTACATAAAATTTCACTCATAAAATGGCAACAAAAGTTACTTTACAAAACATGCACACGTTTCCTTTAAATTGGTTGATAAGTATACCCCCTTTCACACAGACAGTCTTTACTGGTAAATTACCGTTAAGAGACTATGTGTGAACAGGACCTTTTCAAAAATACCGGTAAATCGTTTCTGGCAATTCACCAGTATGAGACGTTGTAACACTACCAGTAAATTACTGGTATACTGCTGAGTGTGAACAAAGAATAAAAATTACAGGTGTGAGCAAGTACATGGTTTGAATGTGCTGGTGTAAGAAGTCTTCTTTGGGCCAATTTTAAACAGTGTTGTCAAGTCTGCATTTTTCCCCACAGAATGTGACTATTTTTACACTGTTGCTGAGGGTAGTTTTTCTAGTCCACGAGTTGAAGCAACCCAACCCATATAATGAATGGGGGACCGATGTTTTACAAAAGATTTAAACCACAGCAATAGGATCACTGAGTGTGAAAATGGGAAAAAAGTTTGATGTGTAAAAAAATCATCAGGACTACCTTTCTGTTCTATATCATCCATCCATCTAAAATATTAGATGGAAAAATTATTTTGTGTACACAGAAGTTAGCCAGCCCATCCAAGCAAGCTGCACGGGAGATTCAAGAGAGCCCACCGCAGACTGTGGAGATTGGTCTGCCACGATAGACGAGCCCGAGCCTGAGCCAGACCAGTCTGACCAGGTGCATGGGCCGGGCAACACCGTGCGTCACTGATGGAGTGCTTGTGGAGTTCGAGGGCATGGAGGAAACCCCCGCCGCTGTGGATGTGAATTATATGGAAATTATATGGACTCTGAAAGAAATGTGGAGGTGTTTGAGGAGGTAAATCACCTGCTTCTCCCAGCCCTGAGTCTCCTGTTTATCCACTGATTTCGCCCAGCCCCATGTCACCTGTGCTCCCTGTGATCCCACTGATCCCACCCAGATCCGCCCAGTAAGGAAGTTCCCCTGCTTCGCTTCCAGTCAAAGAACCCATCACTCCACCACAGCCTGTCGACCTATCGGCTTTGCCTTGGCTCCTCCCTCCCTCGGCTGCACCAGAAACCATCGTCCTGATGGCTCCACCTGGCTCCCTCGTCCCACTGGCTGCGCCTTGGTCAGACGTCGTCCTGCCTGCACCTTCGGCTCCGTCTGGCTCCTCCTTCATCCTCAGTCCCACCAGCTTTGCCTCAGTCCTCAGGCTCCCTGGTCCCTCCGCCTCTGTCTTCAGTGCCAGCGATGTCACTTGAGCTCTTCGTCGTGTCAGCTCTACTTGGGTCTCCATCTCCAGCGCTTCCATCTCCGTCAGTCATCTTCATTGTGTTGTCAGCCAAATCTCCACCATTGCTTCTCCCTCCCTCCCTCGACTCCGCCCTGGGGCCTCGTCCTGACTGGACTCGCTTCTCCTGCTCCTGGCTCCTCCCTCCCCCCACTCCCCCATGGACTCATTTGTTTGACCCCCACTCTTTTTCTCTATCTCCTGTTCCATGTCCCCCTCTAGAGACCCCGCCCTCCCTCCTCAGTTGGAACTTGTACAACATGAGGAAGCGTCTTTCCCAGGGCTTGGGGTTGTTTGTTAATTTGTTTGTTCCTTTGATTGATGTATTCCATCCACATGTTGTCTAATTAATTAACTCATTAGTTCCTGTGTATTTATACTCCATGTTTGGTTCAGATCCTTTGTCTGGTGTCATCTATGTTATGTGGATGGGTTTGCCTGTGTTCCTACATTTCTCCTTCCTACATTTCTCCGTATTATTTCTGAATGTTCCCTCGTCGTAAGCTCTTTATAGCAGCCACCCATGAAACAGGGTACCTTTAGCGTCCCCTGCACGTCGAAAAACAACAGGGTGCATTAAAAAGTGATCAAAACAGGTCCTGACCAAGTGTCAATATGTGACGAGTTGGGAGTGAGAAAGTGTTGAAACTATTCCTATAAGAAGAGGTTTGTGTGTTGTGTAAGATCATGTGATGCTTTGACCTTTGAACATGTTTATGTGTCAGCAGCCTGTGCATTGCTCTCTCTCTCTCTCTCTGCTTCTCTCTCTGCTGCTGGTCTCTGCCTTTCTCTGTCTTTCATTCCCATGAGGTCAGTTTCACAGTAACCCGAGACCTTTGCATTTTAAATATATGTGACATTGCGCATTGAAAAAAAATGCTTAGTCTGGGGATGTTGAGGGTATTTTTAGTAGTTTTGTGAATAGCACCACTATTACTATTTTTTAGATCAATTCTAATGATTTGTACAAACATCTAACACTAAGGATTCAACTTTGTTTAAAGACATGAATGATTCCTAAAAAATTTAGAGATTTGCTAATGTCTAAGAGACATAATTTTTTAGCTGGTTGATGATGAAACAGACAATATATCCCACAATCCACACAACTCATTTGTCCCTTCTCTTTGATTTTCCTTTTATCCTCCTTCTGTCTAAGGAGTTCCCTTATCGAGTTGGTCTCTCGACATTACGTATGGGGAAATCCATTTCCTCGAATTATTAAGTCTGATTGAATAACTCTTTTCCTTGCAAATAGCCAATGGCGGTCCTGATTGGCTGACATCACCTGATTGGCTGACACTTCTCAATATAGGTGACGGTGGGCGCCAAAGACCTCAGAATCTTATTTCTTCACTCGAGTCTGTTTTCACCGTTGATTTACGCATTCAGAGCGGAGTATATTGAGGAGTTTTTATTCCCCTCTCACGTTCCGGTGGTTTATACTATGTCTCTTTGTCGCATGTGTGGTGGACCCATCGAATTCCTGGACGCACACAAACTTTGTGTGCTGTGCCTGGGTCGGGCCCACGCGGAGGCGGCACTCGAGGGATCGGGATGTCCCGCCTGTGAGGAGCTTCCCATCAAGATCCTTCGTGCAAGGCTGGCCGTTACTCGTAACGACGACCTTGTGTCTCCTGCCTCTCCCCAGTCTGCCGCCGTTGAGCCGCGGAGCGGGAGACGGCAGAGACCTCCATCCGTGGATTCTGTCGAGGCGCTGACGTTGGCCCAACCCCCACGCCATCCTCACGTGGCAGAGCCCGTGACTTTCTCTGAGGCCTGTTACCGCCCTCCTATGGAAGCGCGGGAAATGATCTCGTTCGGATACGATGACGACGACGCCATGTCCACCAGTGTCTCCGACCCAGGAGCATGGTCCGAATCCCCGTCTGAAGGCGCCCCCGGATGCGGAGCTTATGGCCATTCTCACTGAGGCGGTGGCAGATATGGAGCTGGAGTGAACAGCGCCCAAGGAGCTGCCGTCGAAAAGATGGATGGATGGTTCCTTCCTCGGCGCGGCCCGTCAAGCTGAAGCCCCGCGGAGACCCGCCCCCTTTTTCTCGGAGGTCCACGAGGAGCTCTCCAGATCATGGCGCTCCCCTTACTCAGCCCGAGCCCATGCACAAGGTACCCAGCTGCTAACTACAGTGGAGGGGGCAGAGAAATTGGGGTATGCCCGATTGCCTCCCGTCGAGGATGCCATCGTGGCTCATCTAGCGTCTTCTCCTGGCTGGAAGACTGCCCAACTGCCTTCCAGACCATGTCGCGCTACTGCCCATATCGCTGAGAAAGCCTACATTTCTGCTGGACATGCAGCATCTGCCCTTCACACGATGGCAATTCTGCAGGTTTTCCAGACGCGACTCCTAGGGTCCCTGGATGAGGGAAGCCCGGACCCCGAGTTGCTCAGGAAACTGCGCACGGCGGCAGATTTCGCTTTGGCGGCGTCTAAGAAGGTCGCTCAGGGAATCGGCCGCAATATGGGCAGTCTTGTGGCCCTCCATCGCCATCTGTGGCTGATGCTGTCGGGGATGTGCGATACTGACAAAAGGCAGTTCCTGGATGAGCCAGTAAGCCCCACGGGCCTTTTCGGTGTTGCGGTGGAGTCATTATCCGACAAGTATGCCGAGACTGTCAAGCAATCTAAGATGATGCCTCATCTGCTGCCGAAACGGTCTCAAGCCCCGGCGAGATCAAGATCTGCCTCTGAGCAGCGCCCAGCGGGACCTAGCAGGGGCGGGTCCCTGAGCGCGGCAGAACGGCGCGAGCCAGAGCCCCCCTTCCGCCAGAGGCAGTTCAGGAAGCCCCGCTTTGGTGCGAAGCCGGCCTCTAGCAGCCAAGGGCGCCCGGCGGGCAAAAAAGAGCAGCGTTCCTGATGTGCGTGTCGGGGAGGAGAGAGCGCAGACCCGCTGCGAAGAGGGTGTGTTCCCGCCCAGAGTTCGACGAGAATGTTTTGATTTTGAAACCGCTGTGCTCTGCTTCAATAAACAAAGTGCATTACATGTCTTAGCAAAAGAGCTTTCTTCCTCCCAACACTATTACCCGCGTCATAAGCGAAACTTCTCCCCCGGGAGACGTTTCGCAGAGCGGAAGCTCTGGGAAACCCGAGAAGGTGGCTATTTATGTCCCCGTGCAAAAAGCCGCGGACGAGCCATCTAGTAGCGGCCAATGCTTCCCCGGTGGCTGGCGCTCAGCCCCCGCCGCAGCATTCATTAAAGCCCCCCTTATCGAGTTACCTGAGCGCGTGGTCGACACTACCGACGGCATCACATTGGGTGTTAAACACGATAAAACGCGGCTATACGCTCCAATTCGCTCGCAGACCACCCCGCTTTGGCGGTGTGATTTTGACAGAGGTGTCAGAACAGAGCGCTCCGTTACTTCGGGAAGAAATCTCCTCTCTCCTGGGCAAACAAGCAGTAGAGACAGTACCCGAAGAGCGAAAAAAATCCGGTTTCTACAGCCGTTATTTTCTAGTACCAAAGAAGGACGGAGGTATGCGCCCTATTTTGGATCTGAGATTACTGAACAAAGCGCTTGCGAAACGCGCGTTCAAAATGATAACAGTGAAGCAGATCCTCGCGCACATTCAGCCCGACGATCACTTCATTGCAGTAGATCTAAAGGATGCATACTTCCACATTCAGATAGCCCCGCATCACAGGCGCTTCCTTCGGTTTGCATTCGAGGGTGTGGCATACCAGTTCAAAGTGTTGCCGTTCGGGCTGGCCCTGGCCCCCCGTGTATTTACAATGTGCATGAATGCAGAGCTTGCTCCCCTGAAGCTCAGTGGAATGCGCATTCTGAACTATCTCGACGACTGGTTAATCATCGCGCGGTCGGAGAGTGTCCTCGTGGAACACAAGCACAGACTCATCGCCCACCTGACAGGTTTGGGACTGTCTGTGAACATGCAGAAGAGCGCGCTTCAACCGTGCCAGTCCATCACATTCCTCGGTATGGTGCTGGACTCACGCACTATGATTGCGAAGCTGTCAGAGTCAAGAATCCAGTCGATTCAGAGTGCGTTAGCCCTATTTGTGCAAGGCAGAGCCATCCCCTTAAAAACGTTTCAGAGGCTACTCGGTCTGATGGCAGCTGCAGCCGCTGTCTGCAGACTGGGCTTGTTACACATGAGACCGCTTCAACACTGGTTACAGAGACGCGTACAGCCGCGGGCGTGGAGAGCGGAAACCGAACGCCTTATAATAACGCGTTCATGTCTGGAGACTCTAGAGCCGTGGTTCGACACAACCATGTTCGAGCAGGGGACTGCTTTGGGCAGAGTGGTCAGACGCATAGTGGTCACTGCGGATGCGTCGCTGTCAGGCTGGGGAGCCCTCTCTACGTTCGGTACGTGGACAGGAGATCAGAGGCGCTGGCATATAAACTGCTTGGAGATGGAAGCGGTTCAGCTAGCGCTGCGGGTTTTCCTCCCATTTGTGAAAGACCGTCATGTTCTCATCAGAACGGACAACACGGCGGTGGTGGCGTACATAAATCGCCAGGGAGGTTTACGTTCGCGATCCCTGCAGGGGCTAGCGAGGCGGCTGTTATTATGGACGGACAAAGTACTACTGTCGATTCGAGCAGTGCATGTGCCGGGCAGTTTGAATTGCGGCGTGGACATGCTGTCCAGGGATGGCATTGTGCACGGGGAGTGGAGGCTTCATCCGCAGACGGTAAACACGATCTGGAATCTGTTTGGCAAAGCGGAGATCGATCTCTTTGCATCGCAGGAGAACACCCACTGCCCGCTGTACTTTGCTTTGACGACGGACCCTCTGAAGGGAGACGCACTGTCAAGCCGCTGGCCGAAGGGGCGGAAGTATGCTTTTCCCCCGATCAAGCTAATGCCGCTGGTGCTGCAAAAGATCAGGGAGGAGAGATGTGCGTTGGTTCTGGTAGCGCCAAAATGGCCCAACCAGCCGTGGTTCCCGGAGCTAGTGAACATGGCGCGTTTTCCCCCGTGGCGGATACCGCCGAGGAGAGACCTCCTATCTCAGGCGAAAGGCACCATATGGCACCCCAACCCGGAGCTGTGGGACCTGCACGTGTGGCAGATCAGCACGGAGTATCACAGCGGGTGCTACAAACAATAGCAGAGGCTAGAGCCCCCTCAACGAGGCGCTTATACGCTCTAAAGTGGAGGGTGTTTGCTAACTGGTGTGTTGACAAAAATGAGGACCCCGGGAATTGCGATATCTCCATTATTTTGACCTTCCTACAGGAACGTCTGGATGTGGGCAGTTCACCATCTACACTGAAAGTTTACATGGCCGCTATTGCTGTTTGTGGTAATGTGGATGGCCATTCAGTGGGGAAACACCCTTTGATAACGAGTTTCCTCCGGGGAGCGAGGCGGCTTTCCCCCCCCCCCCCGCCTTCGTCAGATGCCGGTATGGGACCTGTCGTTAGTGCTTAGTGCGCTGTCCGACCCACCTTTCGAACCAGCTGAGTCTAGCGACATTAAAGTGCTCTCATTCAAGACGGCGTTTCTGCTCGCGCTAGCCTGCGGTAAGCGGGTGGGGGACTTGCATGCCTTGTCAGTGAACAGTGCATGTATGCAGTTTGGACCGGAAGATTGCATGGTCAGACTTTTGCCCAAGCGCGGATACTCGCCTAAAGTGCTCTCAACGCCGTTCAGAGCCCAGGTGGTTACAATTCCAGCATTTTGCCCCGCTGAGGTCAGTGTTTCAGAATCTCAGAAGTGCGCTTTGTGCCCTGTGCGTGCCCTGCGTGCTTATGTGAACAGAACTAGCCATTTTCGAACTTCAGAGCAGCTCTTCGTCTGCTACACGGGTGCCAAGAAAGGCGGTGCACTGTCGAAACAGAGGCTATCACACTGGATAGTGGAGGCTGTGCGACTGGCTTATACTTCTCGGGGAGCCGTTACCAGGTTAGCGGCAATAATCTTAGCTTTGTCTTAGTCTTAAGTTTTGTGCGAGAGGAGTAAAGTTACCTATTGAGTTTCTCGAGCAGAAATGTGTTTTCCGTTTTATATTCTGCTAATGTAAAAAAAGAAAAAGTATTTATTATATTTGGACAAACAGATATTCCGATCAGGGTTATTATTGTTAACTAAGAAGACTAAAACTAAAACAAACAAAAAACATTCATTACTTATGTACAATACTTACACAGAATAAGCATTAACTGAAATTAAATAAATAAATAAAAACCTTTCAATTCAGGTAGTTGTTAAGGCAACATTTCTCATTTTCATTTAGTTGAAGTACTAAAATAACTAAATAAACTAAAAAGTAAAGCTTAATGAACTACAGACATATCTAAAAGAAAAATTAATTAAAATTAACAAATTAATTAATCTAAAATCAACCCTGAAACTGCTTGCAAAAACAAAAAATCCAGCTTTTTCTTTTCTTTTCTAGAATAAGCTGCATTTGTCAGACATTTTTATCCAGAGCCACTTACATTGCATTCATGGCACACATTTTATCACTTTTATGCATTCCCTGGAAATTAAATCTGCAACCTTCGCATTACTAGTGCCATTAACAAGCAATGAATTCTTTATCAGGTCAACAAATGGCTGCAGCACTCATATATCACAAGAAAACTGCAGAAAATACATCCAAGTGTACATCCTTCTGAGATGTACTTTAGATGCTAAATCTACTACTAAGAAGCATGTGCATTACAGTATAAGAATGTGCGTGTCGATTTTTATAGATGTACAGCTTTCTGCAGCACCGTGTAGCACCCTGTTATGCTGCGGTAAAGAAATGCACAAAGCAATTTACTGGACTGGCTTTAATAAGGTGTTACCATCTGTAAAACTCAGCAGGGTTCACACTTGTACGTGACTGTGATAATGAAGGGGAGAGAATGTGATTTTATGTGTGCATGTAATGAGGATGATGGGAGAGGGGTGGTTTAAAGGCACAACGCCCCTGATCTAATCTGATCTACACTTATGGAAACGGCACAGAAATTAATTAGAGATTCGTGCTTGTTTCCCCATAATAGACTATAACTCATCTGATTTCTGACTAATAAATATTCAGTACAGCTTCACAAATTACACCATACTTAGTGTGCATAATCCAAAAATAGTAAGAGTTGCACAGTAATATGCCATTATGGAAGCATAGACTGTTTAGACACACCTAACACTGAAATTAGATGTGCATGTGGGTTGGTCTTATTTATTCACTTGATGTATTCTTGCTTATTCTATATTTCAGCTACATGTTTTCCTACTAAAAAACACATTAATTGTAAGTGCACTTTGTTTACTATCAATAATGTGGTAGAGTTTTTGTGTCTGTGCATTGTTAAAGGTGGAGGAGAAAGAGCAACATAAACCCAGCAATGACAGAATCAGAAAATTAGATCAGCAGTATTTAAGTAAAAAAGTCAAATTTTATGGGGTTTTCCAACCCGATCTCACGGCAATTCATTCGTATTTTACAAGGTGGCTAATTTGTACAAATTCATATGACCTCACTCAAATTTTGCTAAATCGTACATATTTTACTAGTTGCCCAATTCGTATGAATTCGTACGAATGACCAACCCCTGACCCCGCCCCTAAACCTACCCATATCTGGGGTTTAGACAAATCCTACGAATTTGTACGAGTGAGGTCATACGAATTAGCCAATACGGAATTGTACAAATTGGTTGTGAGATAGCATTAGTTTCATACAGCTTTTTTTTTTGATCATCACTGTTGTAATGTATTGGGAACCCAGAATGTGTCCAAATACAGAAACATGCATCAGCAGAAATGTGTCTGTCTGTTTAAGCGTTATTTTTTAATAGACCATATTATAGATGCGTCGTTAGATTTGAGATGAACTGCGGTGCAAGTGCGTGCCGAACCGTGGGTGGAGAACGGTACGGTTAGATTTTTTACTTAGAACCATTACACGCCTAGAAGGGAAGAATATTGTTAGATTTCTTTATATTTGGCCAAGCGGTTGTTTGGGTGGCTCGCCAATGTATTCAATTTATCTAATACATAAAATAAGTAAGCTTGACCAGAGTTCTTGTGGGGAGAACAATATATTGAAGGTAGTAGTGTAGCACAGTTCTTCAGCAGCGATGTTAGCATGTCAGCCTTCAAAGAATAGAATTGTGGCAATACTGTGGGATCTGCCCCTTTATGACGTTTATGAGGAAGCCCCACTTAACGGAAATAAAAAAGAGTTTTACTAAAAAGGGAGCGGGAAAAATGCAAGAGAGATCGGATTGTAATGATACAGGGAGAGGAAGTTAATATGAATCCAGTTGCAGGAGTTTTATTTAAATCAACATAGGACAAGCAAGATGGCTGGAACGAAGAGAAACAACGGGTGAAACAGCACAGGATTGAAGCAGGAAGGCTTTCACCAGAAAGGGCTGAACAGGATAAAACTCAAGTGGTTTATAGGTAAGTATTCAGGTAAGTCTTTTACAGTCTTTGAAACTAGGCATTTAACACGGAGTCCAGGGTGATTGTGAGTTTGTGACACGGGTGGAGTACATACATTACCCTGTTGCTGTGAAGAAGGGTGTTGTAATTGGGAAAGAAAAGTTAAAGAGAATAAGAGATACATTGGTATATTGACTTCGTAAAGCCACAAACGCCAAGATGTGTTCGAGCGGTGCAGATATGGAGACTCTGAAGAGTGTGTGCCGTAAGTCTGACTAGCTGGCGGTGCCGATACGGTTGCATGGAGGGTGTGCTGAAAATTCGACTCGCTGGTGGTACCGATGCAGAGGTGTGGAGTGTGCCATAAGCTCGACTTGCAGTCTGTTTCGCGGTTGAGGCCAACCACAAGTGCGACATCTTTACGCCAGGAATAGCATCAAGTTTTATGATGTTAAAGCTTTCCTCTAACCTTCCTTTCTGCCTGCCCATTACTCACCTACACCTATTCCTATTCTAGACATTCACATTCACTGCACAGACATACTGTACACATTATGTTTTTTGAAAGTACAGTGAAAATAATATTTTCTGGTTTGTATTTGACTAATTTTCTTCAAATTATTTGTCCTGGTTACAGTTAATTGATACATTTGGTTTGAACCCTTGTTATTATCTATTGCAGCGGTGTCCAAATACTGTCCTGCAGAGTTTTGCCCTAACTTGCCTCAACCCACCTGCCTGGAAGTTTCTAGTATGCCTAGTAAGTGATTGATTAGCTGGTTGAGGTGTGTTTAATTGGGGTTGGATCTGCAGGACAGTGGAGAATTTACTTTCTTGATGATTCTTTAATGATGATTTTTTGTGCCTGTCTGTTCATAGGACTTGTGCAATACTGAAGATTTTATGATTTATTTATTTGATTTGCATTGCATTGCAAACACCCAATGCACACGTAACATTGCTGTAACAAGTTCGTTGTTGTGGGAAGAAAGAGGCGGGAACCGGCGAACATTCAACGTATTAATTATAATGAATAAATAAACACATACAAAAATGAAAGTAAAGGTAGCAGTCCCTTCTGGATACGCTCAAACAGATTTTCATTGACATTGGCATTCCCCTCTCGGAAGAGAAAACCATGGGTCCCTCTACTTCGCTAGAATTCTTAGGAATTTTACTAGACTCGGTTTACATACAAGCTTCCCTCCCAAACGAAAAGCTCCTAAGAATCAGGTCCTTTATACAGTCCTTTTCCTCATTACGTGTCGTTTCTAAGTGTGATATGCTTTCTGCTTGGTCACCTAAATTTTGCTATGAGTATCATTCCTCAAGGTAGGGCATTTATCTCTCGGCTGTTAACGCTGGCCCACTCTGTGCCACATTTAAGCGCCCCGATCCAACTAGACGAGGGGTGCCTGTCCGGTCTCAGATTTTGGACTCGCTTGCTAAACAATTAGAGCACCATTTCTTTTTTCTACAATGATGTTTCTGAATCGACACCGTGCCTTCTATCGCCTTCGGGGGATTTTTTCAAGGGCAACAGTTTGCCGAAAAATGGCCAAATTGAATTTCCCAAGCCTGCTTCAGGCTTTGTTTCGTCCGCGCCTCACGAAATTTATCCTCTAGCTGTAGCGAGCGTCCTTTGGGGTTCGGCTTGGTCGCAGAAACGCATTATGTTGTTTTGTGATAACGAAGCCACTGTGTCCATCATTAATAAAGGCAGATCTTTTTGCCCGACGATCATGCCATTCTTGAGACTTTTAATCTGGCAATCAGTCGTCTTTAATTGTATAATTAAGGCCGCACATATTCCCGGCCACTGTCATAGCTGATGCGCTTTCACGTTTTCAGGCTTTCAGACGGCTTTGACCTTCAGCCAACCCAGATCCATCACCCTGCCCTCCCCAAGAAGAGATAATATTAAATTCATTTAGATGGTACATCACTAAAGGCGTGGCTCCCTCCACCTTAAACACTTATACTTCTGCTTGTTCTTCGTTTATAATGTTTTGCTTTTCTTTTCAGATTCCTCTATTTCCCATCCTGATCACAACCGATTGTTCCTTCCTCGTCTACAATTACGAAAATCACAATTCAATTTTACGCAAAGTATTTTATTCCTAATTATCCAAGTCTTTACACCTTACCTTCTGTTCGCTTGCTACTCAAAGGCATAGCCAAATCCTATAGTAAACGCCTGCCAATCACATTGTCCATATTACAAAAATTAATCACCTCCGTCCGCAATGGTCTCTTCTCATCATATATTAATATTCTGCTAGAAGCCGTGTTTTACGGCTTCATGCGTCCAGGGGAATTTACTTCAGAATCTAAACAATTAGATCCTGCCCACGGTCATTCTTTTTCTGATTTACGTTTCTCACCTAATTTCTTTACTCTTTTTATCAAGCATTCTAAGAATGACTCTCAATGATCTGGTGTTACTCTTTCCATTTATATAACTAATAACACTTTTCTGTCCCTTCACATCCATGATTAAATCTCTGAAAGTTTGTAATAGAACTCCCGACTATTTTCCCCTATTTATTTTATCTAATGGAGCGCCTCTTACTAAAGCTTGGTTGAGGACCCACTTAGCTACGGTTTAGGAAGCTACGGTCTATCTCCCTCTCATTTCAAAGGTCATTCCTTCAGGATTGGGGCAGCCACCACATCAGCCGAACGTGGAGTGTCAACATCAGTTATCAAGCTCCTGGGCAGATGGTCTTCCTCTGCATTCAAATCCTATATAAGACCTGATTCCAAATCCATCCTTGAAGCTCAGCAAGCTATCTCAAGTCAAGATTTAGGTAACTTTCGTGCAAACACTGGTGGTGGTATGTTTTCTCAAATTATTACAACTCATCGATCCTGTTCTTCTATTCTCCTTAGCCTTTATAAATTCTCTGTGGCCTAATGTGGCCTTGTCTCTATGTGGCCTAACGTGGCCTTCATCTCATGTGGCCCGTCGTGGCCTTGTCTCTATGTGGCCTATCGTGGCCTCTATCTTCACATGGCTTAACGTGGCTTTGTTTCATGTAGCTATATATATAGCTGTCTCTGCGCCCAGAGCCATCAGCCGTTCCATGGGTGCTATGGTCGCTATGGAGAGGCATTTAACATTCCCCAATCCAGCAGACATTGTGTCACCAGACACTGGGTCACTCGACGTTGCGTCAAAACTAGTGCCCTTTCAGAGAAGTTGGCAGTGTGGAAGCTACAGCCAAATGTATCTCCTTGGGTCGTTGAGAAAGGCTACAGAATACAGAATACAGTTTGTGTGCTGTCCTCCCGTGTTTCAATGGCATGGTCAAATGAAACAGTGAAACTGAAACAGGCGCACTTGATGACTCAAGAACTGCAAACTCTGCTGGACAAAGGGGCCAGAGTATGTTCCCCTCCCAGACAGACAGTCGGGTTATTACAGCCATTAATTTCTGGTTCCCAAGAAAGATGGGGGGTTGCATCCAATTCTAGACCTTTGTTCAAAATGTTGACTGTAAAAATGATTGACCTCAAGGACTCATATTTTCACACTGAAATTCTGCCACAACACAGGAAATTCCTGAGGTTTGCTTTCAAAGGCAAAGCTTACCAGTATCGGGTTCTACCGTTCGGCCAAGTCTTGTCACCCCGCACATACATGAAATGCATGGATGCAGCGCTGGCTACTTTGCGAATCCAGGGCATCCGCATTTTAAATTACATAGATGACTGGCTGATACTGGCCCAATTTCAAGAGCTTGCGCTACGACATCGAGATATCGTCCTAACTCATCTTCAAACTCTGGGGTTGAGACTCAACGCCAAGAAAAGCATGCTCTCTCCAGCCCAGAGAACATTGTATTTAGCGGTCGTGTGGGACTCGGTCATCATGCGGGCACATCTGTCCACCGCACGTGTCGAGTCCATCTTAACCCTCTGGGGTCGGCAAACGCGCCGGCGCGTTTTGCTCGATTTTTTTTCACATAGCAGCAAAATAGACTTAAAATACTCCGTCATTTTTGGTCATACAGACTTAAGAAATATGAAAAAATAAACTGTTAAATGTCTACTTTTGTATGTGTCCACTTACAATCGAAATAAAACATTGTGCTTTTGGTAAATAAAGAAAATAAACAGGGTGTGCTTTCTGCCTCTTCGTCTCTGTGAACTTTTTTTCTGGACCACGTCTCTAAACTTAAACAAAACTCAGCAAATACTAGTCACACAGGCAAAAGCAATATATCTTTATAATCATTTAAATATGTACTTTTAAATTATCTAATTCAAAACTAAAACAAATATTCTCTGTTTATGTAATCTATATAAAAAGAGAGAGATGTCAGTCGTTCTCATTTCAACTCATTATAGCTCATTAAGTGTTAATGTGACCACGCCCACAGAGAGCACGCGCTATTCAAACGCAAATTATCTGAGGCGATCCATGCAAACCTGTGAACGCCCACATCAACTCGTTGAAACACACCAAGTATAATCAGATTAATGTACTATGCCGTCTTGCGAGGCTGTGAGAAATAATCCTGGGTAAATTTACCTCAGAAGTGCTGATTTAGTTTCACTTCGAGGAGCAACGGATCCAGTTGAGAATTGTGAATAGTACGTTTTTTATTCGTAAGTGCTTTGTTCTAATCGCGATATGGAATAGTGTCTGTAAACCGCAAAAAGACGTAAATATGAATCGCATTTCTGTGTGTGAAATAATGAACGGTACAGATGCGCACTGTTGTTTACTATGTTACAAACGAAATATGGAAGACAACATTTCGTTGACTAGTTTTGGATAGATTATAAATTTTTTACTATAAAATAGACATCAAATAAGCTTTTGTTAGCCAGTTTCTGCTCATATGTTTAATATATAGTATGTTTTGTCAAAAATAAACTCATCAAGATGTTATTATAGTGTTTGTTCCAATAGACTTTATTCAAACTAATGAATCCTTAACTTTGAAATATGTATGATAAAATGTAGCCTATACTTTAAAAAAAGAAAGATTACACTTGACATATTGTTAAAATTGTAATTGTTGTTGATTTACATGTGAACACTTTTTAATAAAATAGCAAAAATATTTACAAGGTAGATATACCAATATAAGCCTTCTCATTAAATTATTTATTATTGTTTTTTATTAGTGTACCCCTGTTCCACAAACTAGCGCAGCAGGTTATGCTTTGGGCTCAGGACAAGTTCCTGTCCCTTAGGGCGATTTACATTGCCAGAAGCACGAATGTGGGAGCAGATTTATTGTCCAGACGCGGGAGGTCACACACGGGGATTGAAAGTTCCATCTCAATATGGTTAGTAAGATCTGGGAAAGATTTTACGAAGCATTGGTGTACCTCTCCGCTTCACAAGAAGACACGATCACAACGCATCCCTGAAGTGTCAGCAGAGATTGTGTCAACCAGTGTTGGGGTAGTTACTCAAAAAAAATAATTAGTTACTAGTTACTAGTTAGTTATAAAAATTGTAATGAGATTACTTTACTAGTTACTGCGTTTGAAAAGTAACTTCACTACTTATTACTTTACATTTACATTTAGCTGTGCTGCCACAGATCCCGATTCACCAGCCTGTTTGTAGCTCTCCCACATCGTCATGCTGTTTAAATGTACCTGTGACGAAGCGTGTTTTGTCAGCTTCTCTGACAGTTTTTTTCCAGTTCCGAGCTCCCACTTTTGTAAATAGTTCGTCTGCGCCTGATCTTGCAATATTTGAAGAAAAGTGGCGACAGCAAAAACTAAAAACGGAATCCAGTGAAATTGAGTACTCCATCCATGGGAACTTGTGATAGTAAAATGTAGAGAAGGCATGATTAACATTTCCAATTAGGCGCTTAGGGAAAGAAGAAAGTATGGGCTGTTTCGGCCCAATAGCTTTTCACCGAGGTCAACGTATCCAGATCCAGATGCGGCAGGTTGCGCGGGTAACGGTATCTCCGCTGACACGGTAGCGGTGCTGCTGGCTTTGTTCTCAGATGCGGCCTCGATTGCTGTGTCAGTAGCAGCAATGGAATTGATAGTTGAAGTGTCAGAGTTAGAAAACTCCACACTAGTGGGCTTATAAAAAAAAACGACGAATGTCCATTTTGTTTATTTATCTGACTAAAGCGGGAACAGAACGAGAGTCCACTCACTTACCGCGATACTTTGAGATCCGCCAGTCGTGAGAAAGTTAGCTTCTTTTTCAATACATTAATTAAAAATAATTTAGCCTTAACTTACTCATTATACCGACAAAAAATATAAGATAAGACAAATAAAATGAGAAAATATGAATTTTATTTCATATTTAATATGAATTTTATTTCCCCCCCCCCCCCAAACTTCGCCTATGTATGCAGGGTTTGATTGAACCTGTCACAGTGGCCATTGCCTTGTGGGTGATTGGGGGTAGATAGGAGGGGATAGGGGCTCAAGCATCTGCCCCTTTAATCACTAATAGTAAAGTGCACGTTCGGTCGTATTGTGGTGCCCCCCCAAACCACCACCCCAACGCAATTTCGCCCCTGCCCCAGTAGAGGTCTGTGCACGCCACTGCTCCTTACAATCACTAGAAGGGTCTAAAACTGTAAAACACATAGCTACTACTTCAAATGTTCTTCTAGCTAACAAACTACCCATCTGAATTACTAGCTTTGCCATAGTACAGCTCTCGCATTGCCTACAATAAGTTTCTACATCTTGAAACATTCGTGGCCAACATCTAGATCTGACAAGCTTAAAAGAGCGTTCTACGCCCTGATGCCCATGTTCGTCATGTAGCCCACAAAGGACTTCCTCCTTCAAACTCTGAGGTAGGAGCACCTCTTTAATTTGGCCCTGTATATTATCCACAAATTAGCCTCCCTCCTCTAAAAATTTCTCCCACTGCCACAGTAGTTCCAATGTCTTACCATCCTAGTTGGCCCTTGCCAATCTGCCAGGTTTAACTCACTGACTCCAATACACAAGAAACCTTGCAATAATGGGGTCAGCCTGGCTGCCCACACCTCGGGTGATAACACAGGGAAGCTACATGTGGTTATCTGCTCATTAATCTTCAATGTATGACCCTTCTCTTGAATCTGATTAAATATGCTTCCCCCAAATACAGGTTTAGCTAATAACTGGGTCTGCTATGACAACAAATATGCACTCACATTTTGACGCCCTGGCCTATAATACATTTCCAAATCAAATCTAGCCAGCTCCAAAGCCTATCTCTGCTCAACAGCTCCAAACTTGGCAGTCTGCAGATAGCTCAAAGGGTTATTTTCCATAAACACAATAAATGTGTGACCTAACAAATAGTCAAGAAACTGATCTGTGATTGCCCAATTCAGTGCCAACAGCTCTAACTTCATGGCACTATAATTCTCCATGTTTCGCTTGGACGGGTTCAACCCACGACTTGCATATGCAATTGGTCTTCCCCCCTTCCCCTCTTGGGACAAAATTGCTCCTAAGCTGTGATGACTGTACTGAACATGCGAGCCCCGCCTATCCACCATATTTTCAGTTTTTTGGACAATCGCTGAAGTAACCGGGTGACTTACAGAAACTTTGATGAGTTGGTGGGGTGGCATCAGGAATATTTTAAAAGACTTATCAAAAAGGGGGACTGATGGAGCATGCTGCCTAAGTTAGGAAGTGACAGATTGGTCCAACATCACTACAGAGTTCTTTGCAGGTGGGCTTTTAATCAATAAGATTCAGAATTTGTGGATGCCCACACCATTCAAAGTGATAGCTCTGCCAGATGACTCTAAAGCTGTTTATACAGTTGCTCCTGGAGATGGATCTTGCCCACCTAAAAATGTCCATAGAGCAGAATTGAATAAGAAAAAACTTTACTGCTTCCAGTCAACAATGAATAATAATGAATGAGAAAATTCCCACAAATCCTCACATGCCTTCTCTTTTCAAAAAAAAAAAAAAATGCTTTTCAGAAACAGCCAGAGAATAAGGATGGTCATACGCCATCTTTAAAACTTCTAAAATCAATGCAGGGCTCCTGTGTACCTCAGATGTACTATATCTCATCTCTTGTTCAGCTTCCCCCTCAAAATGGTCATAGAGAAACGCTGCCTGTTCTCTTTCTCTGTATTGTCAATAATTCATAGAGTTCTGCACTTCATCAACCCAATCAGATAGTATCTGGGTCACCAGAAAATATTAACATCTTTTTTATCTTTAGGCATAAATCACTTCAACAGATGTTGTAACTTTACCTCAATAAGCCAGGCCTGCATCTGAAGGAAAATGTGAAGTTTCCCAAGGATCTGATCAGTGTTGTGCAAGTTACTTCCAAACTGTAATACATTATACATTACTTGTTACTGTAATTTAAAAGTAATTATTTACCTTACAATATTACTGTCTCAAAATTGTAATGCGTTACATTACTCCTGTATTACTTTTGAGTTACTTTCACCAAAATAGCTATACAGTAGTAGAACTTATATTCTAAGGCTGTAACGATATGCGATATGAAACCGAAATCGCAACACTCAGATCCACGAACCTGCAGAATCGCGACACACCCCTCCAAGAGTTATCCTTCCCGTCCAGATCCAATGCTACCACATCTTTAAATTACTATTAGTATTATTTGAATTTTGAAGTTAACATTATAAAATACGTAGACCTACACCACAAAACTAGTTGAGGACAAATTATTTAAAATTGGGGAATTCCAGCGTTTTGGATGTGACATTTGCAGTCAAAACTTGAAATATAAATTCTCAGAAAATGCATTTAATACCAATATATTGAAATGTCTGTTTATCCATAGGATACCCCCTTAAAAGAGTCCAGACATTAGAAAAATATCAGTCTACACATGCGTTTTATATTTAATATGAGGGAAATACGAACGCATTCATGCGTGACAAAAAAAAATATTTAACTTTTAGGAGGCAAAATATTTTTTTGTAATTCTGTGAATTACACTGCGCAAATCAATTTGGCTCTCCACAGAACATAAAATATTCATTTTATTTTATTTTTCGTGTTCGCATTTATGAGGAAAAAACAATGTATGTGACAGTTCTCCATTACAGACGCGACTGCTCTGAAGCGGCACTAAAAGACTGTTTTAAAACTTTCACAGACCTCAAACAGAAGACACAAATTTCTTTAAAGTGAATTTCGATTTGTACTAATTGTATCTTAATTTTAATCAATGTTTCATCAACCAATTGCCTGGATTTAATAAATAAGACGTAAATATAGCAGACAACAGATAATCACGACACGCAGGCGCCTGCGCGTGAACTGGAGCGCTTCTCAAATTAACCGAAACTCAGCGTAGGCTATAAGGTAGCCTAGCCTACTTCACAGACCTGAAAAATATTGAAATGTCTACTCGTAAACAGAACAATTCAAAACGAAAGAAAACGGACTGCTCTCTGCTTATCTGTATGAAATGTGCATTTCTCTCTGGCGCATTCACTACTGCGAAGATCGCGAGTCAGCAACGTCAACTTCATCTTTATTAATAAACAATTAAAATGTCTCCTTGCTATATTTGACATATTCATAATCATTGCTTTTGCCGGTTCTTTGTGACAGCTTTTAGTTGCTTTCCTTACATCATGTTACGTGAACGCGTCACCACCGCATCAAAAATGATTGTGTGATGAAAACAAGAAAAATAAACATAGCCTAACTGTTTAAGAAAACACAGAACAAATGGAGTAGCCTAATACGCATACGTCCATCTCGCAAATGTAGTCTTCTTCATGCCATCTTCACCCATTATCCGCTTTTCCACTGGCCAGCGCGAGCACAGGCCGAAATCATGCCTCACGGCACTCCTGTAAAAAATAAATCGCTATAAAAAATATATCAGACGCTGCCATTTAGTCTTTATTTACAAACTTGGACACCACACGCGGCTATTGACTGACCACGAACAGGTAACTTAGCCTACTTGCATTTTTCATTCATTAATGTCTCGCGGTCTTGGTGTTTTTTTGCTGTTGTTTTTTTACAATTTAAAACTAAAAGCGTGTTGTAACGCAAGCGTAACTGAACATGTAATATAGTAAAATATTACTGAAAATTGATTAGTAATGCCTTACACTACTGTGTTACAGCAAAAAGTAATATGTTACTGTAATGCATTACTTTTGTAACGCGTTACTCCCAACACTGGATCTGATGTTGTTACTTGTTATAACTGAGCATTCAATATTTTATTCTGTTCATCCATCGTAGCTTTCCTTGACCAGCCTTAACTGCAATGCAGAAATTTCTTGCTCCATCGTTTGGAAGTCAGTCACACAACAGCAGCTTTTACGTCCCCAGTAGTTCTGGTGAAGTTCCTTGTTTTTTGCTCCACAATCCTCAACTCTTCAGCCAATGTCACTGTTTTGAATCCTCACATTAGCCTGTATTAACCCACTGCCAATGAAAAATCCTGTTTGTGACGCTAAACTGTAAAACCTATCTATGATACACATTGAGGTTCTCCAACCGAGTTGTCTTTTTAATCATCATTTATTAACAACTCAACAAAAACGCTAAAACAGGCACATAAATAGGCTCATTAGATAGCAGGTTGATACCAGAACTGTTCAACACCTCCAAGTATGTCATGTGCACGTGCAATACTTTAAATCAAAGAAATCGCAGCCACCTTTCTGGGTAGTCAATTCCGCATGCACGCCGCCATTACTCCTGAGCAAATGCTACTCCATTCATAAAGAGGGCATGGGACCGGACACAACCTTACTCAACCTACCCAACAGGACTACTGTAAATGCTATAGTGGTTACAGCTAACACACTAAAGCAGGGTTATATGCTCCCCTCTCTAGGGTTGGCTAGTATACTCGTGGTTTTGAGCTGGACAGACGAGAGCTAATGTGGACTAAGCCGCAAGAAGTAGTCCACTCTCTCATCTGTCACCCTGCCCAATCTATCAGATTAGGTATTGAAGCAGGTCTCTTTAGGAATATGTGTTAGGTTGAGCTGGACAGATAAAACTGTTGAGTTCATTGACTGGGAGTTCAAGCAGGGTTTCACTCCCTAGCACTGGACTGGTCTAATGCAAGAGTCCTTGTTTCAGAAATGGCTGAGCATGGAGGCTTCATGGTTTTTCTTAGAGCCTATAACACTGAGCTTCTAGGGAGAAAGCATGTGGTGTCACAGGATGCGTCCTAATTGGTTGCTGTTGCATTTAGGTTTCTCTGGGTCGAGACCCACTGAGTCTTTCAGTGCTTAAGGTTGTGCTTAGTGAGCTATGGAGACGTTAATACCAACTGCGCCATGCTGACCAATGCCTGCCTGTGTGCTGTGAAGGTCACCAAGCACAACCTTCCTTCAGAAAAAAATGTATCTGATGACACGTAATGCAGGCACCCTTTTGAACACTCGGGCGCTCCATGTGACGTCATCGGACTGCCGTCGGCCGATAAGATTGATGTGAATTCACATGTGCTTCAGACACCGGGTTCCATCCCCATAGCGTCAACACTATAAAAATTTTGGATAAAAAAAACAAAACCTTTAATTGAATTACTGTAACATTCTTAAAAAATGTTTTTTTTATTTATTAAATGTTACAAAACTTTAAATCAGTTGTTTCAATTGGCTGGCATGGGCTTGCCTCACCTTTGTTAGATGAATTTATAAAAACAGAGGATGGATTGTGGCATTGGTAACTAGGTCTATCATTAGAGGGTTTGCAAGGTGCCATATAGGCAATCAATTTATAGACAAAATAAACATGTACTGTAATTGTGAGTAAGTATTGGAATAGCTAACCCATGTCAATAAGACTGTTCTACAGCTTATAACAAACCAGATGTGTAAACATTTTACTTAGGTATTTTAAATAATGTGTCTGGGGTATTTGTATTTTATCTAGATTTGTATTTATATTTGAGTATGTGCCTCGTGTGTACCTGCCTAGGGACTACAGATGTACATTAGCAATGTTGCTATAAACTGGCTTGTTTACATTTAGCATTTTATACTAATGTTCATTAACATGCATTGTCCCCATCAAATAAATAAACTGACGCAGTGTCTTGTTCCCTTCTCAGGGAACCGGGTTACATATCTAACCCTAAGATGTTATATTAGATTTTTTACAAGAAATGAGGACACACCCAAAAGAAGGTTTTGAGGTTTTTTGTTAGGTTTCGCTTCTGGGTACAAATTTGTCCCAAAAATATTGATAAGTAGACATTCACACACACAAACAAACAAACAAACAAACAAATAAACAAAATGTGCTCATGAAGGTTTCTTTCAAGAATTTATTTAGCTGAATCAGTTGATAATCTCTTTGTTGTGATAAAATATAAAAATAAATCAATTTTGATTAAAAAAATTGAAACGTCATTATAGAAAAAGTTTATTCAAATTATTGAATGTACAAATTGCATGCTTGATATAGCCTATTTTTGGGGTGGAAAAGGGACAAATCAGTGAAAAGTATGACATTAATCCAAAAATCCAACATTTATGGTGGCCGAGAGAGCTCAATGTGCAAGAAAACACATGCAAACAGAAAAAACACCAGTAAATTAAGAAAACATCTTCATCAGTTTGACAACACATGGCTCCCTGGTCCCTGTGTTTGCACAACAGATCTCGCGAGTGAGCTAGAATGAGCCAGTCATCGAGATAGTTAAGAATGCGAATGCCCATTTCCCTTAGTGGGACAAGGGCACCCTCTGCGACTTAAAGATGCAGCGAGACAGGAACAGCATGAAGGGGAGGACCTTGTGCTGGTACACTCGACCAACAATTGCACCGCAATTGCAAGCTCCACTTGAGAAATCTCCAAGTACCCCTTGGCAGCCCCACCATCAAGGGTAGTGGAAGTGGAGGAGGCTGCAAAGCGGCTTCAGGGAGTGAAAGGGGCCTTCCACGACTTCTGCACCTCCTCATGCCTTTCTGGGAAGAAAGGCACTGGGGCGGAACAAGGCTGTGAACTGTGTGACCCGCACCCAGGAACCAATCATCCAACCGCGAGCGCTCAGGACAAGGTGGAGGGTTCCACTCGAGTCCAATGCCCAGGGCGGCCAGGGCAAGCAGGGCAGTCAACTCTGTATCTGACTCAGCATGAGCGACAACGTCCAAAGGGGGAAGCTCAGCTTCATCTTCCTTTGCAGAGGACAATACAATACTCTCTAGTGCAGCTATCGACATCTGATCCTAACCCCCGGAGCAGCGAATGACATGCTGCGTCCCTTGTGAGAAGGACTCGCAACATCACTCAGCAGCTCGACGGCACACGACACTGCAGAGGAGAGGGATAGCCCAGAGTGGTAACCACTCAGAGGGGACTCTAGCCTTCACGACGAAGGAGAGACGGAACCACAGTGTTGACGTCGCCTACATGAACGTCATCTCAGAATGCTCTTGCCCCAGGCACGTGAGACAGCAATCGTGGCCGTCAGATGAAGAGGTCTTGGACTGCAATGGAAATCTGGGAAATCTGGGAAATTTTTTGGGAAATCTGCTCTGTGCTGAAGTGCCCTGGGGAATTCCACTGCACTTAACTGCGCACTGCTCTTTGATGGTGAAACCCGCTGAATAAGCAGTGATGTAATAAAAATCCGTGATCCATTTTAACGGAAGTGAGAGACTGCAAGTGTTGAATGGTTATATATCTCCTAAATGCGAATTGTGTCATTTTTTTTGCAACACACCAGCTTATTCATAACCTTAAGGCTAACATATTCATACTAAAACCTAAAATAAAAAAAAGTGCATTTAGATTTCAGGGGGCCTTTAAAACTCAGAGGTGATCGGGGCTCCCAAGTGAGATCCCATTTGTCAGTCTTTTCGAAATTACATCAAGAGTGACTGACAGATAGGGAACTGAATAAAACCAGACTTTCTTTCCAGCACAAGCTACATGACCATGAGTAAAGTGTGCAGTTGTACAGAAATGCACACTACATGTAAGTACAGCATGCAAGCACCTCTTGTTGTGAAGTGATGCAGTCACACAGTCACTTTGACCGTGAAGCTTCGATCACTAATCTGCAGGGATTTACCTCTGCTGGGGCTTTTCTGCTATTTTTAGCCTGGAGGAGAATGAATACTGTAAACCATCCTGAGGACCAAATCTCACCACCTGAGAGGCTCTGGGCTTCATGATCATATACTGTGCATTAACTCTGTGTGCAGAAGGCTATGTGTCTTCATGCCATGCCTCCAAAAATGATATATATATGGAGTAACTTTCCCACTGAAAACACCTGCTTTGAGGCAGTGTTATTTTAGTATCATTGATATACTACTATAGATTTTGATAAAAAAAAAAAAATTATATTTTATTTTCATATTTTCTATTATCACATTAATTTAAGTCAAAGCTTTAGTAATTGTGGTGTTTTTGTTTTTTAATTAATTTTTATTTACTTTTATTTAATGTATTGCTTTTAGTTTATTTAGTTTTAGTGAGTGGTTAGCTGTGATTTCTTAACCGGGTATGCCGAGTGTCCTCCAAAATGAGCTTAGACAGACTCGACATTAGAAACGGCACTAACGAGCTGAAAAGATAACACAGATGCCATGCACCAACTTAAAAATAATACACTTTTCAAACTTTTTATGCAACCCTTAGCATGATTATGATCACTTTTTTGCTTTAGTAAAAGTTTCAAATTAAATCTAAAGGGGGGATTTATTAGACTGTGGCTGTCATAAGCTGTTATACCAAGCTTCAACAGCTCTGGCTGAGCTGTGATATAAACACAACTTTATTGGCTAATTTAAAAACAAAAAAAAAGCCATTAATTGATTAAGTTGTACACCTGTGGCTTGTTTTGTTGCTTGGTTTGCTTGTGTATTTAAAGCTGCAGTCCGTAGCTTTTTTGGGGTTAAAAATGATTCAAAATACATATTTGAGAAAATACATAACCAGCCAGTGTTCAGAACTATCTGCTTGCCGTAGCTCGATTAAAAGCGGTAAGCTTGTAATAATGTTTTTAATTTCAGTGGTACTGGTGGATTTCCGCGGGAGATTCGAGCATGTCTTTGCGTCATTACGTCACATCTGTACACATAAAGAAGAGTCTCGGCTAGTAGGCTATATTGAGTGTGAGGATGTTGGAGGTGGAGATTTATAGCCTTTTCTCACAGCACTGGATATAATTAAACTTATCAATTTGATGGCGGATCCAGAAAGGTTCAAACGACAATCATCAGTGACAACTACAGATTCACTCGCTGTAACATGCAAAATACTTCGTTCAGACTTCAGAGTGGCTACAGAAAAAAAGAGACTGCAACCGGACCCATGCGAAAACAAGGATACATATCGGAAGGACATTACATGTAGTCACGCAATGCTGACGTTGAACATTAACAATTTGAGAATAGAGTTTTGCGTGATATGATAACTCATAAGCGATTGTTAGATTTAATCAGCACGATTTACTGCAATGTCAGAACCAGAACAATGTTGTGTTTCTTACTAGTGGTGTGTTTCATACTAGTTACTAGTATGGATGTTTCTTACTAGTTCAGATGAATTTTCCAGTGAAAATTATTATGTTGGTCATACTTCCAAAAAGAATAATCTGTGATTGTGAATGACAGTATCCACACCGGCGCGGCGACTGACAGCGGCACACTCCCCTCAAACACTGTGTTCATCCGCGCTGTGCCGTGTCGAGGGTGTCGAAGTACAACTCACGTAAAGTTGACAATTCCACGAATGACTGCAATTGCAGATTTCGAACAGAGATGGCGACAAAGAGGAAAAACGCCGGACTGCAGCTTTAATGACCTAATAAAATATTTCAACTCAGATCAATATTTCGTGTCTAATTATTTACTTATGTGGCAAGTAGGCGTGTAATAGGCGGGATAATGTACACCAGCAGGTTGCACATAGACATGCATCACCTGATCGCCCTGTCAGGGTTTATTCTGAGATAACTGGCTGGATGTACATTAAACATCACAAAACGCCAGAAGGGTTTCCCAAACCCTTGTTTTTGATGTGATAAAGCTGATAATTCATTGAAATCATAAAAATGTCAAATCAAAATAATTAAAAAAATAAAAACAAAAATAAAACACATACAAAAAAGGTGTGACCATTAACCGACATCTGAAAAGTGTGAGGATGCACATTAGTGATCCCACAAAATTCTGTACTAGTCCCGCCAAAAATATATGTTATATTTTATCCCGCTCCTGCCAAAACTTTCCCATTTACACACACACAAGACGCTTCAGATATCCAGTGACAGACTTCTTCGTGCTGTTATTATGTATTTTGCAGGAACCCACGAGTAATTTTTTTCTCCCACTTCCCACACACATATCAGTGTCTTCCCTCCCATTTGGGAATCCCTGCATTTAATACAAAATAACAATTTGTGCATTTTATTGTGTTTGAAAGATAAAAACCTTCCAAAGACATTGTAATACACAGTTAAGCGGCTGTATTATTGCAAGCAGGGAAAATGCAGAAGCTGAAGTGTGAGTCCTTAAGCAACATTTACTTGCTCGCCAAGCCTCTCATTTCTGTCTAGATCATTTCAAGCACAACAAATGATATATTTTCTTGAGCGCTATAGGTCTCAGATAAGAACGTGCCTCAACTCTCCAGAACTCTTCTGCGGCTTGGAGAAGTGACTTTGTAATTGATAGAAAGACTGAAATGGTATTTTCTTGTAAAACATAATCCAATGATCTTTGTTTTATTTACAACTTTAAAAAAAATCTTTTTTATAGCAGTCTAACTATATTTTATGGCCCAGAGACAGCACAACAAAACCCAACACAGATGGTTAAGTTGGGTCCTTAGTAGGGGTGTAACGATTCATTCGTATTCTCGATGCATCGCTTACAAATCCTGACGATGCATATGCATCAATCTTGAAACATGTATTTTGAATCGTGAATCGTTTATTTCGGTCAATATTCGATTTAAAATGCTAAGAATCGAATAATTTGCGATTCTATAGCGATTCAGTGCTTTAAAACATTTAAACATTAAATGACTACATCAATGGCGTAACAAGGCAACACCGGGCCCTTATGCAGGATTATCAAGCGGGCCCCCCTACTACTGCACGTGATGGCGCATATAAGAGATGAGATGACTGACAAAATCAGGAGTAGCATACGCGTTCCACAACAAAATAAAAAAACACTGTTGACTGCACACCATAACACATTACTCACTGCTATGACTACACACACATAGGCTTAGGTCCAAAGACATAACAAAGATGCTCACTTGCATTACAGCGGCATTTTCCATGCTTTCCTCTGTGCAAAGTTGTCGATTAAATCCTTAAGATCCAGATGGTGCGCACGCGCATTCTCAATTGACAGTATGACAAATTGAGTGACGCAATATGCATGTTCACCCGGGGATTCCACAGTCTCAATTCAAAACAAATTACACCAAAATCCATTGTTCGTTTCAAACATGTATTTAATGATCAGTAAAATATGTTTTTGTCATTATTTATTCAAATAATTTCGAGATAAAGTAAAATGCGATCAGACTAAAAGTAGTAAAATGCGATAGGGCTGTCAAATCAATATCTTCCTGTCACGCGGGCCCCTGATTGGTCCGGGCCCGTAAGCAACCGCGTACTCTGCTTACCGATAGTTACGCCACTGGACTGCATGCGCGAATTAATGAGGCGTTGTGCGGCGTCATTTCGCGTCCTCACAGCTCTCCTTCACATACTCGCTGCACTCTTTACCATCTTTCACTGGATTTCGCTTGCGCTTGGTCCCATATAGCTCTCATCTACTGATTTTTGAGCAGTCCATGTTTGAGCTCTCCTCAGGACAGCCACTGGTGTTCACTTGAGCAGATGACAGATCTCTATCGAGAAAGCAAGCCATTGATAAAGTTGCCATCTCATTGCGCGGGCACTGCTTTGAAATAACGTGTTCGTTGCGTGGAAACTTCGCCGTTATTTTCTTTAAGATAAGATACTGATGTTTTACGGAAATGGGTCATACCCGTCCTGAGCAGTTAAAGTAAAACCCCACATATCCAAGGGTGCACATTTTATTACATGAAAAGAGAAAACGTAGGTGTCTAAAATGCACACGCTTCTGATTAATCATAAATGATGAATGAAATGTAATTTAATGTCGTTAAACTGAATGTACGAAGAAAACTGATGAAATAACTATAACATTAATTACACTGAAATAAGAGCTTGTGGTTTATCCATCAATCAGAAGCACATTGAAGTTGCATTCGTAATCATTAGCACAAGCTTAGACACCCGGCGCGTTTTCTTTCAGAAGCACAAGGAAAATGTTCAGTATAAAGAGAACAAGGAGTAGCTATTCCATGAGGAAAAGTTAGTTAAGGTTTAGTTGGGAAAGTTCATGGTATTTTTAGTCTCACAATGGAAGGATGTTTAATGTACCAGGAACACTTTAAGGTTGTGTATCCATTAACACTATATCCTAAAAAATAGTTAGCATGATGAACTAACAGCCTTTTAAAATCTTGCTTTACATTTCTACAAATGCTAATTTATAGGCTTTGGAAATGTTTTTTATAATAATAGATTCATTAAAAACTATCATGAACTAACGTTAACAACAATAGACAAAATGTCGTTGGTTTTTTTGTTTTGTTCCAACTCTCTGACCCCCAAAGGCAGCTGTATAATTCACACCCTGACTAAGACCCATTGGGGGAAGCATTTAAATAATCCTATGAATGCATATAAAAAAATGGAGGATCGAATCGAATCGATTCGAATTTTAATGTGAATTGCATTGAATCGAATCTTTCTGAATTTGCAAAAATCGTTCTTGAATCGAATCGAAAACCGATGAATCGTGAATCGAATCGATTCGCTGCCTACCCAAAGATTCACAGCCCTAGTCCTTAGTGACCAGCAGCAATGATTGTGAAAAACTCACCTCATTAGAGCCTCTTCTGTATCATCTCTTCTCTCCGCTCTCCTTTTCTCTTGCCCTTTCCTCAACTCTTTCAAGTGTGGGCACTGAAATTTCTCCCTTTATTCTCATCTTCCCCCAGGGTCCTCATTATTTGTTTGCTCTGGGTTTCCACTGGTGACTGCTCTCGTAAAATGTCATGACACAGTATGAACAATTTATTATATTACATTGCATGTGCTGTCCATTAGCGACCCAGCTACAATTCCAGAGTGTTTCAGATGCTTTTGTGTGTACATTTACATTTACATTTACATTTAATCATTTAGCAGACGCTTTTATCCAAAGCGTCTTACAAATGAGGAGAACAATAGAAGCAATGAGACCAGCAAGAGGGCAACAGTAACAGTGCTGTAACAAGTCTCAGTTAGTCTAGCACAGAACACATAGCAAGGTTGTTGTTTTGTTTGTATAAATCAGAAAAACAAAACAAATAGAATAGAAAAGGTACAGTGGAAACGCGGCTAATGAGGGAGTAAGAAGTGTGTGCTCTTATAGGGCTGGTAATTGGTGAGGTGATTGGGAACATGTGTGACTGGTTAATACTCAGGAGATTGTGAGCTTTGGGTGACAGTGAAACCTGGCGAAACCTGTAACAACTTTACAATAAGGTTCCGTTAGTTAACATTAGTTAACTGCATTAGTTACATGAACCAACAATGAAAAATATGTCTAAAGCATTTATCAATCTTTGTTATACATTATTAAATGTATAAGTAATACATTATCAGATACAACTTTTGATTTGAATAATGTTATTTAATGTACCAAAGCTGGCATGAACTAACAATGAACAGTTGTATTTTTATTAACAAATGGTAACAAAGATGAATAAATACTGAAACAAATGTATTGCTTATTGTTCGTTAATGTTAGTTAATGCATTAAATAATGGTAACTAATTGGACCTCTATCCCTTTCTCCCACTGCTGTACTAGGAAGTCAATTTCACAACAACTATTTTAGGTTAACAAGTCACACCATCCAAATGTGAACCTCACTGATGTCATGAAGTTCCTCTGCTAAAGGCCTGTATCACACATACTGCATCTGAGCATCAATTGCAAGAGCAGGTAGTGTTGTGCTTTCATGCTGACAGCATTTCTGAAATTTTTGGGTTACTACTTTGACTGCAATGAATATTTCGCGAATGATGAATTTACATCCAAATGATGAACTTCACAGAAATCAAATGCAAAAGCTATAGACTGTTTAAAACATCTGGATTCAGCCATGTTTACTGAACAGAATGTGTTAATGTGCCTGTCGCTGTGTTAAACCTGCATCAAGTTCTGTGAAAATTGAGGTATTTGAAAACAATGATGATATTTACACCCATGTGCCTGGTATGTGCTATTCATTATGTGCTATGCACTATACTGTCAAGGGATGGCTGCATACAAGCGCATGAAAAAGGAGATGAGTAAAAGAAATAGCAAACACAACCATAAACACTGATAATACTAGACGATGAACTGAACAGATAATTAGAAGAACAGAAACAGGTATGGCATTAATTAACAAATGATCAGGAACAAGGGCCAAACAGAAACAAAGAGAAAACTAAAACTAAACAGAACATACACGTTACAGTAGTCCCCCCTCCCAGAAGGCGCGTTCTTGTGCCATAACTCATGATCCAGCTGTAGAGGGAGGGAGAGAGGGAGGGGATGAGCTTTGGAGGGGGGTCTGCACTGGTGACGGACGGGGACCAGGAGGAATCGGTGGAGAGAGAGACCATGGTGGAGCCGACAGTGGGTGGAGCTTCGGGGGAACCCAGGAACTGACTGACAGAGGCGGAACTAGGTTGAGTGGAGTATCCAGCAGAGCAAAGAGGCAGATGGACCAGGTCAATATTCATGGCCTGGAAGCCAAAGGTGGAGCTGCTGGCTCACGGGACTGAAGCAGAGGTGGAGGCTACGGAGCCAGGATTCTGAGCAGAACCAGAAAATATGAACATATCACACCAGTCCTCAGGTCTTTACACTGGCTCCCAGTTACATTTAGGATTGATTTTAAAGTATTATTACTGGTATATACACTCACCTAAAGGATTATTAGGAACACCATACTAATACTGTGTTTGACCCCTTTTCGCCTTCAGAACTGCCTTAATTCTACGTGGCATTGATTCAACAAGGTGCTGAAAGCATTCTTTAGAAATGTTGGCCCATATTGATAGGATAGCATCTTGCAGTTGATGGAGATTTGTGGGATCCACATCCAGGGCACGAAGCTCCCGTTCCACCACATCCCAAAGATGCTCTATTGGGTTGAGATCTGGTGACTGTGGGAGCCATTTTAGTACAGTGAACTCATTGTCATGTTCAAGAAACCAATTTGAAATGATTCGAGCTTTGTGACATGGTGCATTATCCTGCTGGAAGTAGCCATCAGAGGATGGGTACATGGTGGCCATAAAGGGATGGACATGGTCAGAAACAATGCTCAGGTAGGCCGTGGCATTTAAACGATGCCCAATTGGCACTAAGGAGCCTAAAGTGTGCCAAGAAAACATCCCCCACACCATTACACCACCACCACCAGCCTGCACAGTGGTAACAAGGCATGATGGATCCATGTTCTCATTCTGTTTACGCCAAATTCTGACTCTACCATCTGAATGTCTCAACAGAAATCGAGACTCATCAGACCAGGCAACATTTTTCCGGTCTTCAACTTTCCAATTTTGGTGAGCTCTTGCAAATTGTAGCCTCTTTTTCCTATTTGTAGTGGAGATGAGTGGTACCCGGTGGGGTCTTCTGCTGTTGTAGCCCATCCGCCTCAAGGTTGTTCGTGTTGTGGCTTCACAAATGCTTTGCTGCATACCTCGGTTGTAACAAGTGGTTATTTCTGTCAAAGTTGCTCTTTTAACAGCTTGAATCAGTCGGCCCATTCTCCTCTGACCTCTAGCATCAACAAGGCATTTTCGCCCACAGGACTGCCGCATACTGGATGTTTTCCCTTTTCACACCATTCTTTGTAAACCCTAGAAATGGTTGTGCGTGAAAATCCCAGTAACTGAGCAGATTGTGAAATACTCAGACCGGCCCGTCTGGCACCAACAACCATGCCACGCTCAAAATTAATCACCTTTCTTTCCCGTTCTGACATTCAGTTTGGAGTTCAGGAGATTGTCTTGACCAGGACCACACCCCTAAATGCATTGAAGCAACTGTCATGTGATTGGTTGATTAGATAATTGCATTAATGAGAAATTGAACAGGTGTTCCTAATAATCCTTTAGGTGAGTGTAAATCATTCAATGGGTTAGGACCTCAATATATTGCAGATATGCTCACTGAATATAAACCCAACAGATCACTCAGATCATTAGGATCACATCAGCTAAAAATACCAAGGGTTCACTCTAAGCACGGAGAGCCTGCTTTTAGCTATTATGCCAGCCGCAGCTGGAACCAGCTTCCAGAGGAGATCAGATGTGCTCCTACCAGCCTCCCACTGCTTACATTCCGGGGAGGAAAACACAACTGCCTACATTCTAAAGGATAAGAGAAAATGCCTCTTCTGGAATCTACTTGCTGCACTAACTGCCACAGACTTTTACAAAGGATTGTAGCTCTTGAAACAAAGTTATTTGTGGGACCACCAAACCAGACGGAACACACAACAGAGCTTCATCATGGACGCCCTCAGCCTACAGCCGGTGAGTCCCATGAATCTAGTCCTCCTCGACAGGCCATACTGAGTGTAGGGAAACAAGCCGATCGACTTACAAATCGGTGGCACAAACAGGGAGCGAGACCCAAAGGCACTCGAGACATCAGATTGTCACGAGCATCACATATTGCCGCAGTAGCCTCCTCTACCCCGGATAAGGCTCTGACAAGGATTGCAAATACTGGTCTCCTACCACCGCCTATACATCTCGAGAACAGATTTGAAGTATTAGTGAATGTAAATGAGGAATCCCCAAACATGATGAATGTGTTTGAACAAAGACTGAATCAGCCAGTAGCTAACACTGATGCTAACTGGCGCTCAAGGTCAAGCAGACAGCGGCACTCAACTCAGAGCGCAGCCGAGCACAGGACTCTGATAGTGGGTGACTCCATAATCAGAAACATTATTAGCAGGGATACAACTACGTGCTGCCTTCCACAAGCAACGAGTTCTGATGTAAACAGGGAACTTGAGAACATTCTGATAAAACATAAGACTGCAAATCGACTCATCATTCATGTGGGGAAAAATGATATTCATAAAGAGCAGTCAGAACTCCTTAAGAAGGATTTCAATGAACTTTTTGAAACACTCAAAAGACTGAAAGTACAAACATTCATCAGTGGACCACTCCCAGCAAGAGGAACAAACAGATTTTCAGGGTTGCTTGGGCTTAATACATGGCTCCAAAAAACCTGCAATATAAAAGGAGTAAACTTCATTGACAACTTCAATCTTTTCTGGAGTCAGAGGCAACTGTTTCAACAGGATGGGCTCCACCCAAACAAACTTGGTTCAAGAGTGCTGAAGGACAATATCTACTTCTCCCTCAATCATCCTTCTGCAGTGTGTGCCAATACACTCAACCTGAATGGCACACACACACCTGGACACAGTATGAATGACCACAGGACTTCACCTCAGCACCTGGATGGACATGCAGCTAACACGTCAAGCAAGGACAATGATAACACCACTCAGCCAAAACAACCTCTGCTCACGGACACAATCTCAGCTGAGCCCTGCCCACAGAGCTCACCACAGACAGACTGTGACATACTAGAACTGCTCCAACATTCAGCACCCAAGGACGACTTGCTGGAAAACCAGGACAGCATTTTACAGCCTCCAATAACACCAGAGAAACAGCCCCCTCCAGCCTCTACCCTATCACCAGACACGTTATCCCTGTCTCCAGCATCTCCACAGCATCTTCTGTGTTTCTCAGAGAAAATGGAAAAACTGGTGTTTGCTGGAACCAAACTATCTGCAAGCCCCCAGACATCAACCAAAAAAAGTCAGGCCCCAAAACCAGATTCCCAGTGAAATGCTCTCAGACAGCAAGTGCAGTGAGTTTGCTTCTTTCTTCTCTGAGAAAATTAATAATATCAGAAAGGTGATCAGCACATCATTGAGCCGCACTGGGGTCAGACAGTTCAGACCACAACCTGAGAATGTAGTTACTATGTCTAATTTCAAAGAAATTGATGGCAAAATTTTGGAAGAAACCATACAGCGCCTTAAAACATCAACCTGCATCCTTGACGCACTCCCCACATCTTTCTTCAAAAGTGTGTTAAACAGTTTAGAAGCAGATCTCCTAAAAGTGGTTAATGCCTCACTTCTCTCTGGGAGTTTTCCAAACTCCCTGAAAACTGCAGTTGTCAAGCCCCTCTTGAAAAAGAGCAATCTGGATAAGACTATATTAAGCAATTATAGACGGATTATAGACTTCCTTTCATAGGCAAGATCATTGAAAAAGTTGTCCTCAATCAGCTGAACAAATTCTTAAGCTTGAATAGATACTTTGACAATTTTCAATCTGGATTCCAATCGCATCACAGCACAGAGACAGCGCTCATAAAGATAATAAACGATATTCGCTTAAATACTGATACAGGCAAATTATCAGTACTGGTACTACTCGACCTCAGTGCTGCATTTGACACTGTCGATCACGACATACTTCTTGACAGGCTGGAAAACTGGGTGGGGCTTTCTGGGATAGTCCTAAAATGGTTCAGATCATACTTAGAAGGGAGAGGTTATTATGTGAGTATAGGAGACCATTAATCTGAGTGGACATCCATGACATGCGGAGTCCCTCAAGGCTCAATTCTTGCACCACTCCTATTCAACCTGTATATGCTCCCAATGAGCCAAATAATGAGAAAGAACCAAATCTCTTACCACAGCTATGCAGACGACACACAGCTCTACTTAGCCCTATCGCCTAACGACTACAGCCCCATTGACTCCTTGTGCAAATGCATTGATGAAGTAAACAGTTGGATGTGCCAAAACTTTCTTCAGTTAAACAAAGACAAAACTGAAGTCATTGCGTTTGGAAACAAAGAGGAAGTTCTTAAGGTGAATGCATACCTTGACGCTAGGGGTCTAACAACTAAAAATCAAGTCAGGAACCTTGGTGTGTCTCTAGAGTCAGACCTTAGTTTCAGTAGTCATGTCAAAGCAATAACTAAATCAGCATACTATCATCTGAAAAATATTGCAAGAATTAGATGCTTTGTTTCAAGTCAAGACTTAGAGAAACTTGTGCATGCTTTCATCACCAGCAGGGTGGATTATTGTAATGGACTCCTCACTGGCCTTCCTAAAAAGACCATAAGACAGTTGCAGCTTATACAGAACGCTGCCGCCAGGATTCTGAGCAGAACCAGAAAATATGAACATATCACACCAGTCCTCAGGTCTTTACACTGGCTCCCAGTTACATCTAGGATTGATTTTAAAGTATTATTACTGGTATATAAATCATTCAATGGGTTAGGGCCTCAATATATTGCAGATATGCTCACTGAATATAAACCCAACAGATCACTCAGATCATTAGGATCACATCAGCTAGAAATACCAAGGGTTCACTCTAAGCATGGAGAGTCTGCTTTTAGCTATTATGCCAGCCGAAGCTGGAACCAGCTTCCAGAGGAGATCAGATGTGCTCCTACAGTAGTCACATTCAAATCCAGACTCAAAACACATCTGTTTAGCTATGCATTTACTGAATGAGCACTGTGCCACTGTTCGTCCGACTGTTTTTACTGTACTTTATTTTATTTTTTAATCTAAACTGTTTTAATTATTCTTATTTGTTTTGATTATTTTAATTTCTTTATTCTAAACTGTTTTAATTATTGTTATTTCTTTTTTTTTTTTCTTCTATGTAAAGCACTTTGAATTACCATTGTGTATGAAATGTGCTATATAAATAAACTTGCCTTGCCTTGCCTTGCCTTGCCTTACAGTAGTTACATTCAAATCCAGACTCAAAACACATCTGTTTAGCTATGCATTTACTGAATGAGCACTGTGCCACTAGTCGTCCGACTGTTTTTACTGTACTTTATTTTATTTTTTAATCTAAACTGTTTTAATTATTCTTATTTGTTTTGATTATTTTAATTTCTTTATTCTAAACGTTTTTAATTATTGTTATTTCTTTTTATTTCTTTTTTATTTTTATTTCTTCTATGTAAAGCACTTTGAATTACCATTGTGTATGAAATGTGCTATATAAATAAACTTGCCTTGCCTTGCCTTGCCTACGGAGAGAGGGAGGACAACAGGGAAGGCAGAGGGAAGGAGAAGCCTGGTGGAGCCAAAGGGGTGGAGGGTTGAGGCGCAGCCGGAGACCCGGAGGTCCGTGGCGGAGGCTGAGCAATGACTGACAGAGGTTGAGACGGAGGAACAGATGACCTTGGAGGTGGAGAGCCGAGGAGCTGTACAACACCATCGTGGCTGATGGATCCAGGGGACTGGCCCTTACCAGCGGAGGAAATGGGATTAGGAAAGGAGGTGGGAACATAAAGCAGGGAGATTTCCGGACGAGACCGGAACATCCAAATAGTCGGACGGGACCAGTGAAGAAGACGAAGATTCGAGGGTGGGGGCTTGGGTGGGAACTGGATCCATTGTCCATAGATCTAAAAGGCACAGATCCAATTGATGCACAGTAATTGATGCACTTTTACCTTGTTTGATTCATGAAAGTCCAAGTCGTATTTGAAGTTAAAACCATGGATTCAGTTTATTTCCATCATACTCAATTGTTCTCCAGACAAACTTCATTGCACATGTGACTTTGTACTGGTATTGAACGGTGTGTGCGTGTGCATGTGCGTATGTGTATGTGTATGTGGTCAAAAACTGTCTGTGCTTCCGGGTAACATCTGAGGAACCAAAGATTGGTTCCTATTTATACTAAAAGCGCTAATTGGCTCTTACAGTAAAGTCTATATTAAATCCAAATGAAGGAGAAGTATCAAACATAAGCATAAACACTGACGATAACCAATGATGAACTGAACAGAACTTTAAATACCAGGAAAATAATTGGAAGAACAGAAACAGGTATGGGATTAATTAACTTATAATCAGCAACACAGGCAAACGGGAACAGAGAGAACTAAACCTAAACAGAACATACATGTTACAGTCACAGTGTTGCTAAAGATAAATGTTACTTTACATTCCGACAAAGATGACAGAAAATTTACTCTCAATTGCTCTCCAGTGGCAAAACATTTAAAAAAAATTGGATTTTAGACCTGGAAATTGGATTTTAGAATTGGAGTGTGACCTGGACGCTCCAGTAAGTGGTGGGATATTTTGCTAATAAAATGATTGTGCCAGAAGAATAGCGTGAGAACTGTATTATGTCTGGTCTCCCTTTTATTTTTTATTTTTTGTGCATCTGATGTAAAGCTGATTTTAGCATTTTCTGATGTTTCAATGTGGATGAGAATCTTTTGGAACACGCTATGTGTAAGGACACACTTATCTTGTAACAGTGATGGAGTACTCGAGTCCTGGACTCGGACTCGAGTCCGACTCGAGTCCTTATTCTCTGGACTCGAGTCCGACTCGAGACTTCATTCTCTGGACTCGTGACTCGACTTGGACTCGCGGACTGATGACTAGTACTTGGACTCGGACTCGGACTCGAGAATATATAAAATCGGACTTGAGCATTCATCAAATGAATGACGCTGTTTCACTCACTGACGTCACTCACTTTACGCTGCATTCTCGTGAGAGAGATAGCGTCACACTCATTTAACACTAGATAAGTTAATTATTTAACAAGATCCACTCTTTTCCTGCGGAGTTACAACTGCTTATAGCACTGCATTTTCTGTTTTTTGCCGCAGTTACATAGGGATTTAGCTTGCTTTTCAAAATTTCAAAATTGTTTTTCTTTTACCATATTCGTCAAGAAGAATGCATTTCTCCTCCTCTGTCCAATTAGTCTTTCTTTTTTGTTTTCTTTATCCATTCCAGTTGACTGTTCATCCAAAAATGTATTTAAACAATTAAATAAATATAATCGTGCCACAGCTAGTTGACAATGATTTGAACTAAGGTCAAAGGCAATTCTAGTGATGTCATACACATTTCTAGCTGCAAGAAAGAGTGCCTGAAAAATGTTGCTTGATTTGGCTTATGTGTATATAATTTCGAGTCGGACTCGAACACGGGACTCGAGACTCGACTCGGACTTGAACTCAGGTAATGGTGACTCGACTTGGACTCGACTCGGACTCTTCTTTGGTGACTAGGAGTTGGACTCGGACTCGAACACTGGGACTCGAGACTCGACTCGAACTCGACAGTTGGTGACTCGACTACAACACTGCCTTGTAACTACATGGAACAAGAGGGTAAAAAGCACCACTTTAATTTACAGCCCGCAATTTCACACTTTACCCTGTAACTAAATGGAACAAGAGCATATTTCCCCAGAATTAAAAAAAAACTGTTAGTTTTACTCGCCTTGAAACATGTATGCCCAAACTAATACATCTGCACTTTTGCTATCAAAAAAAGTATTGTATAAATGCTCAGATATCTACCCTGTAATTTTTAAAAAGTCTATATGTATTGGTACACTATTACAAAAAGGTACAAATGTTGTCGCTAAATTGCTCCCAAATATAAGATTGTTGTATCATAATAGTAGAATAAGTACCCCTTAGTTCTAAAATACTTCAAGTATAAATAATTTGTTAATTCTCCTGACTGTTACCTCTTAATTCCCAAAACTTTACATTTTGTTCCCTTATACTTACACACAAGTACTTTATAGGTACACTATAATTACCAAACGTTACACTGTAAATTAGTTTTAACTACACAGTACTTTTGCGGGCTGTAATCTAAAGCGTTACCAAAAGATTCTATTAACGTTACTGAAAGAAGTCAAAGTTCAGAGAACGTTCCCTGTTGGCTGGGTACTTTTATTCACTGAGGAATTGCTGGTTATTTTACAAGTAATTACAAAGAAATTCTTACAAAAGAAACACATTGAATTCAAATTTGAAGTAGATAGACTGAAATAGGATTATCTTGTAAAACAAACTCCAATAATCTTTGTTTTGTTTACAATTTCGAAAAAATATTTCTTTTTACAGTCTAGATTAACATTTGCATTTTCAACATGTTTTCCATTGAGTTACATTGAATCTGCTTCTGTGACATAGTACAGCATTAATATGAGTGCTGAAATACATAAGCACTGCTCAAGCCTCACAGATGCAGGATGTGTGAAAAACACCAAAGGCTTGGAGCGAATGTTCAGGGCACAAAGTCATCTAACATATGCTTTTCATCCATAAAGACTAACAGGACATTAATTGCAGGGACAGTCCACCTGAAACCCCTTTGGAAATCCTCTCATGTCACATCTCTGCTCAGGTCAGTGCACTGGCAGCCAACAGAGGCCAGAGTGAAATTCAGGACACACAAGGACTGTGAATAATTATGTACTCACTTAAACCTTGAACAACATTCTCATTAACATAACAACTTTACTTATTATTAATAATAAAAAAAATGTATACTGAAAATAACTAAACATTATTTACAGCTTTCTAGCCATTTATAAACCCGCATCTGCAAAGGAGACAAAACAATATCACTCTAGTGAACATTTCATCAAATTGCATCTGCAAATTGTTTCAGGTTTTGCAGAAATGTAGAAAGAGTCAGATATTTTCAATAGGTCTGGATTGCTAAATAGAGGTGCAAACTGGGCCAAAACTGGGTTTTGTGATCTTATCGCTCAAACCACCTTCATAGTTAGTCAGAAACAGAAACATTAGTTAGTCAGTTAGTGGTTTGAGTTAGATACTGTATTACCTGCAAATATACAGTACACTCAGGTGAAGTCATAGGCTATAGCTCCTAGCAACTCTCAACTGCTCGATTGTTTATTATTATAAACATTAACATCATAATTCCCTGTAAAGGTACTTTGAAACAATGTGTATTGTGAAAAGCGCAACACAAATACATTTGACTTGACTTGAGGTAAGACTAAAGGGGCTTTCGCACCGGAGAAACCTTTTCATAGTTCCTAGAACTGTTGGTGGACGTTCCCGGATTTTGGCGTATTCGCACCGCAGGAACTAGGAATGATTTTAGTTCAAGGAACACCTTTTGGAGGAACTAATTTACTAATAGCGTCTAAACCAGCGCTATAGGAACTAACAGTGACGTTAGTGTACGCGGATTGGCCGAACGTGTGCAAAACACTGGCACCATAAGAGAGAGTTATAAGGGCACAAACCATCAAACTGACAGTTTTATTGCCCAATAAAATGGTTCCCACGCTCAAGCCACGCCCCTTTCTACCCACCCACCCACTTCCGGTTTGAACACCTCCGTGGGGGTTTTCCCCTGGCCCCCCTCCTCCTCTTTCCACCCCCCTTAGGGTTGTGAGGATTTGAAGGGTGTCAGAGAGAGTTTTATGATTTTAAAAATGTAAAACGTTCAAAATGTTGAAAAAACATTCAAACAATGTGTTTTCAAAGGTTTTTTAAGAAGGTTGACCGTAAGGTTGACGAGGTATGTTCATTGTTTTATCAGAGTCCGTTGTACATTCAAAATCAGCTTTAAAACAGTGTATAAATGTTAAAAGTATAAATTGTTTTCTTATAAATGTTATAGTAAAAATGTCATCAGACAAATATTCGTTTGTACAAAAACGTTGAAAGATGAAGATAAGTTTAACCAGTTTTTGTGTTTAAACGTGTGTGTGTGCGGAGAGTGTAATCTCCGAGGTGCACAATAAAAACACATCTGATCGTACAGGATTCTGGCAGCAATGATAGCAGCAAACTCCGCACACACACACACACACACACACACACACACACGCACACACACACACACACACACACACACACACACACACACACACGCACACACACACACACACACACACTATCACATACTATTGGCTCCATAATGTCTGACCCCCCTATGGCTTGTTTGAAACCATGAGGGGTCTGTTTTTTATTTTTCTCTTTTGAAGTTTTTGGTGAGGTGTGATTTATTTTATTGCATGGGTTATTTTATTTATTGCATGGGTTATCAGCGATGTTTGACCGTTCTATCGTGAGATTCACCATATGTTTTTCTAGTTGTAAAATCAGCTATCAGATCGCATGCTGAGTTGAAAGACGTGTTTCGAGAAAGACGTGTTTCGGGGGTCGTTTTACTTAGGGGGTTGAGGGGAAAAAGCGTATTTTTGAATTTGGGATCTTACGAACACACCAGACTAGCTCATTCGTTTGATATACACTGCGCAAGATCGTCTACAGATTCGATATCCTGGAAAACATGGCCGAAGATCAATATGGTAGGACATAGTCTATTTCGTTTTTTACAAAAATATTATAACACGATGAATGTGTTAGAGGTGTATGTATATATATATATATTTTTTTATTTTTTTATTTTTTATTTTCTTCTCTCCTTTTAAACATGAAACAGCAGAGGGGTCCGAGGGTGTATATTTTGACGAAGATTTGATGGAGATTTTGAACGAGCTTTGTGAGTAAATTTTCCAAACGTTATACATTTTATTGAAAATATTAGTGTTGTTAATATACACCTGTCTGATTTTAGATGTGGAGTCCTTTCCAGACGGTGTTTCACCTGGTGATTTTTTACATACTTATAATGAAAATTCGTTAGAAGTGAATAACTTCGAAAACATATTATCACCCATCCCTAGTCACATGCTAGAGTGCTCAGGGGAGGTATTGGTGAATGTAGCGACCGAGCCATTGGATGAGACTAGTGGGTCGTACGACAACGTCACACCTTGGGGAGCATCAGGGTTCTCCAGTAATGTGTCGACACCCATACGCCACGAAAGCGATACGACTTCGGATGAGGATACGCATCAGGAGCCTTCATCCAGTGACGGGATAACACAATCTGATGGTCGGGGGGGGGGGTCTCAGAGGTTCCGGACGCGGAATTAAGCGTCTTCGAGAAGTTTATGGGGACTATAATTCTGACAACGGGGAAGAGTTAGAATATCCATACGAAGGTGAGCGACGATGTTTTTACCTTATCATATTTTATATTTCCTAGAATTATTTTATATTTCCTAGAATTATTTTATATTTCCTAGAAATCTAAAATAATAATTGAAATGTTTTTTATTTTCCAGATCAAAGCTGTGAGGTACAATGTACGTCCAGCTCAACCCCCTGTAGAAAACGTTTTTCAGACCTATATCACGGATCCGAATCGGTTGCGAACTCTCCAAATGACAATTGTGAGTTGCACATTTTTTTTTAACATATTTTATCTAACAAATATTTCATATAATAACGTATTATTATGTTTCATCTAGTACAAAATTACGATGAGGTACATCACGAAAACGAATCGATTGTGAATTCTCCGGATAACGGTGAGTTAATTTTTTTTTTTTTTTTTTTTTACATTATGTTTTATCTAACAAATAATTCATATAATAATGTAATATTATGTTTCATCTAGCACAAGAATATGACGAGAGGGGTTTAGAGTTTTTCTTACAATCCCAGGATGCGATGTTGGACGCCTTCGATCCTGACCAGGATTCATCAGATAGCGACAGTTCTGAGGACTCTACAGCGTGTTTCAGACCCCCATACTTGTGCTGTGATGTCCAGAACCTGAGTCACGATATGCTTCGAAGCATCAACCGGAATTTTTTACGGATTTTAGAAGTTGCTAATCAACCTTTATCGTTTCAACAAACCGAGGCCATCGTGTACGAGTCCCAAAGCGAGGTTGTCACGCTTCTACACAGAGTGATAGACCAGCAGAATTGCCATACGACTGATTTAAGTAGTGCTGTTGATTTTTTTGCCGTTTGTCACGAACAGGCTTTGAACGAAAACCGGCAATTACGCAGTGAGGTTTTAGCAGTGCGTGGGGAAATTACGCAGGCAAGGGAAGACCTGCAGCTACAGACAATTGCATTGTCGCTATTCTCAGAGAGACTAAATATTCTTCAAAGACTATTACGGGAGTTACATGAAGTCTTCATGAGAAGGTGATGATTATTTCCTTATTTTTTTTTTTTTATTTTTTTTATTCAAACGAGTTGTGTTATTTTGTTTCATTTGATTGTTATTATATCTGTTTTAAAACGTAGTAGTGACTAGTTATTGATGTCGTTGTATTTCTGTCACGAATTGCTGTCAGTAGTCTACATGTTAATGGGGTATTATTGTTTATGTGGTAGTCCCACACATGTTCTGTTTTACACGATTTAAATAAAACATACCAAAATGCTTTCTAAAAGAGCGCGCACAGACTCAGACTCTGAAGCCGAAGAAGCCGAAAGATCTAGACGTCACACTAACAGCTTACGTCTTTTAATAAATGAACAGCTACGAATGATAAACACAGATGACCTAACCACAACCGAACTATTGCGAAATATAATAGCAGAGCAAGAACATTTGGGGGAAATACCCGTACATGACGATAATGAAAGTGCACAGACAGGCGCTGGGGTGTCTGCACGAACGAACCTGCACACCCCTGAGATGCGTTTGAGTCAGACAGAAATACGCAGTCTTGCTACTGAGGGTGGTCGTGTGGGTGATTTTACTATTATCCCGAGACCGCGTTTCAACGGGGTAGAAATTAATAGAACGCTTAATCTCAGCGAGATAGACACAAATGATTTAGCTGCTTTTAATATTCATCTGCATAACATTTTAAATGAGATTGTAGATTTTTCTCAACTGATGGCCGGTGAAACAGCATATATCAACATTGCATTGTCTGGAGAAAGTTTACCCGCGTCCATAAATACCGTTTTAACACCCGAGAATAATCATGATCCATCATTATTTATCGAACAACTTGAACAAGCAACACAGAGTAACAGTGAGATCTGCACAGAAACATCACTATCGTTACAGATTTCAGTAGCTATGGACAGACCTGGAGGGGGTCGTAGAAGAATTACAACTCTTGCGATCAGTGAGAGTGTAGAGAGGAATAAAATGCATTTATTCAGCCCAACAAATTTCGAAAATAATATGTGCTTGAGTTTTTGTCTAGCCTATTTTCTTAACCCGTCGCTTACCGATCAACAATTACAAAAACCGGCGTACGAAATCCATACAAGTTGTGGCTTCACACCACATGATAAAATAGGGTATCACAATTTGGTTGTTTTCGAAAGAAAATATGATCTAAAAATTGTGGTATTTCATCGAGACTGCTCAGGTGCACTACAAGTGTACAAAAACATGGATGAAATTCATCCAAAGACTGTGCATTTGTATACTCATGAGGGGCATTACCATCTAATAAAAAATTTGAAAGGTTTTATAGGGAATAGCTATGTCTGTCAATTCTGCAACAAAGGACACAACGATATACGCACACACAGATGTAAATATGTATGTAAAGTGTGCAATACGGCCGAATGCCGAACACATGCTACAAACTCTAGACAATGTCCAGATTGTCTCAGATATTGTAGCAATACCTTCTGCTACAATACGCATAAAAAATCACGAGTACCTAATGAAAGATCGCAGTGTGACACCCTGCGTTTCTGCTTAAAATGTCACTCTATTTATAGGGTTGTGAGAAGCGATGATAAGATAAAACCCCACACCTGTTCTCCAAAGTGTTGCGTACATTGCAAAGAGGTCTTGCCAGATGATGGCAGCCACGAATGCTATATTCAACCTCTTAAGCCTGAAACACATGATAAAAAATACATTTATTACGATTTTGAAACTATGTTTGAAAATGGCAGGCATACCGCTAATTTTGTATGTGCGATGACACACGACGGTGAGACGTTTGAAGCAGACGGTACAGAATGTGTAGAGCTTCTGGTTAAACACTTTAGACGTACCAAATACGCAGGCTTTACATTCATAGGACACAACTCGTCAGGCTTTGACAATTTTATACTGGTGGAACACCTCGCAAACGAAGGCTTAACACCGAAAATTATTATGCAAGGATGTCGTATATTATACATGTACGATCCTGTGTTTAGACAGCGATTTATTGATTCTTTTCAATTTATCCCAATGATACCTTTTTATCCCAAAAATACCTGCAGCGTTAAATCTAGATGTGTGTGACAAGGGGCTTTTCCCCCATCACTTCAATAGATTGGAGAATGCAAATTACGTGGGAGCGTACCCGGCAAAAGAGTTTTACGGTTATGACACCATGAGTCAAGTCGAGCGCTCTAGATTTGATCACTGGTACGTAGGTGTATCAGGGGTTTTTGACTTCAAAAAGGAGCTCGCTTTTTACTGTCGGAACGATGTGATTATTTTACGCCAAGCATCTATAAAATATCGTGAAGAGTTCATCGAATGTACAAACATTGACCCGTTTAAATCAGTGACACTCGCTGGAACGTGTATGAAAGTATTCAAAACTAATTTCCTTACACGTGACACTCTGGCTCTCACACACAGTCACGCATACATTAATCAGTATAAAACTTTCTCAAACGCGTCTATACAATGGTTGGAGTATCACAAGATGAAACAGAACGCTGAAGTGAAACACGCATTAAACCACGGAGAGGTCAGGTTCGGACCCTACCATATTGATGGGTATTATGTGAGTAGTGAGGGTGTCAAAACAGCTTTAGAGTATTTAGGCTGCTTTTTTCACGGGCATTGTTGCAGATTTAAGGCTGAAGAGATTAATCCCTTATCAAGAGTGTCTTTCGGGGCACTCAGGAGACAGTCGGATGATAAACTAGAAGCCCTTCGTAAAGTGTATTCCTTGCGCGTTATTTCTATTTGGGAGTGTGAACGGGAGGCTGCAAAACAAACAGATCCGGCAGTGATAGAATTTATGAAATCTTACGAAGCACCCGAGAGATTGACACCTCGTGCCGCTCTCTACGGCGGGCGCACAAATGCGTACAAACTATACCACAAAACAGCCGAGGATGAGCGGGTGGATTATTATGATTTCACATCCTTGTATCCGTACGTACAATCATGTAAAACTTATCCTATTGGCCACCCTAAAATAATTTTCAAGGATTTCGAACCTATAGAGAATTATTTTGGGCTTGTCAAAGCCACCGTCCTCCCTCCTCGCAAGCTGTATCATCCAGTACTGCCTTACAGATGCGGTGGTAAGCTAATGTTCCCCTTGTGCAGGACTTGTGCAGAGAACCAGATTCAGACCCCTCAGTGCTGTCACACGGATGAGGACAGGTGCATGACAGGCTCGTGGGTTTCCGTCGAATTACAGCGAGCTATTCAACATGGATATGAGGTGTTGAAAATAGATGAAATCTGGCATTTTGAACAGACATCTGACACCTTGTTCAGTGATTATGTAAATACATTTCTAAAATTCAAGCAGGAAGCCTCAGGCTTTCCCCCACACGTGGTGACAGACGAAGACAAGCAGTCTTATGTCGACGATTATCTTGAAAACCAAGGGGTTCAACTGGACATTTCTAATATTTCACACAATTCTGCAAAAAGATCCATAACGAAGCTAATTATGAATACTTTATGGGGTCGCTTCTCGCTTCGCAGTCATCTCCCCACCGCTGAGCTTCTGACAGAACCTGAAGAGTTCACACAGCGTCTTTTTAGCAACGCGTATGTGATAAAACATTTCTCTTTTGTATCTGACTCCGTGGCTTTAATCCAATAGTCTTACGCACAGCAAGACCCCTCCCCGACTCGTGATGTTAATGTGTTTATCGGGGCATTCACCACCGCATACGCACGACTCGAGCTTTATAATCTTTTGGATAAATTAGATAAGAGAGTCCTTTATTCAGATACAGACAGCATTATTTTTGTATCGAAAAACGGGGATTGGATTCCCGAAACAGGAGCATATCTGGGGGAACTCACGAGCGAATTAGAACCGTCAGACTATCTGGTTGTATTTTCGGCATCAGGACCAAAATCTTATGGTTTTGCAACTAAAAATGGTCATACGTGTCTCAAAGCTAAAGGGATAACGCTTCATGCTAAGAACGCACAAATAGTTACGCTGCAGAGTCTGATAGGTCTTGTGCGCTCGTATGTTGCGTCAGGTGTCAGTACGCACCTGCTCTCTAGCACGGACACCATCACACGCAATAAGTCGCGCTTCACGCTGCATAATAAAACAGTTGTGAAGACCTTCAGAATCGTGTATGACAAGCGTGTCCTTCTACCAGACTACACAACACTGCCTTACGGGCAATAGTGGCAAGACTTTTTCTGTGAAGACTCTAATGTATAACTCAGACAGAATGTGTTCTGTGAAGTTTGATAATTTTGTGTACATATATACATCCTGGCAGCCTTTATACGATGAATTGTTGCATGCTTTTGATATTAAATTCATTGAAAACATTCCTAAGAAGCTGTCTGACGAATCTTTATTTCCTCGCGATAAAAGATCCCTTTTAATCCTGGATGATGTCATGTCTCAAGCAGCGTGCAATTCTGAAGTCGAGAGGGTTTTTACGCAGTACACACATCACAATGGGATTAGTTGCTTATTATTGGTGCAGAATCTTTTTTTCCAGGGTAAATCTACCAGAACAATAGGGCTTAACGCAAATTATTTAATCATATTTAAAAATCCTCGAGATAAGCAACAGATCGGTGTTTTGGGTCGTCGGATGTTTCCGGGTAATACACATTTTTTCATCGAAGTGTACCAGGATGCAACCGAGAGGCCTTACAGCTATTTACTGATAGATTATAAACCGCAAACACCTGAAAGATTTTGTCTCAGAACAGATTTACTGTCTGACTATCCGGCGGTCTACGTCCAGAAAGGAGTTTAACATGAGTTCGAGACTTTCCAGAAATCTGTACCTTTTAAAGTTATTATACAAGAGCTCACCCAGACAGCGAAACGCTATTCTCCATTCAGCACCTGACGAGCTTATACTGGCTCTCTGCGAAGTCGCTCTCAATATTCTTCACGGTAAGATCCCTCTAACTGCGAAACAACATGGATCTTTAAAAAGGAGAAAGACTGAGATAAAGTACGTCGCTAATAAAAAGATCAACATAACCAGAAAGAGGCGTATGATTCATCAAAAAGGAGGGTTTCTACTACCTCTTCTAAGTGTAGCTTTACCTTTCATATCTAGTCTGATAACTAGAAGCTAAATCTGAAGAGAATGGAGCATACTGAAAAAATGTATCTAATGCCAAAGCATCAATTGGACAGACTAAGGTCTGCACAAACACCTCGCGAAAATATCCATACCCTTGTGGAGGATCATCTGGATTCAACTATTAGAGAGATATTGCAGAAACACGATCTGAACACGTACGAGAAGGCAAAACTGTACACCAATGCTTTACAGCGATATCTTAGCGTGGTGAAGCACAATGATATGGAAAGTAGCACGCTGACCTTCACACACCCACCCGTTGAGACCGAGACCAGTGAGATCGCTCATGCATCAGATAGAGCTGACGAAGGTCGTGACGATGCAATCGTATCTGAAGTATTAAACAATGTACCACAGAGAAGTTTGAAAAATGTGAAATATATTATGGATAAAATGTCCGAGGCCAAACACTTGTTTTCATGGACAGATAACGGGGAATTTGTTTATAAAGGGGTAATCATCCCCGGGTCCCACGTGTTTGATCTGGTGAAAAGTGTGACGTCACCACAGATGATGCGTGATAACAGACGTCCAGTGGGGTGGCATGCATTTCTGGAGGCTTTTGCCAATCTGCACATACCTTATTCGACTGTAGCCAATCATCATGTTAGGCACATGATCGAATCGCTTAAAAGAAAAACAACAGATGATAGCTTTGGAGATGTACCGTCGAAATCATTGAAAAAACGAAGATATCGTAAAACACCACCGCACACCCCTGATGCAGATGTATTTAATTCTTCTAAATTAGACAGTAAACAATGGCTGGATTTTTAACAAAAGTGTTGATATAGCGGGTCGGGGAGGGGAGGGGGTTTTATCTATTTTACCCAATGTGTGCGACTTATCCTATTTCATAAGTCTATGAAATTCATATTTTTTATTTTAAAAGATGTATATTGTGTTGTTGCTTTTGTGATGTCAAATAAAAAATAAAAAATAAAAAGGGGAGAAACACATCATTCGTTTACGTGTCATTTTATTCGATACATATATGCATACACCACAAGTTAATACGTCTGATATGTTTTACCAGTCTGTACACACTGTATACACTTGAATGATTTCCTATCACAGACACGGGGTTTAAATTTTTTCACAAAAAGAGATACCATAGAGTCATTTTTTAACAGATTATCATTATGGTAAAATTTCATTATATTCTCATACTCAAAACCTCGAGAAATATGATACAGAAAAAAAAACACAATGCTGTCCACAGGTAACAGAAGTATAATCTTGCACTTGTCTGGTAGAATAATGAACTTGTGTAGAATTATTTTTTAGAAAATCTTGAATAGACCTAGGAAAACAGTCTGCATTCGGCGGGTTACCGAAGCTGTCAAAGAAACACGCGACACCATTTCGGCCTACGTACATCGCAAGCCAATGCTGGCCCGGGTCTCCCGACGCGTCTGTATTAGAGATTAACAGGACCGGTGTATCTACCAATGGTGTTTTGGGGAGGTAATCGCTAGGAAACACACCTAGAAAATTGATGTCACAGATGTTATCCATGATTTCAGTCAACTGTACAGTGTTCATTTCAGGCCCCGTCAGTGGTGTTCAGCGAGCACCTGCCTCCGGTTTGATATTTCAAGAAGAGAATCGTAGGTTGCATAAATTAAAAGATTGACGGTGTGTTCAAGAGGCTCTCTAAAACGCACTTCTAATCTAATATTTCCCGAACTAATTAGTGACACGTGATGACTACACTCATCATCCGGGGTAAGGTTGAAAGCGTAGAGTGTGTATCCGTTGAGAAAATCCTCTCTGTCTATGGCCAGCGGCTGATTCTTCAAATGTCTACCGGTCGCAGACACCAACTGGTAAAATTCCCTAACGGCATTACCTAAATTATATTGCGGTTGAAGAGGTCTGTTGGGATTCGACACTCCACCTGAGGTGAGATTGAGATACTCTAAATTAAAGTGTTTAAAGGCAAAGGGGTTTTTGTCGTAAGCCCCTGTGAACGCCGAGTTATCAGTCATAGCTAAAATGATAGATTTTGGAAGAGTACCGAGGAAGAGATTCTCGTGATTTGAGACACGCGCCCCTGCCGGTATGGAGAAATTTTTCACACAGACACGGTCTATGGGGTATTTGGCTGTGGCCGAGAGAAGGGCTTGTGCGTGTCCCAATCGTACAGCCGGTGACACACTGACTCTCTTGACAAAGAGTGAAGCTGAGAGAATTTTTAGTTTATATTCGATTGCGTCGCCGCTCATCAAACAGAATGCGTCTTTTGCTCTGGTTAAGCGAATACGGATATCAACCCCGTTCAATAATAGTTTCGGTTGAAAGAACATATCACAGTGTATTGGTGCTAATAACTCCACCACATTGCTGGCATTGGTGAACGCGGCTCTTTTCGTCAGGCCATTGTTGCCTGCTCCAGGAATTGTCGATTCCATACTACCTGCTGTGTCCCAAAAAAAAAGACCTGCTGAAAAGTTGCTTTCTAACGTGTCTCCCCCATAATTAATGAGCGTTTCGATAATGCATCTATAAGGGTAAGTGCTGGACGGTTGTGAAACTAGACGGTCCCCCAAAGACACATCAACCTGTGAGAAGATAGTCGCTCCTGCGAAATTGAGAACGGTCACCGGAGCTCCTTCAGGGCAGTCGGACCCGTCAGGCATAGTTATTTTGATGCGGGTAAATAATAATGTGTTATTCAAATCTGTGTAATCTTCACCCGTCCCTGCTATGAAGAATTCAATCGGAGATAAATCAGAAAAAGCCGAAATCGGGGGGTATTCGATGTAAGTGTTCTTCTCAATAGCTGTTTGTGTCAAAGGGACGGTAAACAGATCCAGCTCGGATTTGACACATTCGTCAGACATGCAATGTAACAGAGACATATTTTTTTATTTTTTTATTTTTTTTTAGAATATAGTATTGATTCGTCTTTTTAATTTTGTGGTTCGTTTAACACGCTTCACACGAGTTCTTCTTTTGATTTTTGCGACTGAGCGTTTTTTGGTGATGCCCCTACTTTTCTTTATGCCATTACCACGCCCCTTTCTCATACGGGTCCCTGGTGGTTTTAATCGTCTACGCCCCATCACCATCAGGCCATGCCCGCTCTGACCGTCATCATTGTTATATGACTTTGTTAGGGCTGTGCTAACGACATCACTCACTATATTTTTTGCTGCAGCTTTCATGTGTGGTTTTGCTATACTGAACCCCCTCCTAATAAGTGGCACAGCCAATCTATACAAGCCTCTAAACAAACCGCCGACCCCTGATAAAAAACACCACCGTACATAACCCCGCCACCTGTGTATCCGGGGATGCCGTTACCGGTTTGCGCTTGGTAGTACGAAACGTAACGCTCGGGATCCGGCTGGTATGGCGCTACATAAGCCATTTTTAAAACAGGTGTTGTTTCACGGGTCTAAAGTGCAGTTTAGATACAACCTTCCCGTAGGTGAATGGGACGTCTCTGTTTAAGTCGTCTTTAATCTCTATAGTAATCTCGTTAATACTGTTTTTATTAAGTCGTACGTAGTGTGACTTGTCGTACCTGACGCTAACAACTTTGTTAGTTTCACCTTCGATATGTACTGTGCCTAGTAAAGGTACATGGACATCTCCAACTGTCTGGCACTCGATTATATCCGTGTATACATATAATGTGTAAAAACCCCCACTTATATCTGACTGGAACGGAGCATATGCGATGTGTGTCTCTCGATATTCATCCGAACTGTTTACAGTTTCTATAGAAACCCCTGGTTTTAAACCCAGGATGATCGCCAGCTTGCCATAAAATGTCAGCGCCGTCCCGTGAGGTGCTTTCAGAAATACCTTATTCTTTATACGGTCGTAAGCGAGACGTACCGCCGGGGGGAGAGAGACATTTATATCTCTGAGTAAGATGGGTACATCCTCAAAATACCCGCATTTCAGCGTATACCGACTTGTTGATAATTTTAGAGGTTTCTGAAACGCATCACCCCTTACATCAGGGAGTTCATGGTTATCCTGCAGTAGGCACTGATCACAAACAATAACAAAAAACGTGTCATCCTCATTAAATGTATACCATGTCAATGGATATTCAAATTCGACCAATGCTACCTCCCACAGTCCTTTTAAAATTATACTTCTAGCCAGTCTAGTTCTGTAATTAGATATACAATTCTCAGGATAGATGTTAGTCGAAGCATTGCACGGGAGCGTGATGTAGAACCCCACATCAGACATGGTTTACATAAATGACACCTGTCACGAATTCACTACGACTTTAAGACGGTTTGCAGGTCCACCACCTGCTTTTCGGGGACCCAGCTGTTGAATTTTGTAGGCCATCCAAACCACTTGACGAGAACGTACATGACTTTCCCACGACGTTGCTTGTCCAGTATTTTTTCAACTTTGAAAGCCGAATCATTACTAACTATGATCCTCTGTAATTCTTGTTCATAAAAACAGCCTTGAATCAACTCCCCATCATAGTCCTGTATCCGATACACGACCGGATTTCGGGGTATACAGGCCGTTATGGTGAAGTATTCTTCAGTATAATTCTGTTCGTACCCCTTTGCGAAAATATTACAGGTTTTAGATACTCGTACAACGTCCCCAATCGAGAATTTAAACATGGGTGTCTCTTTACGTTTTTTCCAATATAAATTATTAAACACCACATTTTCATTTTCTTTATTCACATCCACTGGTCTCATTTTAATTGATTTGTGATAGCTTGAATTATACCCCTCTGTCAGGTCTTGCAATATGTCACAGTAGCGTTTGGAATTTACAGCTGTCAAATAACGCCACATTCGTCCTTTTAAAGTTCTATTAAATCTTTCGACCACACTCGCTTTTAAATCGCTGGCTGTTGCAAAATGATGTATGTTATATTTTTTTATCAGCTGCTGAAAATGTTTATTGAAAAATTCTGTACCCTTATCTGTCTGTAACTTGAGTGGTATCCGGCCTTCTCTCAAAATAGACGTAAAAGCTTTAACCACTTCCGGTCCAGTCTTATTTTTCAAAGGTCTGGTCCACGCGTACTTACTAAAAACATCTATAACAGTAATTAGATATTTAATACCCTGTTTATGTTTAGAGAGAGAGGATAAATCAACTAAATCCATTTGAAACTGATTGTCTTTCCCATACACCACTACACGGTTGCGCTTGTATTTTACCGGCGCCGTTCGATGGAGCGTGTATGTGTCCTGACTTGAAAGCCATTCAGCCACCTCTTTATCAGATAATTTTACACCGTATTCCTGTAAAACAGCCTGTTTTAATCTGTTTTTACCCCCCAAAGCACCGGAATTTGCAGGGTCATAGTAAATCTTTTTCATAAGATCCTGGTTAGCCATGTCGTCACTGTGAGTTTTCAGAGAATAATGAGTCAGGTGGCGAAGTTGTCAAGATTTTTTTTTTTTTTTTACAATCACACACACATGTATATATCATCAAACAATGAATGTTTTCGCGTACTTTTTTTTTTTTTTTTTTTTTTTTCAGGAATATCAATTAATTTTTTTATTTCAGGATTTACCAATTAATTTTACAAAAGCATACTTTTTTTTTTTTTTTTTTTTGGGAGGTAATAAAAAACACAGCAGTTACAAACATGTATAATGAATTATATGTCGATCATCCAAACATCAAAATAAATTTCACACACATTTCAAAATTTCTCTCCAGGATGTGTTCGAGTAGCAGGTCAATAATTTGGGGGGCGTCCGGCCCCGTCTTTCTCAACAATTTGCAGACATCAGTTACATACGCACAAAGACATACAATGTTTCCTATTCTAAGAGAGTTCTGACATTCAGACATTAGCTCGAGAATGTTTTTGACAGTCGCGTACGGATTACAATTATGGTTGACTGATATGTTCACCATGTTATTTCAGTCGCTCGATGACTTCCGTGCAGTGTTCATATGACTCATTAATTTCGCTATACCTGTATCATCCGTAGTCACGTTGGCAATTGTTGCATGATTATCATCGATAATCTTGTAGAGCAGGGTTGATACCCCGTGTTTAACATGCGATTTAAAGAAATACTTGATGATCCAGGATGTGCAGAGATTCCACATTTTCACACAGCGGTAGACTCAGGGTTTTCGAGTGCGATGAGCTTCCAGTTATCGACAGCAGAGTAGATAATCTCCTGGCAACTTTCATCCACAAGTTTCTGTCTGATAGATCCTAGGTGTTCCACGATGTACATCTCATCCCGGAGTTCGAACAAAATCGTCTCGATAGACCCCTGAATTCTTTGCAGGTGCGGTGTAGCTCCACACAGAGTCAGAGAATGAGCCAGGATATTTTTTAAACCATGACTGAGGACCTCCTGTCTGATCTCGTCAAAACATCCATAAAAGTAATAGGGACACAGCTCAAATAAACAGGAATGTCTTGTCTGGGACGGATGATCCACTGTGCAGCCATCACACGCCTGCTTCATCCGTTTGTCTATTAAAAATTCCAATATGACGGCTACAACCGCCTTAATAATCCTATGACCGGCATCTCCTATGCACGCATCCGGTTCGTCACCGGACGTGACGTCAGGGCTCTCGCAGACTGCTGGGGGTGGAGCCGCAGAGGATGCACCAGAACCATGACTTGTGAGGAATGCAAGGTTGTGGTATCCAAAATCTGTACAAAATTTATTCAGCCAGTCGATGTTTCTCTGTGTACATCCATTCGATGCATCTGATACTCCCAAAACCGGTGATAACCCTATTGATGGGTATCCATCAATAGCTCCAAGAGGTGAGAATGATGATGTGACATCTTCCTGAGACATGTTGTGAGTGTGAGCCAGACTGTCAGAATGGGGAGGTATTTAATGTTTGTAGAGTGTGGGAGGAGCTATATGAACACCGCGCCTGCTGGGCGTGCACCATTCAGGGTGAAACAGTTTGACTTTGATATTTTTGTACCTCTCATAAGCGTCGGACCATTGAAAAAGCTTATGTATTTTAGAAAAAATGTCTTCCAGCACGGGTAAATCCTTCCATTGAAACATAAATTTTAAATCGTAGTATTCTAAATGCTCACTCTCGGTAATGGGCCATGAACACTCGGGTGCATCCTTTCCGAAATCACTGCACAGTATATATATGTAATCCTCAGCATATTTGTGCACATGATCTGCGAGTAGTCTGTATCGGGTCCCCATTGTTAACCCACTCCACTCAGCAATGAAAAGAGGCTCGTCTCCTCCGTCTTTCAAGTCTCTCCTAGTCTCAGCCTCAGACGTCACGCCCACAGAACGTTGGCTAAACGTCTGATGCATATGGTACACTTAACTGGAAACACTTCAGGAATGTCGAAGTCGTCATCTGATTGGTTGAATTTTATCGGATTTCCGGGGGGCGCGAGTGTCGCGTTTATTTTCGGTCCGCCGGGAAACAAAGCGCAGACGTGTGATTGCGGAAGAAAAACTGTTGTGTTTACATGAGTGACAATGAGCATTTATCAAGATCAGCTAAACGTAGAATGAATTCTCAAAAGTATGCGAGGTTCACGGGAAAGACTCTTGAAGTTTTCTTCTCCTTCTTTGATTTTCTATGCTGACTGACTTGTTGCACGCAGGTCTGTTGTTGTGGGGACATTTCCACGCACCGAAACGTGACGCTGAACGAAACGAACTGTAATTGGTTGTTTTACATGTCGGTCAAATGGCCTTATGGGCGGGCCTTGGCCAAAGAAAGCTGCTATTAATTCCAGACCTTCAGCCGTCAGTCTGAAGGTCTGGCTACGCGAGACTAAGTCTCTCCAGACTTTTGTATAAAATAAAATCCAATCTCGCTCCGTGAACACCAAGTCGGGGTCTTCTGTCATATTCGTTGTAAATTTCTCATCACCGTCCACGTTGCTCAATCTGACTTCACGACTGTTTTGTCAAAATTGTACATGCACGCACGCCCGCCTGACAGGCGAAATGCATATTCCACACGCTCCGCTGGTTCATGGAGAAACCTCGTTAATGAGGGACCGTGTTTTTTCCGCGGTGCTAAAGTCAGATCCTCCATAACCTCATCAATACTTCTTTCAGGAGTCTTGGGGGCTGCTGCGGCCATAGCTTTCTACTTGAATAAAAAAATCACAAGTATTACGCTCTGAGCTCGCGCTCGTTTTTTAAATCTCATGTGACACCACACAGTGGGGTGTGGTTTGTGTATGACGCTTGGGACCCCCCCTGTGCGGTGTTTTCCCACACACGTCACATGTGGGGTGTGTCGTGGGAGGAGTCAGCGTGTGGGGTGGTGTGCAGAGTTTGCTGGCATCATTGCTGTCAGACCTCTTGAACGATCAGATGTGTTTTTTATCGTGCACCTCGGAGATTACACTCTCCGCACACACACACATATTTAAACACAAAAACTGGTTAAACTTATCTTCATCTTTCAACGTTTTTGTACAAACGAATATTTGTCTGATGACATTTTTACTATAACATTTATAAGAAAACAATTTATACTTTTAACATTTATACACTGTTTTAAAGCTGATTTTAAATGTACAACGGACTCTGATAAAACAATGAACATACCTCGTCAACCTTACGGTCAACCTTCTTAAAAAACCTTTGAAAACACATTGTTTGAATGTTTTTTCAACATTTTGAACGTTTTACATTTTTAAAATCATAAAACTCTCTCTGACACTCTTCAAATCCTCACAACCCTAAGGGGGGTGGAAAGAGGAGGAGGGGGGCCAGGGGAAAACCCCCACGGTCCAGGTGTTCAAACCGGAAGTGGGTGGGTGGGTGGGTAGAAAGGGGCGTGGCTTGAGCGTGGGAACCATTTTATTGGGCAATAAAACTGTCAGTTTGATGGTTTGTGCCCTTATAACTCTCTCTACCATATTTACTCCAGAAACTCACTCTACGAACATGGGAAACAATGCACCTCTTAACCTTAAAGCTGAGGAGAAAATCCAACGCAACTTTGAGGGGACCAAGCCAAACATGAGTATACATTTCTGCTCAGCTAGCAACACTAGTCACATCATCCACATGGCATACGCTAGTAACTTTTCATTACTGTATACTTTCTATGTATAACAGTTCTATCTAATAACGTGTTAGACGGATCGTAAACTAATGAACACGGAGAATGCGAGCACTGTGTGGCTCTGGCTGGCGTTCTCAGCGCCGTCAAAATAAAGGTCACAACAACAAGTGCGGCTTAAAGGGATACTTCAGGATTTAGCATGAAGCTTTGTATTAGTAGAAAACCTGTAGTATTTTCGAATTACCGTGCTTTCCACCCTCATATCCCCCTGAGACGAGAGATTTATGTATTTTTTGTCTGGAAAAAATCCTCCGATGGCGCAAAAATCGTCATTTTGCATCATCGGAGGATTTTTTGGCCAGAGGCTAAAGACTACAGTCAGTAGTAGGAGCTGTCCCGCATGCTCTCAACCCGCCCATAGAGGCTGGGATCTCACTCACAGAATGCACACATAGCGTCAGACATCTTTGTTTGGAAGCTAAGCTAAGCTAGCAGGCTCTTGTTCTGTGGAGAAAGCTGAGTAGTAGGGGTTACCACCATCCTCTTTTTCCCGGACATGTCCAGCCGTCGATGTCCGGGATTCAGCTTTTGCTTTCTGCAGTCGCCATTCATTGTTTACATGCATGCACACCTTTTGTTTCAAACTAACTGAATTCATTCCGATTGGTGAATCTGAATGTAGTGTTTACATGAACGCTAAACAAGTGATTGGTTGATTTGAGTTTTAACATTGCTAAGAAAATTCCCGCTCCTCCGTGAGAGATACGAGACCGGTGCGTCTCACAGGTGTCCCTCATCGGTAATCACGCCACCGGCCTCGTGCCGTTCTCCCGCGGCCCTCAGTCTCGTCCTGCTCGCCACAGTAAACATGATGAATGGCAACTGTAGAACGCAAAAGCCGAATCCCGGACATTTTGGGCGATCTTGAAACACATTTTCGGGCAGACTCATCACAGAGACTCACTAGTAGCCTAGACTTGTTGTTTAACTACTGCGCTCTGTTACCGGTAGGCGTGGCCTCCTAGGGCAGCGAAGCAAGTGCATTCTGGGAGTTGTTGTCTTTCATCCACATTAGCCAAAAAATACATTTTCTGGCTTTTCTCAGTCTAGAAAGCTCCAAATTCAAAAATAATTTCACATTTCTTCTACATAAATGACCCATTTTAAATACACATTCATCTTTCCAGAGGTGAAGTATCCCTTTAAGTCACTTCAGAGTTCCTACTGGCGGTACGAATGCAACCAGTAAAACGTTCCTAGGGGAACCATTAGTTCTCGGGGAGCCGCCCTGGTGGCCTGTTCCTAGAACTGCCCAGTGCGAACGCCCCTTAACTAAAGAAAACCACTTTGGTAAAAGCCCATACAATAATAAGAGTAAGTTGTGTGCACATCCCACCTTCTGGCAGGTCCAGGACAGAAAGAACTAATATAGTGAAAGAAAATGTAATGTCTGCAACACTGCTTTATGCTCCCATATTTAATAAAAAAGCAACGTTTCGACCCCACTGGGTCTTCTTCAGGCAAATGGTGGACACATTTGATACAGGGATATAAATAGGTCTCACAATCAACTGACCCACCCTGTGATTTCAATTAATTCGATTAGCTAATAGCCCCACCCCTAATAATACAATTAAGAGAACACTCATATAAGCATACTCCACAAACCCATAACCAACATAACACACAACATTGAAGGAAAATTCAAATGGAAAAAACAATTCAATACAATTGACCCCAGTGGGGTCGAAACGTTGCTTTTTTACTAAATATGGGAGCATAAAGCAGTGTTGCGGACATTACATTTTCTTTCACTATAAAAGCCCATACACATCCATGCACTTAAAGGGTTAGTTCACCAAAAAATGAAAATTAAGTAATTAATTACTCACCCCCATGCTGTACCAACCCCGTAAGGCCTTCGTTCGTCTTCGGAACACAAATGAAGATATTTATGATTAAATCTGAGAGGTTTATGACTGCTACATAGGCTCCCTAAGGGAATGACACCGGACGGCCCAGAAAGTCATTAAAGAAAATGTTTAAATATTCCATGTCGCAACAGTGGCTCAACTATAAGTTTATCAAGCGACGAGAATACTTTTTGTACGAAAAAACAAACAAAAATAACGACTTTATTCGACTATTCCTTTTCTTCCTTGTAGGCCTGAAACGAGACTTCAAGAGATTTCCACGACGCATGCGCAAGAATTGCGATCTCCTTCAACTACTTCAGTTAAGTTCTCGCGCGTGCGCGTCGTGGAAATCTCTTGAAGTCTCGTTTCAGGCCTACAAGGAAGAAAAGGAATAGTCGAATAAAGTCGTTATTTTTGTTTGTTTTTCCGCACAAAAAGTATTCTCGTCGCTTGATAAACTTATAGTTGAGCCACTGTTGTGACATGGAATATTTAAACATTTTCTTTAATGACTTTCTGGGCCGTCCGGTGTCATTCCCTTAGTCATAAACCTCTCAGATTTAATCATAAATATCTTCATTTGTGTTCCGAAGACGAACGAAGGCCTTACGGGGTTGGTACAGCATGGGGGTGAGTAATTAATGACTTAATTTTCATTTTTGGGTGAACTAACCCTTTAACTAATCGAAATAATCACTGTCGTTTGGATCAAATCATTGAAATTTATTTATCATCACATTTGGCACTGATCAAACATTTTCATTGAATTTGACACATCTTTTGATGCACATATAGGTTAGGGCCTACAGATCTCTTCTGCAGAAAAGTATTAATCTCACATGCGTGTTATGAGTGGTGTGTTGCACAGAAATGAAAAATAATGATTGACTTTTGAGTTGCTGTTTGTTGAATGAAATGTGATGAGTCGGACCGGATTATGAGTACGTTGGATAAATACATCTAACCTTAACCCTAATCCTGTCAGGTGGTGCTTTAATTATCTGGACAAGATTATTTTTCAGATCTAAATCTTGTGTTCTTATGGGTCAGGAAAGCATTAATGATTTCCTTTTAAGCTAATGTTAAAGTACTAATTTTCAGAGCCGGATTAACCCTTGTGTGCTGTTGGGGACGTTTTCAGCCACTACGGGGTATTTTTGAGTCTTAATTTGGCCATAACTTTCGAGATATATCCAGCTGCAGACCCGCAGCACCACCAGTTTCAGAACCCCAGCGCCAGAACCCCAGCGCCAGAACCGGAAGTAAGGGAGGGGCGGAATTACCGGTGTTGACAATGACACAAGCATGGTTATTTTTGCAAGTATTTAAAAATATTTAAAATTGTTGCATCTTTTAAATAATATTTAGGGTATTTTTTTATTACACAGTGAGTCTATAGGAATACCAGACTTACATTCCACTACTCGTTGTATGAACTATAACTGGTATGTGACAAATAAAGAGCAAGACAGCGCTCGTGTTGTTTGAAGACGTGAGATTGCGCGCGCGCGGCCGGGTCTCTCTCTCTCTCTCTCTCTGCTCGTTAAGCGAGTCATTCTATTCTACATCACTCACCGATAAAAATAGGCTTTGGCGGGACACATATTTGCTTTGGCGGCCGCCAAAAAGCGGACGATCTGACGGGTTTTAGAAATACAACCTGAAACTAAAAAACAGACCCGACCTCTATTTGAGACCGGCCTTTATACTAAACCTGCAGCCACACCAGGCGTGTAAAAGAGACAATCGTCTATTTGGGACTCGGCTATTATTTGAACTTTTACGGTAGCCTACATTTTTATAGTTTCTTTTTTAAAAAATGCCGAATTTTCTCTCTTTTTTAGATTTTTGACATTATTTTACATAAAGAAAAATGCATGCTGCACATGTTCTTGTGAAATAAAGTATATTTTATAAAATGCCCATAAGTTTCAAGCATTATTTTTCACCATCATGATCAGGAAGTAACTCTCATAATACAATGAAACGGATAACTATATACAATTATATTACACAAAATCAATGTTTTAAAATGCTTATTGTACTATACCTTAATGTGTCATTATAATACATATAAAGTATGACGTTTCGTGTGTTATAATGCCGTTGATCGTGTCTAAGCAAATTACGCTCCAAAACGTTAGGTGGCGTTACTCGGTTTAGAACGTAAGCTCCGCCCCTCACTTCCGGTCCTGGCGCTGGTGTTAGAACGTAAGCTCCGCCTCTTACTTCCGGTTCTGGCGCTGGGGTTCTGAAACTGGTGGTGCTGCGGGTCTGCAGCTGGATACTATAGTAACTTTCTCCGTGTTTCAGCAAATGGAATGATTTTTGGTGACAAATCTTATTTTGACACATATTTTGGGAAAATGCTTTGAAAATTTTCAAAAACTCAACAGTACACTGTGGGCAAATTCACTACCCTTTCGTTATGTTCGTGGCTGAAAACAGCCACTACTTTAAACTGCTGTAAAAATGTATCAGATAAATATTTTTTTCATTTTTTTTTTGCATAAATCTATTAATCAACCTCAGTCCTGTTCAAAACTATTAAATGTTTTTAAAAAAATCAGGATTTTAACTCTTTAATTGCCAAATTTATAAATCATGTCACAGATTTGGGGAAAAAACAAACAAAATGACTTATTTTCAATATAAAATGTGATTGTGGACTGGGTTTTTTTTTACCTTTTATCACAGTCTTGGACATGTCAAAGATTAGAAACAACATTGGTTTTGATGCATTGTTAGTTTTTGTGCAGCATCAGATTTGAACTTTTTCTCCCTCGTTTACTGTTCGTGGCTGTTTTTGCCCCATTGACTTCCATTATAACCACATTTTTTGATTGCAAAGCCATGACACCATATAATCATGCTTTTTTGATTGTTGGTGGTTTTCCCTGTTGGGAAGAGGTAAAATTTGTATTTTTTACTGTTGATAACCAGGTGGCACCATTAACCCTTTAGATAGGCCTGTTCAAAAAAAAGCTTAGTTTCTGGCTTTTACATGGAGTTGTATGGAGTATAATGGCATATTAAAGTGTGTGTGTGTGTGTGTGTGTGTGTGTGAGTGTTAGAGAGAGAGTGTGAGAACTCACCTTGATGCGTCTGAGAAAATCAAAATATGCACCTCAGCTCTCAGAACTACATGGAGTAAACAAAAACAAAGTAAGTGTATTTATGCATCTGCTGCCTTTTGATGGTGAGAAATGCAGACTGAACAAAAACAAATCAAGTGGATTTAAAAACTTGCATGCAAGCCTGCTGGTCATTTGATGGTGAGCAGCAAAGCAACATGAGAAAGGGCTTGACTTGTAGTGAAGTGTTAGAGATGATGCAGCCTGACCCCTCCAGCGAGCTGCAGGATGTATTGTCTTCTCCCTCTGACACCACAGACTCAGGAGAGTCAGATCCTAATTTGGATGTGGCACCCTCATCATCCTCATCTAGCTTCCACTGAAGGCGAGGAGGATTTGGAGGATCCTGGATCTGGGTGGATTGGGAGAACCGGCGAAGTGTAGTTTTCCACCAACGCGGCGACAACTCCCTTTCTTCAGCCTGCCAGAGGCGTGACTCCAGGGCCGACGCGCTATGCCATCGCAAGGGTCCAGAACATGGATTCTGTGTTTAATCTGTTTTTTTACAAAGATGATTGACCTCATTGTCAGCATGACCAACCTCCATGGGCGCCGCATAATGAGAAACTGGACCGGGGTGGACTCCACAGATCTCCGTGCCTACATGGGGCTACTGATTTTGACTGGCGTCTACAGGTCCAGAGGGGAGTCCACACATTGCCTGTGGGATGATCGCAGTGGTCGTGCGATTTTTAGAGCCACCATGTCCCTCTCAAGATTCTCCCAATCCACCCAGATCCAGGATCCTCCAAATCCTCCGAATCCTCCTCGCCTTCACTGGAAGTTAGAGAGGATGATGAGGGTGCCACATCCAAATCAGGATCTGACTCTCCTGAGTCTGTGGTGTCAGAGGGAGAAGACAATACATCCTGCAGCTCGCTGGAGGGGTCAGGCTGCATCATCTCTAACACTTCACTACAAGTCAAGCCCTTTCTCATGTTGCTTGCTGCTCTTCTCACCATCAAATGACCAGCAGGCTTGCATGCAAGTTTTAAATCCACTTGATTTGTTTTTGTTTACACTGGGAGGAGACCCCGGGGAAGACCTAGGACACGCTGGAGGGACTATGTCTCCCGGCTGGCCTGGGAACGCCTCGGTGTCCCCCCGGAAGAGCTGGAGGAAGTGTCTAGGGAGAGGGAAGTCTGGGCATCTCTGCTTAGACTGCTGCCCCCGCGACCCGGCCCCGGATAAGCGGAAGAAGATGGATGGATGGATGGATGTTTTTGTTTAGTCTGCATTTCTCACCATCAAAAGGCAGCAGATGCATAAATACACTTACTTTGTTTTTGTTTACTCCATGTAGTTCTGAGATCTGAGGTGCATATTTTGATATTCTCAGACGCATCAAGGTGAGTTCTCACACTCTCTCTCTCACACTCACACACACACACACACACTTTAATATGCCATTATACTCCATACAACTCCATGTAAAAGCCAGAAACTAAGCTTTTTTTGAACAGGCCCTATCTAAAGGGTTAATGGTGCCACCTGGTTATCAACAGTAAAAATTACAAATTTTACCTCTTCCCAACAGGGAAAACCACCAACAATCAAAAAAGCATGATTATATGGTGTCATGGCTTTGCAATCAAAAAATGTGGTTATAATGGAAGTCAATGGGGGCAAAAACAGCCACGAACAGTAAATGAGGGAGAAAAAGTTAAAATCTGATGCTGCACAAAAACTAACAATGCATCAAAACCAATGTTGTTTCTAACCTTTGACATGTCCAAGACTGTGATAAAAGGTAAAAAAAAATCCAGTCTACAATCACATTTTATATTGAAAATCAGTCATTTTTTTCCCCCCCAAATCTGTGACATGATTTATGAATTTGGCAATTAAAGAGTTAAAATCCTGATTTTTAAAAAAACATTTAGTAGTTTTGAACAGGACTGAGGTTGATTAATAGATTTATGCAAAAAAAAATGAAAAAAATATTTATCTGATACATTTTTACAGCAGTTTAAAGTAGTGGCTGTTTTCAGCCACGAACATAACGAAAGGGTAGTGAATTTGAACAATGCACAAGGGCAAAGGCAAACTAGGCACGTGCCTAGGGCCCGATTGGCGGGATGGGGCCCAGACAGAGGGACAAAAATATTTTTTTTTTTTACAAATGTCCTATCTCGTTCAGGCGGCGATAATACACTCGCGTTTCTGAGTCGGGATAGACGGAATTGTCATTTGCATGGGCCAGCATTGCATCATGAGTAACTACAGTTTACAATTTGCACGTCTTAAGTCTTACCAGTTTAAACATTCACGCGATCTTGAACTATTCGGTAGGCTATACTTGCGCGCTGTCTGAGAGATGTTTTTTTCTGCACACATACAAGCCGCCTTAAAGCTCGCGGGTAACAACAGTTATTTTTCGTGGATTATATCGCTTTAACAGTCAAAAACATGCGAAAATTATGTCAATTTCGGTCTTGGTGAGTATCCTCTAAACACAGTCGGTTATGTCTTCAATAGGCATACATCGCACGTGACCGTATAATGTTAGTGGCTACAGGATCTGTGCACGAGCTCTTACAGCAGCCGTGGTCTGTCATTAATTTGGTTGTCAAAACAACAAAACATATCTTTCATTTTAAGGAATCAGGATCAACATCCTATGTATTTAATTTAGTTCTCAGGACTAAAACACTACCCAGTGTTATTTTGCATTTGATTAGGCCTACTTTATTTAGTCTCTGTAGTACTATTTCTGAATACTGGTGTCAGACCTAAGCAAAATCTTTTCTCTTTATAGGTATCTTTATTCAATTGTACTTTTGTGCTACTTTTTTCAATTTAATTTAAAGATTGAAATCAAGCTTCCTTTTGTTGCGTACATTCTTAAGAACAAAATTACCCCATTAGGAGATAAATGTATAGGCCTAATTAAAAAAAAGTCTAAACTCCCCCCTCAAATTAAAGAATCACCTAAGAGGGGATTTCCCCCCCATTTTCCAAAACGAAATTCAGGCCCTGCTGACAAACAGTTTATGACATCCTTCCAGAACTTCTGTATATCAGAACATTCCCATAGACAGTGAATTAGAGTTCCTTTATAATTTTGGCGTTTTGTACATATCAGGAATATTGCTAGACATATGATTGAGTTTTTCAGGTGTTATATAAACCCTTGTCAACCATTTATACTGTAATAATTTAAGCTGCGTATGATTTGTTTTTGCGCCTTTAAACATGCTTCAGTCCATTAAAATTCCTCTATTTCTTCTTGAATGTCTTTCCTCTATGCGTTTAATTTGTCTACAGCAGACTCTTTAGAGTTAGACATTATTAAATTATAATATTTTGACAATTGGCCCTTTTCACCTCTTTTTCCAATTATTTCCTCTATTAATGACAGTTTGGGAATGTACATAATATCTGTAGACCTGGAAGACATAAAACTTTTAAGCTGTGAATATTTAAAAAAAAAATGTTTTGAGGGAATCTGGTGTTTATCACACAATTCTTGAAATGTAAAAAGTATTCCATCCATATACAAGTCTTTAATAGTCTGAATACCTTTAGTTTTCCATAGTTTAAATCCTCCATCCTTATATTTATTATTATTTATTGTTAGACAGTTTCTAAATGGTCTTGATGAATGTGAAGGGGTCATGTTTGTCTTGTTCTTAATTACAACATTTATAAATGTTGTAAGCTATTGCATTTTGCAGAAAATCTTAATTGAATGTATTGATTAAATGTAAACAGAGCAAATAATATAAACTTATTTGCTCTGTTTACATAGTTTACCTATTGGTTATTTACTGGTACTACTGCCTTAACAATGACACTCCCAATGGATAAGATGAGGATAATTTAATAGCATTTAATAGAGCCGTGTAATGACGTATAAATAATGAATATCAAAAAATAGTCTTATAGACCGTTTAATTTACAACACATGACTTATTTTGGCATACAAACAACCAATTTGTAACCAAAGACTAGGCTATGTAAAATGTGAATTAGCTTTTATTAGTAACTTTGGTAAGTTTCAGATTTCAATTCATAAATAAGGTAGAGGGGGCCAAAAAAATGCAGCCTGCCTAGTGTAGTCCATTTATTTAATCCGGCTCTGCTCATTTTAGGATTTTTTTTATTACTTGTAATAAGAATTTTATGAGCATTTTAATGAGCAGGATTTTAGGAATGAATTGTGCTTGTAAAACAAGGAAAAGCCATAAAGTTTCGTTAAAGCTGGACCCTCTTCTAAGCACACTAGAGTTTTTTAGATCTACTCATGCATACACACTACTATAACTACACTCAGAGGCACAGAGCCGCTCTGTGAACATGAGACACGGTGAATTTGAGTGAACTGAGCCGTTGGAAGGTTGCCAGTGTCGTCGAGATCCCTCAGGCCTGCGTTTGCCCTCCACCTCCAGCTCGCTGCCAGAATCTCCCTGCTGCACTGCTGGAGCCCCAACTGATTAACAGCCAAACTATATAATTAAAAATGCATAATCACGGTTTGTCTCTGCACTCTAGGGAATCCCTTGCTGAATATCTTGATGCACGTCTGTTCTCATTTAACCAAGAACCCCCACTAACTGAACGACATCAAGTATTTTTGATCCCAAATGCAAACAATAATGACTTCCCAGCAACGGTTTCACAGTTGGGAAACATACCAATAGCATTTTAGCATGAAAACACACTAAAAAGTAATGGTAATCTACAATTTTTACATTAAAGGGACATATCATGAAAATCTGAGTTTTTCTGTGTTTAAGTGCTATATTCAGGTGCTATAATTATAAGTGCTATAAAACCATCTACCAACCCAGAAAACATGAAAAGTGAAACCCAGTAACTGTTTTGTTAAGTGTTTCTCTGCAAGCTTGTCAAAAAATAAGCCGATCAGATTTCACTCCCCTTCTGATGTAGGAAGGGGATCTTATTATAATATTACCGGCCCTTAATCTGCACGTTTCCAACAACCAGCCGACATTTGGTTACGCAAGCGACAACAGTGACCAGTTCTAACGCAATGGCAAAAGTTCGAGCAAAGCATGAAACTGTTCTGTCGTTGCTGTACAGACTAGCACTGAACACTATTGACCACAATAGGTTGCTTCAGTGATGAATAATAATATTTTTTTACTTGAATAAAACCAGTTAATTTAAATATAATTTTGTTTTTCACTGTAGCTAAAAATGTATGCATTTATGGGTTGTTAGGCAATATCACACAAGCACACAATTTGATAATCACAGTGTGCTAATATGCAGGACTACATCATAGTTGCAAGTGTAATATTGGCAAGTTCCAAAAGAAGCCAAAGCTTTGCATGTTGGCAAGCAATGTTTTGTGTGTTACTGGAGCGTATGCTCAATGCCTTCTGTACTCACTCTGGTTTCATTTCCAGCTACCTGCTCGCTGATGAGGGAAACCCCAGTTGTAATCACAGACACTCTCATTTTATCCAAAATTGCATACTGTCTGAGTAGGGGTACTTTTGATAAACCGCACCACAGTTTCACTTTATTTTGATGGTCCCTAAGCTTTAACACATTCTGTTCAGTATAAGCAGAGACTATTTATATAGAGACATGCCACTTCCTCAATCCTTAATACAACTATATAGGGAAAACCCGTAACGCCAAAGATGGCGGTTGTATGCACATGCCCCGCCCCTCCCGCTGGAAAGCCAATCGTCTGCTTTTAACAGTCAAGCCGGGAAACATTTAAGCCTATCGTCTGGTTCCACCGACGCATGCGCACAGTTGAGGTTTGCGACAGCGGAAAATATGTTACTGTTTGAAAAGGCGGCAGATTTGAAATGTGTTAGTTGTGTAAATATCAGACATCCCAAGTCTCCCGGAAGTTCCGGGAGTCTCCCGCAGATTGATAGCGGCTCCCTGATGACCGCAAATTAGTTAAAATCTCCCGGAATCTAGAGCGAGCGAGCAGTAACGCGCGCACGACAGAGAGCGAGAGAACCCTTGCGCATTCGCAGTAAAAGTATAACCTGTGGGGAAAAAGGCGTTTTAAACCTTATTTTGGGGCAAAGTCATCAAACTTTTTCAGCGACTTTTATCATATTTTATTAGTGTTTATATATATACACTATATATATACATATATATATATGTTTATATATATACACTGTATACATGCAGTTTTTATGTCCCGGTGACCAGTGAAAGTGCAGTTCTCTGCCCAAGTGCAGTTCTCTGCCCAAGAGTCTCTGCCCATTCATTTAGATAGGAGCCTGGTCTTGTTAGTCCGAAATAGCTGCCCGGAGGCTTTGCCAAGATGGCGGCCGAGTGGCATGACTTGCCTAAAAGGACTTTGGTATAAGTAACGTTGCACCTACATGACAACTAACTCTCATTACAGTGTTAGTAGAGTATTAGTAGACTGGTAGGGTCAGAATAAGCTGACATGTAGTTGTAAAGTTACTTATAGTCAGTAGTGTCTGTTGGAGGAGCATCACAGTAAAGAGTTAGCAGATATTAAGCAGAGAGTCTACTGATACTATGAATGAATGAATGAATGAATGAATGAATGAATGAATGAATGAATGAGGCATTTATATAGCGCTTTCATATGTACTACTGTACACCCAAAGCGCTTTACAATCATATCAGGGGATCTCTCCTCAACCAGCACCAGTGTGCATTATCCACTTGGATGATGCGACGGCAGCCACAGTACAACGGCGCCAGTGCGCTCACCACACACCAGCTATAGTTGGAGAGGAGAGAGAGTGATAGAGCCAATTCAGTGGATGGGGATTATTAGGAGGCCATGATTGTCAGGGGCCAATGGGTAGAATGTGTCCAGGACACCGGGGTTACACCCCTACTCTTTACGAGAAGTGCCATGGGATTTTTAATGACCACAGAGAGTCAGGGCCTCAGTTTAACGTCTCATCCGAAGGACGGTGCTCTTTGACAGTATAGTGTCCCCGTCACTATACTGGGGCGTTAGGACACACACAGACCACAGGGTGAGCGCCCCCTGCTGGCCTCACTAACACCTCTTCCAGCAGCAACCTGGATTTCTCAGGAGGTCTCCCATCCAGGTATTAACCAGGCTCAGCCCTGCTTAGCTTCAGTGGGCAACCAGTCTTGGGCAACCAGTCTTGGGCTACAGGGTGATATGGCTGCTGGCCGTAATGAGACTATAATGAGAGTTCGCTGACATGAAGTGGTGCCATTGTTACAGTGTAATTATATATTTCAGTAATTATATAAAAGTACCATTTAGAGAAGGTTGTGTGACCTATATATATGTGTGTGTGTGTGTGTGTGTGTGTGTGTGTGTGTGTGTGTGTGTGTGTGTGTGTGTGTGTGTGTGCAACCCTCCACAGTTGTTGTTTGTGATCCCAATCACCCTCATGATGAATGGAAGAGCCAGGCCTCATAAACTCTATTGATTTGAGCAGCCAATCTGCAGGTAAACCAGAGAGAGAGAGAGAGAGAGAGAGAGAGAGAGAGAGAGAGAGAGAGAGAGAGAGAGAGAGAGAGAGAGAGAGAGTGTGTGTGTGTGTCAGCAGCAGGGGCGCCGCTAAGGGGGGAAAAGTTAGGACGATTCTAAGGGCCCACACACTTTTAGGGGCCCCAGAGATCGATTTTATTAATTGAACGGGTGCAGTAGTACCTATTTTTTCATGGGGCCCAAAATCCCTGGCCGCACCCCTGGTCAGCAGTGCTGCGGCTTAAACAAAGCTCCATCATGCACTCTACTCACTAAAGCTTCAGTAATAATTGGGATAGAATAAATGGAGCATGATTCTTCAAACCATTAAAATACGGATCCCGGCCAACAAAGAGCAGCAGCTGGTTCTAGGAAATCCAGTGACGAGGAAAACCCTGCGTCGAAGAGGAAGCAGAACTAAGATGAGAGAATCGCCGGTTTTCAGTTACAGCAGCATTTTACTGTTGTCACAGAGTAAAGAACAACATTCAACATTTAAAACCCCAAGAGAGAGCACCTGCAAAGAGATGAAATATAACTCAATTTTACAAGACAATGTGGTGTTATAGTATAGTAGCTATTGCTCACTGTTTATTAGTTATACATTAACTAAATTTAACTAACGAGACCTTACTGTAAAGTGTCACCAATAGATATTTTCCTAAAGACAAAAACATTCATACAAAGAAAAGTGAAAATGTTATTTATTATAAAGACCATACCTAATCAATATAGCTAAATTACCTCTAATATTGCAAGTAGAAATTTCAATTAAGATAAAACTAAAAACATATTGTTGGTCAATGTTTAATTTAGTTTACTTACTATAAATAGACAACTTGGAAATACTTTGATGTTTATTTTGATGTCTTTTTAAAACCTGGTATTTTCTTCTAGACAAACAAAACAGGTTTAAACCAGAAACCATGATTTTTGATTAGAGCAATATAGAAATTCACTTTAAATAAATGACACGGATGCTTCACTTTGTCAGTTTGTGCAAAAGTTACCAGGGTATTAATTTATGGTTGCTAAGGTGTTCTGAATGGTTGCTAAGGGGTCAATTACTGGTTCAAGCGAAAATAGTTCACCCTTAAAGGGATAGTTCACCAAAGATGAAAATTCTGCCAATGATATTTTGAAAAATGTTGGTAACCAAATGTTTTGGTGTCCGTTGACTTCCATTGTTTGGAGACATTTCTCAAAATATCTTACATTTACATTACATATACATTTATTCATTTAGCAGACGTTTTTTTTATCCAAAGCGACTTACAAATGAGAACAATAGAAGCAGTTAAACTAACAATAGGACAACAATATGCAAGTGCTATGACCCTTGCCAGTTTAATCTAATGCAGTACATTTTTATTTATTTATTTTTTATATAAATAGATATAGAATAGAAGAGAAAGTGTTAGTATTAATGGATCAAGTGTTGCCGAAAAAGATGCGTCTTCAGCCGTTTCTTGAAAATGGCTATGGATTCAGCAGCTCTGGTTGAGTTAGGCAGGTCATTCCACCAGCAGGGAACAGTCAAGGTGAAGGTCCGTGAAAGTGATTTTGTGCCTCTTTGAGATGGTAAAACAAGACGACATTCACTTGCAGAGCGCAAGTTTCTGGATGGCACGTAGGTCTGCAGTAATGAGTTTAGGTAAAAGGCAGAGCCAGTGGTTGTTCTGTGGGCAAACGTCAGTCACTTGAATTTGATACGAGCGGCAACTGACAACCAGTGCAATTCTGTGAGGAGAGGAGATTGTGATCCCACAGGAGTCTGTGGGATTTCTTACCTGTTTTATTATGTCTCCTCAACAAGACTCGTGATTTGAGGAATCATCCAGTTGTATAAGCGCAACTCTTCAGCTCTTTTTCTCCGCCCTTCTTCCTGCATGTGATGTGGTGATTGGTGTGTTTTCTCTCCCCCTCTCAGTTATCTTCTGCAGTAGAGATGGCTGCCAGACTCCCGCTGAGGGCCCAGATGATCAGATCTCTACAGGAGCCTGTGCTGCAGACCAAACACATGTGGATGGCAGCAAATCACATCTCTGCATCGCTGCGAATGACATCTATCTGAGGCTTGGTGTGCAGTTCATTTAGCTACAGTAAATAGCCTAAACACAGCTGTGTTTTGATTACATCAAAATATTCTTAACTGATGATATGAATTATTTTCTTATTAGTGCTGTTTGCTGAGTGAAGCATCACTATTATTATCGCTTATATCGGGTTAGTGATTTAAACAGACTCCTGACCATAAGTTATTAAACCTTTGAATCCCAGCTAACAAAACATATGTTCTCTGAACAATTTGCTAACAATCCCATTAAGCTATGAAAACGTCTCGGGTTATGACTGTAACCCCTGTTCCCTGAGAAGGGAAGGAGACACTGCGTTGATTACAGCACTTTGGGGAACGTCCTTAGCGTAACGCATCTGAAGTATGAATGAAACTAATCCAATCCTGATTGGTGCTGCGTCATGACGTAACATGTGACGGCATACACGGAAGCTACAAAGGGACTCCGGCACACAACAGAGTTAGCTTTCTGCGATGAAGCAAGTCGCTCTCAGGGTAGGGGAGGTGTGGCGAAGGGACTCAGGGCCAGATGTACTAACGTTTTTGCGCCCACTTCAGGTGTATTTGTTTCGCAAAGTGCACATAAAATCATGGCGAGGTATGTACGAATGGGACGCACCGAGATGAAAGCGCAGACTGCCTGTCGCGGGAACTGAAAATGGCGAAATGCACTTTTCGTGTCATGCATATGCATTCATGGGATGGTCAAGGGGAAAGTGGGAGTGTCACATAAAGAGATGGGAGGGGAAGCGTAAACTGCGCCTAATTATGTATTCCCCGTTATGTACAGAAAAAGCCGGTGAAAATGCGTTTTAACGAAATCATTAAGCGTTACAGATTAAGCAGCTACGCAATATTACAGTTACTGGAAGAAATCAAAGATGACATTGAATCTCCGACTCAGCGTTCACATTCCCTTCCAGCAGTACTCCGCGCTACATTACAATTATTGGCATCAGGATCATTTCAAACAGTCATAGCATCAGCAGCGAGAGGAGGAGGCCCATTCAATTGCGCGTTTAAATATGCGCAATTTATGGTATAGTGGGTGGGGACAGGCGCTGATTACCTGATGAACTGCAGGTTTGGTACATAACACGCACACTGCGGTTTCACATCAAGCGCTTTCTGCGTCTTGGCCACGCTATTAACGCTGCGTTCGCAAATGTACGTACATCTGGCCCTCAGTGTCTCGTTCCCTTCTTGGGGAACAGGGGTTACAGTCGTAACCCGAGACGTTCCCTTTCGAGGGAACTCGAACTGCATCGATGACGACACTTTGTGGAATGAGCACCCACTATGCCACAACGAGCCCTGCCTGTCCCAGTGTGAAGCTGCGCACAGGCACACTTAGGACGAGAGCACTAGAGTGCCTGGTGTAGAAGGAATGTCCAGGCTATAGAATCTGAAAAAAGTATGAGGGGTGGCCCATCCTGCTGCATCGCACACTTCTTGGATCGGGGCCCCTGAAAGGAGGACTCTAGAGAACGCCATGCCTCTGGTTGAATGAGCCCTCACGGCCAAACAGTGAAGGCAAGCTTCGCACCTGATAGGTCATACAGATAGCCTGAACGATCCAGTTACTGATGGTCTGTTTGGATGCGGGAAGCCCCTTCTTGGTCGACCCGAAGCACACCAGCAACTGGTCTGACTTCCGCTATGAAGAAGACCTCTGGACATAAATCTTGAGAGCTCTGACAAGGCAGAGCAAATTAAGCCTTTCTTCATTCACCATCACGTGAGGTGGAGGATGAAAAGCATGCAGAACCGTAGGCCACGCCACATTAGATTCACCTAGCACTTTAGGCACATAGGCCGGCCTGGGATGAAAGATAGCCTTAATGTTGCCTGGAGCAAACTCCAGACACCCATGATGAGATATAGAGAGCGCCTGAAGGTCTCCTTCTCTCCTCAGAGAAGTAATGGCTAATAAAAAAGCTACCTTGAGGGAAAGGTTCTTGGCCTCAGCCGACTCCAGGTCTCATCCTCCGAGCCCCATGGAGGAAACGTACGACTAGCTGATGTCTCCCCAGAGGCCCATCACCCAGAAGGTGCGGGGAAAGCCGCAATGGCAGCCACGTACACCTTGAGTGTGGACAGGCTAAGACCAGCCGAGAAGCGATCTTGGAGGAGCTCCAGCACTGAAGCCAACCGGGCAGTTAACTGGGTCCACCTCACACTCTCTACACCAAGTGGAAACACATTCCACTTTAGGCCATACAATCTCCTTGTGGAAGGAGCTCTGGAACTGAGCATGGTCTCAACCACTCCAGCCGACAGGCCAGCCTCTAGGTACTTAGCCCCCTCAGGGGCCAGGCCCAAAGTTTCCACAGGTCTGGTTGAGGGTGAATATTGAGCCCCCGGCCTGTGGAAGCAGGTCACTCCTCAGAGGGATCTGCCAAGGCTGGCCTGACAGGGGTGCTATGATGTCTGAAAACCATTCTCGGGCCAGCCAGTACGGGCTACTAGAAGTAGGCTGAACCCGTCTCAACGGACCCTCTCCAGAACTCCCAAGAGCAGAGCGAAGGCCACGTCTGTACCATGGCATCCAACCCCAATGGGGCTGGATGGGTGAGACAAAATCACACTGGACAGTGGGACGTCCCTCGAGACGCGAACAAATCCACTTCCATTGGGCCGAACCTCTCGCATATCGACTTCACCACCTCGGTGTAAAGTCTCCTCAGCCCTTGCCTCGAAAGGATGTCTGCTCTCTGATTCTGGTCCCCTGCGACGTGCATTGCTCTGAGAGATAACAGTTTCCTCTGGGACCACAGGAGGGTCTGATGCGCCAATCTGGATAGAGGGTGTGATCTCAGAAGTCAAGTCAAGTCATTCTCATTTATATAGTGCTTTTAACAATGTAGATTTCAAAGCAGCTTTACAGAGATAAACATCTAATTTAAGGTATCAGAACCCCTGATGAATCAAGTAGGAGACCACCGACACATGTGTGGTGACCCCTGAGGTCTGGGAGGTAGCTCCTCAGAGCCTTGCAATCCATGACCGCGCCCCAGCCCGTGAGAGAGGCATCTGTCGAAACGGCTTTCCGGCGACATGACGCTCCCAGCACATGGCCTTGGGACAGAAACCAAGCTTTTTTCCACATAGATAGGGAACGAAGGCATCTGCGCATAACCCTGATCATGCAGAAGGGGTTCCCCCTCGGGAATAAACCCTTGGTTTTCAACCACCAATGCAGGGCCCTCATTTGCAGCAGGCCGAATGGAATGACATTGGACGCTGCTGCCATGAGCCCTAACCCTCTCTGAAAATGTTTTACAGTGATGGCTTGGCCTAGCTTTATCCTGGTCACCGTGGCCAAGATGGACTCGATCCGGGCAGAGTCCCACACCACTCCCAGGAACGTTGTTATCTGGGCTGGTGTCTACACACTTTTTTTACTCTCAACCCCAGGCTCTGGATGTGGGCAAGGACGACATCTCGATGCCAAACTGCCAGGTCTTGTGACTGGGCCATAATAAGCCAGTCGTCTATATAATTTAGCACCCTGATACCCTGAAGCCTCAGCGGAGCTAGAGCTGCATCCATGCATTTGGTAAACATGCAAGGGGAGAGAGCTAGGCCGAACAGTAGAACCCAATGTTGGAACGCTTCGCCCCCGGAAGCGAAACTCAGGAACTTCCTGTGAGATGGAAGGATGGATATGTGGAAGTATCCGTCCCTCAGATCTATCGTGACAAACCAATCCTCAGATTGGATCTGACTCACGATGATAGGAATAGTGAGCATCTTGAACCTGAATCTCCTCAGAGACTAATTCAAGTGCCTTAGCATTGGTGCAGCCCCCCATCCTTCTTGGGAACTATGAAGTAGCGGATGTAGAATCCGGACTCCCTGTCCGGCGGAGGAACACGCTCTATAGCTTCCTTTACCAGCAGAGAATGGAGACTCCATCCCCAGACGGTCCGCTGATCTGGGACCACTTCGGGGCCGCACAGATAGATCTGTTGCCTCTCCGGACTCGTCCCATTGCCAGTTGTTCTATTCCCTGACCAAGGGGCCCTCGGCACGGATGCAATGGCACACAGCTGCCCCCGGGGCCTGCGCAAGTATGCGTTTCCCCCAGTGAGCCTTTCCCTTATTGACCAAACCGGACCTGGTTCCCAGAACTGATGCTCCTCTAGACAGCCCCTCCCTGGCCCATTCCTCTGAGGAAGTACCTACTTTCTCAGGGACGGGGGACTCCATGGCACCCATGTCCAGACCTCTGGAAACGTCCAAACTCCCTGGACGGGATCCAGAGGTTCTAGGTGATCTACCACAAGCAGTCGTAGACACCATCACTTCTGCGAGAGCACCCTCTGCGAGGCACGCTTGTGGTCTGAAATGGAACCTGTTCGTTGAGTGGTGTTCTCAAGAAGACCCCCGAAGATGTTCGATCGGTACTGTGCTTTCCTTTCTGCAAGAAGGGTTGGAGTGAAGGCTGTCTCCACCCTCAAAGTGTATGTTGCCTCTATTGCCACATATCACCATGCAGTTGACGGAAAATCCTTGGGAAAGCACGACCAGATCGTCAGGTTCCCTCTATACGCTCTTAGGACCTGTCTCTGGTGCTCAGCGCACTGCAGAGACCTCTCTTTGAACCATTGCAGGCAGCAATAAAAGTCCACACAATTTGACTGTACAATATCTTTGTGCGTGTCAAATCTTATTCGCCTTTGCGTTCAATTCAGCCACTCCACATCAAGATGCATCATACAGTGTTTGACATCAAAAATTACTGGTCCTCAATTTTTGAAATATACTTTATTCATTTCTCAACTAATATTTCCTGACGCTTTCAGTTTTTAATGCTGATGCATTCAGTTGGATTTGACTCTGAAAATGTCTGTCAGGAAATGAAGTGGTCTGTTCACCAGAGATATGCGTATAAATGTATAAAGGCAGAACAGCACAATGTTGTGCCCTGAATAGCATCAGTGCTGACTGTGAGCTGGTGAGAGACTTCAGTTTAGATGTACATTCAGTAATCTGTGTTTTTTGGGACTGTCCGCCTGAGCTGTGGAGTTTATGTGAGCGCGAGACGAGCGCATGACTCAGCAGCTTCACAGAAGGGATGAGTCAAGGAAATACAGACACTGACATGCTGCATTATGGGGAAGTGATCAGGCCTCTAAAAGCATAATTTTTTATGGTTAGGACATGAAAGGAAGAAAGTGAAGCAAGAGGCAACTTAGAAGTATGTTTTAGTATCTCAGTCCCACAAAAAACCTATCAAGAACAAAGTGTCCCGTCAATTAAATAATGATCAAATAAATCACTATAGGAATATTCGCTTAGAAAAGTCCCTAAATTAAGATCCTTCAAAGACATTACATTATTGATTTATAAGTTTCATGACTTTTAAGCACATTTTCCTGTCAAATATTACTTTTACTAACTACTCCTGTCCTCTCATTTCACCCTTCATCATAATGTCATTTTAATGTAGAAATGATAAGACAGGAAGTACAGTGAGCCATCATTATTGCAAAATAAACCAGACTGAGTGACTTTATCTTGCTTATTACAAGCTTACCAAATAAATAAATGTGTATATGAAATATTGACTTGTGAAATTACATTGTAACAATGACACCTTAAAAATAAAGTGTAACCAAAGCTCCTTTTCGCATAGTAAAATAATTTGGTAACACTTTACAATAAGGTTAATTAGTTAACATTAGTTAAATGTATAAACTAACATGAATTAACAATGAGCAATACATTTGTTACAGTATTTATTCATCTTTGTTAATGTAAGTTAATAAAAATACAGCTGTTCATTTGTTCATGTTAGTTCACAGTGCATTAACTAATGTTAACAAATACAACCTTTATTTAAATAACGTATTAGTTCATGTTGAAATTAATATTAACTAAGATTAATAAATGCTAATAAAGAAGTATTATTCATTCTTAGTTCATATTAACTAAGTTAGTTAATTAATGTGGTCCCACTTTATATTAAGTGGCTTTATACTATGTACCTCGATTGAAATTAATAATTTGATACAATCTACTTTGTGTACATACATGTTTTTACATTGTACTTATATTTTGAAAATACCTGCATGTAATTACAGCTGTAATTAATATATGTAATTACACAGTTGACCTTCCCTTACACATTAACCCACCCATCCCACACACCTGTCCCTAACCTCACCCGTATCACTCCTCAATAGCAGCACAAGTGTTTTACAATACAACATCCACACAGTAAGTACATTGTACTTATTTTTTGATGTAAGTAAATAGTACTTAAAGCCACTTAATATATGTTTAAGTTGTCATTGTTACAATGTAATTATACATTTAAATACTGAGTGATATTAATTAACAGGCCAGCATGTACTTACTATAGGATTAGGGTAGGATTAGGGTTTGGTTGAGGGTTAGTTGCATGTAATTATGCATAATTTACTGTTATTACTATGGTAGTACATGTAATATATGTAACAAGGACACTGTAAAATAATCTGGAGTTGTTTTGTGTTTTTCCCTTCTCTGTTTCTTGAGTTTATTTAGAGTCATAAATGTTTCATCAGTGATTTCATGGTCTGTTTCATACTTGACTCATTCTAACATGTCATAAAACTCAAGTTATAGTCAGTTTGTTCAATAATGTAAAAGCGTATGTTATGTGGACAATTGTAGTTGAGTCAACGTTTCTGCTTCATAGAGACACAGGAAGGAAACATGAATCCTGTGGCCGTTTTCAAGTGTGGTCATAGAAAAATACTCTGAATCTTTCATTTGTATTCATGTATTCCATTTCAAAGTAAGGTATACGATATTTGTACATTTTTAACATTTGCATCAAGATAATCATAATTTTTCAAAGGGAAGCACTGAAAAGGACTAAAGAAAATTATAATTTTCTCTAGAATATGCACAGCAGTTGTGGCACAGATGTGTACAGCGTCCTCGAGGGAAATCCAGGCATGTAAATAATCATGTGTATAAAGGCATATATGTATGAAAGAAGGGAGTGTGTGAAAGGGTTATAAGCGTGTCGTTTTACCGTGGAGCTGAACTCTTGTACTGATGCAGGAGATTGATCGCTCCGCCCTGTGGTGCGGCCTGAATAAATTCTAGCCTGAAGTGCCGGGGAGGAGGAAGGCCTGATGGGAAATGAATCACACCATAAAACACAATTCAATACCAGAGGAGGGAACTGTGTTCGGCGCCATAAACTGCGTGCCAAACTGGACACCAATTAGTGTTCATCTGAGGAAACAATTCATCCTGCTCTGATCATGTCTTGAATTATCTCAGCTCCATTAACAGATACAACATTTGACTTTAAAAACGCATTAGTAAATGATCAAATTAACATTAACTATGATAAATAAATGCTTAAGACGTATTTTTGGTAACACTTTACAATAAGGTTCATTAGTTAACATTAACTAGCATGAACTAACAATGAGCAAAACATTTGTTACAGTATTTATTCATCTTTGTTAATGTAAGTTAATACAAATATGCTGTTCATTGTTAGTTCACGGTGCATTAACTAATGTTAACAAATACAACCTTTGATTTTACTAACGTATTAGTAAATTTTGAAATGAATATTAACTAAGATTGAAGCAGTATTGTTCATTCTTAGTTCATGTTAACTAAGGTATAACTAATGTTAACTAATGAACCTTATTGTAAAGGGTTACCGTATTTTTCCATGTTAGTTCATGTGATCCCACTTTATATTAATCTTAACCCCCCCTTAAACCCCTAGGCCTGGGTTCAAAGACTGGGCTTAGATTAAGATAGGATTAAGCTAGGATTAGATCTTAGTTTAATTAGGACATTTAGCTTTTATAAACGTGCCTTAGAAAAAAGCATTACTGATGTGCATCTTCACTGTATAAATTTGTATGATCCATAAGTTATGACAACATATGTTTTTACATGACTTATCAAAATATGTTATGCCATTTTTTTTATAAGTTAAACAAGATTAAACTCTTCTTTTTTTGTGTGACTCAAGCCAGTTTAATGTCATTTCATTTTAAATTACTTAAACACACGTTTGTACTTAAAAATGTAAGGCAGCATTTTTTTATTTTTTTTTTACAGTGTTGAGACAAAACAGTGACTCTGACATATTTTAAGATTTGTCGTTGCAAGTTACTTTCAGTTAAATCAGCACAAACATGCATTTTAGTCAGGGACTAGACTTAAGCCTTGTCTGTGAATCCAGGGGTAATATTGCAACTGAAATGTTTTGCCAGGAAACATAAAAATATGCATGCAACAATTTATTTTGCATCAATATAAGTGAATTCATAAGTGAATCAATTTTAGGAGTAACATTAAATGGATGCTGTGCATTTTCAATTTGCAGTTTCAGAATCTTAATAAAAGGCAAGTCTTGACTGGATGGTGCACATTTAGTAGCAGCACATTACACACAAACGCACCCTTCACTGATGCATGGAGTCACACCTAGCATCTCCTCTCACACCCCTGCAGCGCTGCAGAGGACATCCCCGCTCCCGCTGCAGATGTTCCTCACTGTCATGTGAGAGAGAGAGAGAGAGAGAGAGAGAGAGAGAGAGAGAGAGAGAGACCAGCTTGCAGCCAGTTGAGACACACAGAGCTCAGTGCATCAAAACACCACAACCTTTGTGAAGCAGTGACAGAGGTCAAGATGAATTTATGAAGAGATATTGGCTCGTTTAGGTAATTCTGATATGAGGACCTCGATCCAGACTCAATTAAAGATTATTGGAGTATGTTTTACAAGTGTGAATCCTTAAAGTATGTCTTCTCCAATTGAAATGATCTCAGAATTTTTATTCTTGGCCCTTTAAGGCGGACATTTAATATACAGTCGAACCAAAAATAATGTTTGATATTTTTTTACTAGTGTGTGCAGGACACTATAGTTTATTTAAACTGTGATATGTATAACATATTATACCCAAATATTCTTCACACAGTGACTACCAGTGACATTTATTAACATTTGGGACCAAAAATTATTCAGACACTTAAGTTTTTTGTCTCTGTGATGTACGTGTGCTATCAGGGTTTGACCTGATCATGTTTATTCTGTAATTGCTAATGCTCTTTTTACACACAGACTGAACAACATGAAGCATTGCTTGGTCATTGGTTGAGCTAAACTGGTATTATCTAATTGTGTAGTTAAATTTAACAGCTGACAGATATTCAACATAATTCATGTGTGAGAGTCTAACAGAAGGACGGACAAACCCAGTGAAATATCAACTATCAAGTTCTTGTCATATTGTATTACCATTTTCTAAACTATAGCGAATGGACTGTGTTAATGTGAGAAATGTTGACGGTGTCTGAATACATTTTGGTTTGACTGTATAGAAGATGTTAATCTCAAATAACCATTGGGGGTTGAGGACTGGGTAACACTTTATTTGAAGGGGTGTGCATAAGACTGGCATGACACTGTCATAAACATGACATAACACCTGTCATGAACATGAAGGAGTCTTTATGGATTTTTATGACTGTTGTCATTAAGTGTCATTCGGTAAATTATGACACTTTTAATGCAAAGTTGATTTAAAATGTCTTTGTTATGACAACTTGACATTAACAAAGAAATCATAACCTGTCAACCTGTCACAAATATGTCATAACAGGTCTAATTATCAAACTTAAAGAAGTTATTTAGCTTTGCGTTAACATTACATTACCCTGTCATATGTTAAAGCATTTGTCATATGTCATATGTTAAAGCATTTGACAGTGTAATAACCCTTAATGACATCTTTATAACTAGTACAATGTGTTCCACTTTACTTGAGGACAAGTAAAATATTCATGACACAGTTATAATGGTGTCACGGCAGCCAAAGTCAAAACCAACCACATATGACAGGGTAATGTAATGTTAACGCAAAGCTAAAAACTTCTTTAAGTTTAATAATTAGACCTGTTATGACATATTTGTAACAGGTTGACAGGTTATGATTTCTTGGTTAATGTCAAGTTGTCATAAAGAAATTTCTGTCTTTGTTAATGTCAAGTTGTCATAATCAAGACATTTTTGTCTTGGTTAATGTCAAGTTGTCATAACAAAGACATTTTAAACAATGTCAACTTTGCATTAAAAGTGTCATAATTTACCGAATGACACTTAATGACAACAGTCATAAACATTCATAAAGACTCCTTCATGTTCATGACAGGTGTTATGTCATGTTTATGACAGTGTCATGTCAGTCTTATGCACACCCCTTCAAATAAAGTGTTACCGGGAAGGGTGTCATAGCTTCAGACAGAGCCTCACTGTAACCGATACAACAACATCGTGTTCTCTGTAAAACACGTCGCATCGCTTCTGGTTCAGGTCTTCTGTACATGCGACGCTTTACTCAAGATGCCTTTAAACGAGCTACCGAATATGAGCCTAATCAATGTCCATTGCATATGCAGGTTGACATATAAAAGTTTTTTTTATTTATATCAAATAAAATGCCAACAATAAATGAGCAATATGACATGCGTAGTCGAGCGACAGTGATTCGGCTTTAGCCGCAGCCGCAGGTAATCACAGCACGCTGATATATACATGACTACGAGTGTGATGTTGCTTTTATGCGATAGTTCGATGGCACGAGTGTGTAAATAATTAGGAAACAACAACAAAGTGTCTTTAAAAACCCTCTTTTGTGTGGAACTATTTCTTTCCGCCACGGATTAAAATCTCAAGTTGCCAGTTTAACAGTTGAGCCCAAGCCTCCGTTTCTAAGGGCCAATCTCATTTCTCTGTCTTACCCCTACCCCTTCCCCTACCCCTTGGTCTGCGTCTTCCCCTTTCCCCTCGATACCGAGTGAAAGGGGGTATAGGGGTGAGAACGTTCCTCTAAGAAATGATACACCATTCGATTACCGCTGCGTCATCTTCCCTTGCCGCTAGCAGGCTGCTACGTCAACAGAGGCGACAAGCGTTGACATAAACAAACGAAGATGCCATTGTCTCAGGTTGTGATATCGATTGCCTGGAAGATTGTTTCTCAGACGCATTCGACTGCTTACGGATCAAGTCATGGTACGTATGTTTCATTGAATTTAAAGGCAAGCTAAGCAAAACATTAGCAACTGGCTAACGTATGTTGTTGTAGCTACGACCTGAGGAAAACACATGCATTTGTATTAGGGATGCATGATATATCGATCACATATCGATTATATATGTCGATTTTTTTTTTTCAAAAACATTGATGCGTGATAATTAATAACTAACGTTATTTTGTTCTCGTATTATTTTCATCAACGATATGGTTTGATTAAAATAATTTCTTTATTGTCCGTGCGGAGGCGATTCCATTTTATTTATCTATGGAACATGCATTTTGTTTCTTTATATTCCATTTGTGCGACTCCTTGACAGTTCTACGTTCAGCCATAAAAAAAAAACTTGATGCCGGCACTTTTGAGATATTCCTATGTTGTTACCCCTCTCTTTCAAGTGGGGTCCTCTGCAAACTTCGTTTCAAGGGCTATGTAGCCTTGGCCCTAGCCCTTAATCAAAATGAGAATTGAGACACCACTTCCCCTCACATGAACGCGCAAAACCGAGGGGGAGGGGTAAGGGTAAGGGGTAAGACAGAGAAATGAGACGCAGCCAAACTCTGAACCATCACTAGTAATGAAGGAACGCGGAGTCGCTTCATTAAAGCTTATGGTATTATGTAGAGTATGTGGTGGAAAATGTAAACTATGTTAAACTAACCAGGTTAGACTAACATCTAACCTTATTTAACATCTTTGAGTGTGTGCGTGTGTGTGCATAAATAACAAATATGGGAAATGAAACTAGACAGTCTAAATATGAAGTAATGAAGAACCATCCCTCCCTATTCTATACAAACTGTTGTATTTGTGTTTACTGGTGGGATTTTCAATGGGATTTGTCTGAGATCCACCGGCCATGCTTATTGCTTCTTTTTGGGAGATTCTCTGAGAACTGCTCGAGACTCCCGGCCGTAATAGAGAGCCTAAGCCCCTCCCCTCCGCTTCCGGCTCATGGGACCTAATTTCGGAAAACATATACATGGTGGTCAATGGCGAGAGACAACTTATCTTTTTATTCCGTCTGAACTGTGGCCTGAATTACACACATAATGTTTGTCAATTTAAAAGATAATTATGAAAGACAAGAAAGTCGCAGTTTGTCATAAAACAGAAGATTAACATTTAGTTTTATGTGAAAATCGCTCAATGAACTGCATCTCCCGGGAAGCGAAACAACGAGCGAGATCCGCTGCTCGTGTGTGTGCAGTCTGGTAGGCTACAAAACACTCAGGCATGACGGCGTAACGTTGCGATTATAACGTAAGACTATAGAAACAATGACAGACGTTAGCTTCTGTAAAGTTGGCTTCACTCATTGAGAGAAAGGTATGACGTCACATGTGCGCCTTTGGGGTTTGTAGTCTTTGTAATTACGTATTTTCACAGTCTTACACCTCAACAGTTTTACATCAAACTGCGACTTTCTTGACTTTGAAATGTATCTTTTAAACTGACAAACATCATGTGTGTAATTCAGGGCACAATTCAAACGAGATCAAAATATTTGTTGTCTCTCGCCATTGACTCAAGGGGTAATCCATCAGCCGGAAGTTGAAGCCTCGCGGGAGCCGCCATTGTAACAGAACTTCACCTGCTGTTAGCATCCCATTGACTCCCATTCATTTTGGCGTCACTTTGACAGCGAATAACTTTACATCTGAGGCGTGTAAAGACTTTTGTCCATTATTTATTTCTAAAGAAACACGACAATGTATAAAAGGCTCCATTACCTTGTATCTTACGTTATGGCCCCGTAGAAGCAGTTTTTGTAAAAATAGGCTAACGATTGCGTCATAACATGTGACTCTCTGTCGCACAGTAGAGAAATTACCATATAGACAGGAGGAGAAGCTCGCAGGCAATCGGGGGGACGTGGAGGCATAAAGTCCGATAAAGTCGAGGGAGAAGCCCATAGAGAGTCATAAAGTTGCTCCTGCTGCTGCTCATGGACAGCTAATTCTCACGCTCTCCGTCTCTGTGAGATTCGGAAGGGAATTATTCAGATTTCACTCGGCACAGCTACTAGAAGACATACAGGTTGCTCACGTGACAGGCTCAGTTTGAGCCTGCGCAGTACGCCCGGCTATTAGCTTTTAACGGGCTTAAATTTTCTCCGTTGAAATCAATGGGGTCGCTGTGTCCATTTCTTTTACTGTCTATGCATTGAATACCATACAATATTTTTCCGAAATAAGGTCCCATGGTGGTCGACCGTAAGAGGAGGGACTTAGGCTCTCTATAAAGAACATTTAAAGGACAATTACTCAAGTCTGTCAGTCATTTAAGCTGCGCAGCAAAAGATCAAGTTAGAATTATCGGCTCTGGATGCTGTAGTCGACTGTACACTCACTGATGTATACTTAGGGAGTCGACTGGAGACTCGCTGATGTGTGAACGTAGCTAACGTCAATTGTATTTAGACGTGCTAGCTAGCCTATAAGTTATACTATAGTTAGTCTTAGGGAGCCAAATCTAAAATAGTTAGGTTTGGGGATAAAAAAAAAGTATTATGAGAGAGATCGACTAAGTGATTGTATTACCTTCATCTGATAAAGCATTTAGCCTATTCTTTTAAAAAAATATCATGAATATCCGCTGAGGAAAGCGATATCGTTGTCTTAGTATCTATCGAGTTAATATTTACATTTGTCCGTCGCGTCTTATAAGGTGTAGTTTAAAGTACAATGTCCTTGTTTACAACCTTGTTTCAGTCCCTTTCAAAATAAAAGTCTCCGCTACTGACTCACTCATAAAGACAGTCTCTGCTGCCATCTAACGGTGTAATAATGTAACTTTCACTGAAGTCCAAATCAATCACAAACGGATCAAATATTATTTATTGAACAATAATATTTAAATGAACAATAAAAGCCATTTTAAAGGTATTCGTTTTTACAATAGGAAATACACTGCAAGCAAACAATTCAGTCAAAAGTACAAAATCAGCGCTCTATTAGTAATTAGGCTACAGGGTTTAAGTTAAATAAAATATTAAAGTTATGATACTTAACGTTGCCTTCACCCAAATCGATTTGCTTTGGAACAAGTAAATGATTAATAAGACTAAAGATTTCTTATTTGATATACCCAAAATGGCCGCTAAACAACGGAAAAAAACTACATTCTGTGACACAATAACAGTAGTATGCCCTATTTATTAAATGATAGTGTGTTTACTCTTCGCTGTGAGAAATGCTGCCAGTATAGATCCATCAGAAACAAGTCATGCAAATTGTGAAACGGTTTCTGTGTGATATTAGTAGAATATGCATGGCTGGAAAAGGCTCTCAGCCAATCAGGTTCGAGAACCAGAACTACTGTTGCATAAAAACAACCATTTAGTTTTACTGATGACCTGAAAGAGTCGTAGATATCTCTGACAGTTCATACTGTTTTTCGTACAGTTTTCCTGCCTGTTCATATAACTAACTTACATTAATTTAGCTAAATATCTCTCTCTACATTATTACAGATGACAGACAGTGGTTTTTAGGGGCATCATATTTTGACATTAAAAGATTACAACTTCTACAATTTGTAGTCTTTTAATGTTTTGAGGTCAACAGGACAAACATTCATGTTGCATTTTTGTGACAGCATATAATAAGCCATAAATGAACCAACCAACCCCAGCCTCTAATACACATGAAAACATGATTTATCACAAATACCGCTCATAACCAATCATAAAGGTGACAAAATACCAGGCGTCTTCTCTCAGATGCGGCACGACATAAACTCTTATAATTCGTATTTATATTTATTTATACTTCTTATTTCTTTACATCTTTAGCCATTTTCTTTTCCATTCACCATTAGCACTGTCTTTGCTCCACACGCTCAGTCTGTTTGGCCGGCTCTAATCTTGTTAGACAGAGAACAGCTTTTTTAGTGATTAGGGTTGGTCATCCGGTGAATTTTATTGGCTGGCAAATGGTGCATATCGTATACATTTATCAGGAACAATTGGTCTGGCTACGAGGGCTGCTACCTCACCTGTCAGCAGGGATAATAGAGAGAGAGCGTCAGCAGGGATAATAGAGAGACAGAGAGAGAGTCAGCAGGGATAAGAGAGAGAGAGAGAGAGAGAGAGAGAGAGAGTCAGCAGGAGAGAGAGAGAGAGAGAGAGAGAGAGAGAGAGAGAGAGAGAGAGAGAGAGAGAGAGAGAGAGAGAGAGAGATTGCTCTGGTTGACAACAGATTACATATAACATCACAGGAAATGATTGATTTGTCAATTCAGCAGTCTTTAATAGGAATCTCTAATAGCAATCAGCTTAATTATCAGTATTGCGTGTTAATTACTGCATTAGTGTGCATTATGTGATTTGATTCCTCAGATGAAGACACCGCTCTGCTTTAGCAATAAAGAACCACAACAGTCAATAGATCTGATGCTAATCTATAAATAACCTACAGTTTTCCCTGTGTGTGTGTGCGTGCGTGCGTGTGTGGTGTGATGTGGTGTGTGAGTGTAAGCTCTCATAATAATTGCTTTCATCGCACTAGAGTCACTTGTGGCCAGGTTAAGCCATGACGCTGTGTGTGACCCAGGACTGATTCATAATGAAAATGTGTTTTCAACTTGTTCTGACAAGGATAAAACATCAACTAAATAACTTCGTGTTGTATATATTTGGTGGCCTTTGGCTTATTTGGATTATAGTGCTATCATACTGTGTCAGTCATTTTCGGGTGTTTTTACAAAACCGTTTCTCATTAAAACCACAAATAAAGGTCCAGTGTTGCCAGTGGTTGCGTTTCGGGGCAATGCCACAGGAGAACCACCATTTTTGATTTCCAAAATAACTTTTCAGTGATCACTTCTTAAAAGTACCATTTTTTTCTTAGTGCAAAGAATATTTTAAAAATCTACAGAACCATTTGAGCAATGGAAAGGTCCCAACAGGGTTTTGTTCACAGAAGAACCACTTTCGGTCCCTTAAAGATCCTTTCAGTGAACACTTCTTAAAACTCTTAAAAATAAACGTTCTTTATCTGCATCAACAGTTCCATGAAGAACCTTTAACATCCATGGAACCTTTTATTGCACAAATGGTTCTTTATTGCAGAAAAAGGTTCTTTAGATTTTTAAAGTGTTCTTCACACTGAGAAAAAATGGCTCTTTTAAGAACGGTTCGTTGGGGAACCAAAAATGTTTCTTCCAATCATGGCATCACTATGAAAACCCCATTCCGGGACCTTGTTTTGTAGAGATAGTGTGAAGAATATTTTAATAATCTAAAGAACCTTTTTCTGCTATACAGAATCTTTTGTCCATTTTAAAGGTTCCATAAATATGAAAGGTTCTTCATGGAACCATTGTTGCCAATGAATAAGCTTTATTTTTAAGCGTGGGAGGAAAAGTTGAACAGTTTAAATAATAACAACAACATTTAAGAAGGAACATAAACAAAAGTACATTGTAATATTTGATTACATGTTCATGTTATAATGTACAATAACCGCAGTTTGTTTTATACATGCCAAATGAATTCATAATCTCTCATAATAAACAGAGAAGTGCGGAAACCGGAGAGGTTTGTGTGCTAACTTGCAGGAAATAAAATGCAAGTAAAAAATACTAGTCACGCCTTCAAGATCTTTTAAACGTGCACTTGTTCCAAATGATAATCATAAAAACAGAAAACGTTTTTCATTAATTAACAAATCAACGGTCATGTATTTTAAATGATTAATTTATTTTTATTGATGGCTCTTTGTGTTTACTTTGGAAATCTATCAACATCAAATGAATTACACAATACTTTAATGACAAACACTATTATACACTTCTGATATATGGACCCCATCGCCCCATTTAACAGTCGTTAGAGAAGATAATTTTTTGACAGTTGTGCTACTCTTCTGTATCCACACACACACACACACACACACACATGGCCGTGTTCAGAGATGTGCAGGTGAGAGCAGTTGTGCATTGCAGAGTTTCTGCGCAGCCCTTCCAGGACACTGCAGTTCAGTCAAATCTCAGAGGGGCGGCTTCAGTGTGTGTGTGTGTGTGTGTGTGTGTGTGTGTGTGTGTGCAGCAAGAAAACAAAAGATCAGGCCCATCATTTATATCACCATCTTTGTAAAGAAGTGGATTTAATTCACAGTATATCATCCATCTTCATTTCATTCAGTTTTACACATCCTCAAAACCACAAGGACTGGAGGCTTAGAACGGAGCAGCCTGGCGTTTTCAGCGTTCACTACATGCAAGGACCTTTTTATCAATATGCAAATCGATCAAGATAAAATTACAATGAGACTTTTATATGTGACATTACACGCTCGTGCCGTAGTCGGCTTTCCGGTGGCAAAAGCTCCAGGGAGAATCTTTCAGACGACGGCTCCTAAGGAAACAAAGACACCCTTACACACCGCTGGATTTCACTTGGTTTGTGTACCTGAAGTAATCGCATCCCATGCTAAGGTTTTTTTTTTTTTTGTCATCTCAGGCCTGATAAATGAACAAGACATTTTTAGTTGGTTTTAACTCAGCAAAAGGCAGCAGCAGTGGAGATCTCAGCGTGCGCAGTGTCCTTCTGTCTGTCTGTCGGGCGACTGAGCCTCATGATGTATGACACATCACAGCATGCAGAATTACATTCATACATAACCCAATCATTTTGTCATTTAGGAGGAGCTGTAAAAACACCACGTCGGCTCTTGCAGAAAATGCACGGGGAGGATGAGAGATGGGGAGGGAGGGAGGGAGGGAGACTGCAGTACATATAAGGCAAGAAAGATACCAGTTCATGTTTTATTAAAGCTGTGCTCTTTCAGGTCCAGTACAGCTCTGGTCTTTCATTTCTCCACAAAGTTGTACAAATCTCAGAGGAGTCCTGGAATGCTTATCCAAGAGGAGAGAGGGATAACTGAGAGAAAAGGGAAGATTGCACCGTACAACACCGAAATGGCCGTCCTCCCGAGAGCCAAGCCGAAACCGTCCGTCCCGAACTGTCCTTTGTCCTCAGTGACCTTCCAGACGCGTAGCATTCCCTCGTGTCAGTTCCCAAGCGCCGGGAGGCATCGGTGCGTATCAATCCTCATAGATTTCATCCCCGAGCTCAAATTTGTCCAGATTCGTTTGAATATAAGTTCTTAAAACATGCAATGGTTTCCCTCCAAGCTCAGGAATGCAGAGAAGGTCTCCTCTCTGTGCACGCATTTTGCTTGTCATAAATATATGGTGGCATAATCATAAGGAGTCATTCAAATTGAAACAGGAGAAAGAAAATGACATCTTAAAGTATTGCACTGGATTTTGTTTCTGAACAAGGCCTTGAAGCAGTTCCCGGTGAAAGCACACGCCTGCATTGTCACGGAGGGTGGAGGAGATTCAGCAGGCGTGGGCTTTCCAATGCTACGGCTATCCCACAAAACTGTTCGGTGAAAAACCAGCACCAGAGCAGAGAACACTGCCGAGGAGTGTTTCATTCGGGAGCACGAGAAGACGAGTGTCCTGTGTAGGAATAGACCAGCGCTTTATCTCCATCCGGCCATCTCCCAAACGATGGAGAAGGAAGAATGCATTCCTCTGTTTTCAGTTCATTTACAACGAATACAGCTAAAGCAAGTCTGGACGCAGTAAGCATAATTCAAGCAATAAATCTGCTTTATGGATATGGTTATATTCTTCAGAATAGATTTTATATGTATATATGCATATATTTATATACAAGTATGGCACTTGATTACACTTAAGCGCGAAAAAACACGTCACAAATGAAAGCAGAGGGCGCTTTGGTGTCGAAATTAAGGAGATCACAGACGTTAAGCGTTTGCAGCAGATTCACACCTGCTCACACACACACGCACACGCACACGCACGCACACAACAGCAAATCTGCAATGGAGTTAATCACATTAAGGTCTACGTTAAGGTCAATGGTGCAGTACAGGCAACCAAAACGAAAGAAATCATAGCGTTTGATATATGAAGGGTGTGTCAAGACTCGACCCGATGTGATAGCCTATTATGTCAGCATCACGCTTACTTTTTAGTGCTAGACGTATTTACTCCCTTCAAGTACAGTAGAGCAGCTTCTTCGGTCACACTTCACATGTCAGTGTTCACGTCACATCAGTTGTTGCTCGTATTTATTGTAATGAATCATATAGCATGCATTGTGTGCGACACAGACAGTGCCATGTAAAGTGTCACCGCAGCTTATAGAGAGGCAATACGCAGTCAGCTATCAGTGTTTGCTCTTTGTGTACGTCTCAGAGTACAAACGTTGCTAAAAAGTTGCATTATACAGTAGTGAACTGCTTTACAAACGTGTTTGTCGTCCACAGTTGTCAAGGAAGTCTTTAAAACAGTAACAAAAAAGTCCTACCCCGTGTTCTTGCAATTCATGAACCTTACGTGGCGACGACGGCAATCGTCCACGCTCTCGACCTCGCGGCGCGCAGGCTTGGGTTTCTCGTTCGCGCGCTTAAACGTAGGCGGAGTCACTGGACTGAGTGCGGCCGAAATTGGGCATACTCATCCGGGGCAAATCCTTGTTCCGGATCTCGTAGATGGACTTTCTGCGGGCCCTCACGCCCCTCACGGCCGTTTTGATCTTCCTCCAGCCCAAGTGATTGAGCTCGGCCAGATTGAGAACCACGCAAAAGCCACTGACCGCAAACATGAAGACGAGGAACACGGTTTTCTCCGTGGGCCTGGACACGTAACACTCCACCTCCTTGATGCACGGGTACCGATCGCACTCGTACACGGCGGGCACGTTGAATCCGTACAAGAAATACTGGCCCACCAGGAAGCCGATTTCCAGAGCGTTTCTGAACACCACCTGAATGATGTAAAACCTCGAGATGCCCTCCTGACGTCTCATTTTGGACTTGCCCGGTTTCTTGCCCGAGCTGGTCAGCTCTTTCTCCTCCATGCAGTCGGGCTCGGGATCTTTGGTGGAGTTCTCCGAGTTCTGAAGTACTCCATTCACGATGGTGTTCTTGATCTTTTGGTTCTTGGCCTCCTCGCGTTTCAGGGAATCCTGCTCCTTATTGTCCAGCGTGAGGAAGACGGTGGCGGTGGAATAGCGTCGCTCCTTTTGCTTGGCCGACTGATGGACCGAGTACGTGATGAAGCACAGACTCGGCGTGCAGACCATTATGATCTGAAAGACCCAATATCTGATGTGCGATATAGGGAACGCTTTGTCGTAACACGCCTGGTTGCAGCCCGGCTGTAAGGCGTTACATACGAACATGGTTTGCTCGTCATCATACACTGTCTCTCCCACTATAGCTACGATTAGGATCCGGAAGATCACCACCACAGTTAGTAGGATCCTAAAGAACAAGCACACAGAAACATAAATGTGTCAATATATATGAGCGCTTGAGCTGTAGGGAGCTGAAACCTCAGCGCTTTATCACTTCAACCTTCACTGTAGCATCATATATGCTGCATACGGATCATGCAGGTGTCACTAGGTTTGATCATGTATTTTTGTGAATTTACACCACCCAACATGGAATGAAATGAAATCGGCAACAAAATCAGCACAAATAAACAGGCTCACTAAAGTAAAGGGTGCTGAAAATGTGGTGCATTCTCTTTTTTATTTTGGTGTCAGTTCAAATATGTTCCTTTATAATTTGCATATAGCATGCATTATGCAAATATAAAGTCTCCCTTCATTGTACAGTTGGCAAAAAGCCTCAAAAAGGTGGCTTTAAACAAAGCAATCTATTATGAATTAATTAATCTATCTACTTATCAGTGTGGGCACTATTAAGAGAGCTGTATACATCGAGGCGCGTTCACAACCACGGAATGATGCATTCTGCTACATTTCACTGTCGTTGAATAAGGGGAGATTTTCCATGCGTTTCATTTGATTTGATTTTCAACGGTGACGCCTTGTCTGTGCACACCTGGCAATAAGCACCACATTTTGTTCAGACATGGCTTAAAACGAAGCAAAAATACTTAATAAAAACAATACAGCAGTGTGGATTTAAGCCCGAGTCAGTGTCATTGAAACTAAGGGGAGCTGTCCAGTGCTGAAACCCGTCGAGTGGATTCACTTGCTTCATATTTTCCATATTACCCAAATATTTTTTTTGTTTCTCATCTTATTTAATACTGTATTTTAAGAGCGAAACGGGTGATTACGCCCGTTTGCACGTATAAAAAACGTGTTTTTGTCCTCCAAACATGATGCAAAGCTTGAAACGCGCTAATCTCGGCGTCAACCCGACAGATACACTGACATTAGCCCTTACCTCCCGATCATAGTGGAGTGCTGCTGGACAGCAGCCTCCAAGAGCCTCTCTAGTATGGTCCATTCCCCCATCGTTGCTCATCCGCAGACTCAGATCCAAATCCAGGGAAAAGCGTGGATATTTCCTCCTATTGTGCGCGGTTATCGGGAGAACGCATGGATGAGCGCCAGCTGTGGCAGTGCTGATGCTGGAAGATGCCACACTTCTCCTCGCCTTCCAGTCTGGAGTGGAGTCATGTGAGCCCTTCTATCTTCGATCTCCACATCAGATTGATGGTGTGGGTGGAGGGCGGCGGGTTTAATATGGCATCAGTGCCGTGGAGAGCCCTGCTGCGTCATATGGGCTTTATCTCGAGCGGCGGATTTCATATGTGTGATGTTCATTAGCAGGGAATGAAGCAGGATTCGGTCCGGTGATGGTGAACTCTGCACTCTGTCATGATGGGGAGAGCTCCTTTTTTTGGGGGGGGGGGGGGGGGGGGGACGACGACGACTGAAGTCTCATACAGCCTAGCCTACTTGTTGCTGTGTATTTTGAAAGACGACACAGCTGTCGGAGAGCAAATGTCCTTGAGTACAGTGAGGACCTTCAGCTCCGCCCTGTTCACACGAAGCATTGCTCGTGCTCTGGATACAGTGAGGTGAAAGTGTCAGCTGATTCTCGGTTTAAGTAAAGACACCTTTGGCCCCGCCCACCGAACGCCCGTAGACATGCGCAGTTCCGCCAAACCATCTTCCTTGCAATTTGACCATTTTAAGAACTACAGTGGCCCCCAAAAGTGTTTGTTCACTTTGATAAAAAATAATTATATTTTCTGTTTTTATCTCTAACAAACAACAAAAAAGCTAAACTAAAAAAAACTTTAATTCTCACAATTCACTAACTATAAACTACGACTTTTGACTCAATTAACTCCTAATTGCTGCTTATTAATAGTTAGTAAGGTAGTTGTTAAGTTTAGGTATTTGGAAGGATTAAGGAATATAGTAGAATATGGTCATGCGTTATAAGGCATTAATACGTGCTTTATAAGTAATAATGGTAACGCTTTAGAATAAGGGTCTTTAGTTAACATGAACTAAGAATAAACAATACTTCTTCAGCATTTATTAATCTTGGTTTATATTAATTTCAACATTCACTAATACATTAATAAAATCAAAGGTTGTATAGTTAACATTAGTTAATGCACTGTGAACTAACATTTTTTTAACTAACAGTTTTTTTTATTAACTAACATTAACAAAGATCAATAAATACAGTAACAAATGGATTGCTCATTAGTTCATGTTAGTTAAAACTAACTAATGAACCTTATTGTAAAGTGTTACTGTAATAATAAACAGCCTATCTCCTATAGAATATACATGCTAATAAACAACTAGTTAATAGGGAAAATTGAACCCTAAACTAAAGTGTTACCAAAAAAAAAAAAAAAAAAAAACTATATCAAGCCTGGAAAGAATGCTTGAGATCTGTAAAATGAATGCCAGTTGCTTTGATATGATACTTCCAGAAGACAGTATATCTGCCAATTTAATTGACTGGGTTAGTTAAAAGGTATTTAGTTAATCTAACATATTTAAATACAAATATTATATAGTAATCTTGGTGATAGCATCAGCTAAAAAGGTTTAATCTAAGTTTGTCTAAATGTATTGTTTAATAAACTCGTTGAGTGATTAGGAAAGATTACGCAGACCCCATGTTACACTGGCCTCAGTGAATCAGGTTCAAGTGAAGTCTGTGGTACACGTGACACCAAATAGCATGAAAACAATAATGACTGTTATCAAACAGGTTTCCTAAGCACTCTCCCACTGCCCTGAACTCACACCATTGGTTGACTCAGTAGTTGACATGTAGGAAACAGGGTCAAGGTCACTTTTCAGTAAATCAAACATATTACTTATAGTTTATGTTAAATTATATTAAAACTCAATGAAACGCAGATTTGTAATGGAGCTATGTCATGGTCCGTGTCTGTAATGCGGGTGCATAAAGAAAATGAATGTACAAAGCCAGCAATGGCCGTGATGTGGTTGCCAGACCAGCTCAGACAGGTTAAATTATTCCTTACAAAAATAAAAGTGTCAGGCTTCAATGCCAGTCCCATTCTGACATCAGGAAGAAGGAGAGATGAACAGCTCAGCAAGAGAGAGAACAGGCCGCTCACTTCACGAATCTATCGGGAATATTCAATGAAACATGTGACTGTGCATGAAAAAATCGTGACCAACTATCAATATGTAAAAAATATAAATTACATTGATTTTCCCTCAATTTTGAGTTTTTTTATCAGGTGTTCAGAGCTTAATGCTGACATTGACTGGACTGTTAATTTACAGATGAGCTTTGCTCATATATCTACAACATACAACAAATGCACTGCTGAATAATACAGATGCAGAAACAAAGTTTTGAATATTGATTTTTAAGACGTGTTTGAGAGAATGGATATGAGACACATGCACACAGACCGAAGAGGCTGTTCTGAGAAAAGCAGTGTGGGGTTCATCAGATGCTCAGATTTCCTCACATATGGCAGAAGCACAGCCAGGCATTCAGGCCTTTTTCCATTCCTGATCTCGCACACAAATTAAATATTTACAGCCCGAGTCCAACCACAGCGGCTGTCGAACGTTCTTCTCCACCACATGCTGAGAGATGCCTGTGTGTACAGACCAAACTGAAAATTAAAACCAGGCAATTTTGGCTGGTGAAGGTTCCCCTCAGGACTGCTGCGAGGGAAAGAGAGAAGGAGAAAGAGAGAGAGAGGGAGAGATAGAAAGACACTGAGGGAGAGAGAGGCTGAGCACAGGCACTGTAAAGTGGGTCTTGAGCGGTCAACACATTATTAACAATCTTTAAAAAAAACAATTTTTTTATTCATGGTTTTGGATGGATGGATGGATGGATGGATAGATGGATGGACGGACGGACGGACAGATAGATAAACGGACAGATAGATGGATAGATGATGGATGGATGGATGGATGGATGGATGGATGGATGGATGGATGGATGGATGGATAGACAGACAGACACACAGACAGATAGACAGACAGACAGAAACACAGACAGACAGACAGATAGACAGACAGACACACAGACAGATAGACAGACAGACAGACAGACAGACAGACAGACAGACAGACAGACACACAGACAGACAGACAGATAGACAGATAGACAGATAGACAGACAGATAGATAGATAGATAGACAGACAGACAGACAGACAGACAGATAGATAGATAGATAGATAGATAGATAGATAGATAGATAGATAGATAGATAGATAGATAGATAGATAGATAGATAGATAGATAGATAGATAGATAGATAGATAGATAGATAGATGTCGTCCTCCTCCTACAGAGGGCAGCACTGAACGACCTGCTGTATCTCTGAAGCTTCTCATGTTTCTTTGCATGGCTTTGCAGTTCCTCACGGAAGTCCCACTTACACGACACCACAGTCCAGTCTCCAGTTACTGCCTCCATTCAAACTCAGCAGAATCTCAGATTCCCTCTCATATACTGCACCTCCTTCAGACAGAACATGTCGCAAAACCTGCCATTCGGTTTTGAAATAGCAACATTTCCTCTTTAATATTCATCAGAGAGGATCACTAGAATCCTAAAACATCCTGCTCTCAGAACATCACTCAATACTTCAAACACATTTAACTGTACAAGAAAAAACAGATGCAAATATATTAAAGGTAAAATTACTGCACTCTTTCTCTCTCTTTGTACAAGGTTTCACAGCTTGAATTATTGTCATCAGATATTTATTTAATCCTTATTAAAATCAGGCAATATTTAAGTCAGTGTTCATCCTGAAGATCCTCTTTCCAGATTGCACCTGTTATGAATTCAATAAAAATCACACAGGCTCTGATAATTGATTTTATATTTCATTTTCAGTTAATATTTATTTTATTTCAAGTACCACATTTTGTATAGCGTTAGTTTAAGTTAATGATAACAACCCTGCAGAAGATGGAGCTGGAAATCAGTTTAACTATGTGAATAATGTGAATGTTAGGGTGGGTTGCACCAATAAGGATTAAGTTTAAATCTAGATTACATCAAGGTTTATATAATAATGCTATTGCTCCAAACGTTAAGCCTGGTTTAAACATAAGCAGGCTTACATTTAAACCATCGTTTTGATCTTAAATTATATTTAAGATAGATACATTTGAATCCTGTTGCTCCATAACTTCATACATATGATACAAATTTCAATTAGGGTTTAACTTTAATTTTAGATGTGAGGAGGTTTAAATAATAATTAAAAAACATCTACAATAACAGTTCCCTTTCGAAAAGGAACTCGCACTGCGTCGATGACGCATTGGGGAACGCCTTCTCGAGGGAAGAGGGCTCAGCATCTGTACCTCATGGTTCAGGTTCAGGTCCCGCTCATGCTGAGGCAGAGCGGCACGTGCATCATGGTGTTCCCAGATGGAGCTTACCGATCGTCTCGAGAGGGGTGTAAACCTCTCAGACGATTCGATGGCTGACGAGGGTGACCTGCAGGTGAATGACGAGGATTATTCTCCTACTGTTCTTGCAGTGAGTGCTCTTCTGGACGAGCAGGAGATGGTTGATGAGGGTGACAATCAGGTAGATCCTGAGCCCTCGGATGCCCCCTGAGGCTGTCACTGAGCTGCGCCGAACCACGGATCTTGCTCTCCGGGCCACCAAACAAACTGCTGCCGCGATCGGTCGGTCGATGGCGGCGAGGGTGGCCTCAGAGAGACATCTGTGGTTAAACCTGGCCGACATCGGGGAGAAAGAGAAGGCCTTTCTCCTCGATTCGCCGGTTTCGCCCTCTGAACTCTTCGGCACCTCCGCGGAGGGGGTGGTTGGGAAGTTCAGGGAGGCGAAGGCACGCTCAGGTGCTTTTAGGACTTGCATAGCGCTGAGATCCAGGTCCACGCCCAGGCAGGCGGGAGGGAGGGCCTGGCACTTCATGGTCCGAGGACCGTAGACAGGGCCAGAGAGCCAGAGAGCAGAAGAGGCGTGACTCCCACAAAAAGAGGGATCTGAGGGAGGTTATCCAGCACAAGTGCACACAGCGTCGCTGATGGATAATCTCCCCGGAGGGCTTCATTACATTACAGCCCTCTCCTCGCTTCCCGACTCCCCGGGCGTTCTTTACATCAGGCCTGGGGCTGGGCCCATGATGAGAACCATGTTCTGATGGCCCGCCTCGGCTTGGTTAGTAAGAGCGCCTCTTTCAGGCATGTAAAGTGGTGGACCCCAGGTTCATAAAAATGATCTGGCGATTCTTCACTCCGCACGCCGCAGGTGAGCTGACTGGTCTTCTTAAGAGTAATTTTTGTGTGCAACTAACACTAAAAAGTATCACTCTACAGACCTTGTTCCCTGTATAGAGATAGGGGGTCATGTCAATGTCATAAGGTAAGAAGACATTTCTTGGAGTATTAGGGCCCTAAAGTCCCCCTGTTAGGTGGCTAGAACGATAGAGAAGCACCAGTTGTTTGGGCTTCTTCTGTGAGTATGTGATGGCTTTCCTTGTTGTTTTATGTGTAAGATAATGCGGGGCGTGCCACCGCTCATTCTAGCTGTAAACTGTGTTTATACTTTCGGTGTTAGCCCTCGGGCTATTAGCGACCTCAGAGTAGAGTAGTTAGACTAGTCTCTCCCAAAAGGTTTTGTTTTGGAGTATAGGCTGACGCTGGTGCTTCAGATAGATCTTATATCCGGCCCACGGGACCGTCTGACATTTTTTTATCCTGAGTACATTGCCCCCCTGAGCTCTGTTTGGGTTTTCTGTAGGCTGAGCGGTTCTGCAGCCCCTCGAAAAAAATGTTTTTTCTTAAGGCTGTGGCTCCTCTGAGTTATGCTTATAGGCTGGCCCTCACCAGGGCTGCCTCTGTAGCTGGCCTAGGCCAGAGCCATATAGAGAGAGAGTTGCGACAACGGAAGTTCTAAATGCTTGATCGTCACGTGACTCACGGAGACTTCAGATAGTTCCAGGAAGTGCTTTGGCGGGCATTTCAAACTGTTAGAGTAGAGTGACAGAACTGCGATTTCTGGTAATTAGTAGTCAATAAATGCATTTATTTTATATATTTATGTAACACACCAACACATATATGTAGCATGAGTATGTTGTTACAGTGATGTTGTTTTTTAAAGATCAAATCAGCTAATATTTGAGGATTAGTGTTCGCTTACCGTTATTTGCCTCAACTTATTTCAGGCTAGGGTTTCTGTTGCCTTTTTATGTTACCTCATATTCATTGTTTTCACTAATCTCATGGTAACTAATGTCATATTTATGACTTTTCAGATAGTACAGAGACAGGCTGGTGACAGGTGATTTCCAGCTCACACCGCACAATGGGTCAATGAACTATTAACAGCAGTAACGTAAATGTAAAATTTAGTGAAATGAAGCTTATTGTTTACAATTCTATATATAGTAATATAATTATTTATGTATTATAAATATTATATATCTAATATAATTCTTACAATACTTATTCATATACACAATATATTCAGCTTTAAAACAACTTAAGCATACTCGTATATAAACTGCCGTTCAAAAGTAATGAGGCTGAAAATTCAGCTTGGCATCACAGGAGTAAATTACATTTTAAACACATTAAAATAGAAAAGTTATTTTAAATTGTAATATTACTTTTTTGTATTTTTATTCAAATAAATCCAATAACTATTTACAGCAATTCATGAATACATTTCTAATAAATTAAATAGCATGCCAAGCATTTTGTATGCCTCCTTTCTTTCATGTTGTCGTTGCATAGTCTTCATCAAGAGAACAGATTTTACAATTAATAGGGTGTTCGTTACTAACTTTATCCAGCTCCAATCCTTGCCTAATCTGTTAGTTATCCGATAACATCCCTTATCTCCTAATTTAATGAGTAATACTCAACTATAAGGTTTTAATTTACAAGTTATTTTTTTTTAGATGTACTGATAATAAACAGAATAAGATAATAATATTCTTTAAACGTCTCACCTTTTAAAAGTGCGTCGCAAACGGTTTGTTCTGCTGCATCTCTACGGCGCGGCATGTGTTTGCTGCTACTTCCGGGAACTATTGAGAGGCTCCACGAGCCGCCATTGCTGTAAAAAAAACGTTCCATTGGAGCTAATGGAGTTGTCGCAACTCTCTCTCTATATGGCTCTGGCCTAGGCTATGCTAGAGATAGTGGAGGCGTTCTGCTGAAGCATTTCTGCCTCTGGCCATTCACTATGTGAGTTTGGCTTCCTTCCTCCCTAGATTACAGCCTCCTCCCATATTGGGGAGTCGTCCTTGACCGGGCAGCCCCCAAGAGGGCTCTTTAGGCCAGCTTACCTCAGGTGGTTGGCCTTAGTAGTTCATGCAGTAGACTCACTGATGGGTAGTAGGCCTTAACAGGCCTCCTCGGAGGTGGGTCCCAACATTGTGGGACATACATTATGGCCGCGACCAGGTAGCTAGCCTTATTAGGCCTCCTGTGGGTGGGCCCAATAATATGTTAAAATAGTATGGTTCAAACTTATCTAAACTTTAATACATGTTCTCAAAATGTAGCACAAGAATATTATTTATACAGTGTTCATGGAAAAAAATTCTGAAATGTTTTAGTTGGATGTTTATCTAACATTCTGCCAAGGTTCTCTGAAAGTTATGAACAAATGTTTTTCCAGTAACGTCAGTGGAACTTGTAATCAAAGTTATCTTGTCATTAATAATATTCTCAAAATGTTAGTACAAAACTCCAACGAGGGAACTTTGGAACTTATGGTAGGGGCCATTTTTCTTGATTTTAGAAAGGCTTTTGATAAGGTAAATATGCAGTATTTATTAATAAATTATGTACCTTTAATTTTTCAACCAATGCCCTTAAATGGATAGAGTCATATTTAAGAGGAAGAACACAATATGTGAACTTTACTGAACACAATTCCTCTGTTTCTGATACTACTACGGGTGTTCCACAGGGATCTAAACTTGGACCATTGTTATTTAGTTTGTACATAAATGATTTTACCTCAGTTTGTCCTGATAGAGTTCCAGCTATATGCAGATGATGCTTTGATATATGTGCATGGTTGCTCTGGTGAAAATGTTGTTTCCAAACTCACCAGAGCAATGAGTCATGTTACTAAATGGTTATATCAATCATGTCTTATGATAAATGTTAATAAAACTGTTAGGATGTTTTTCCTTAAACGGCCATGTAGAACTTGTCTCCTCACACGTCAAAGAGTTTAAATATCTGGGTGTTTGGATAGACTCTAATCTTTCTTTTGGAACACATGTAAGAAAAAATATACCAACGAGTTACGTTTAGTTCAAGTAATTTTAGATTTATTAGAAATTCATTGAGTCTAAGTCCTGCTATGATGTACTGTATATCAGTGGTTCTCAACTCCAGTCCTCGGGACCCGCTGCTCTGCACATTTTGTATGTCTCTCTTATCTGACACACTCAGTTCAGTTCATAGAGTCTATCCTAACGAGCTGAGGATCTGAATCAGGTGTGTTAAATAAGGGAGACATACACAATATGCAGAGCAGTGGGTCCCGAGGACTGGAGTTGAGAACCACTGCTGTATATGAATGCAATGATTATCCCTCATTTTACATATTGTCTGATCTGCTGGACACAGGCCAACAAAACTATGACGTCAATTGAAAGTCTATTTAAACAAACCCATAAAAACCCTAAAGCTTCCATACCTGTTTAAATTTAAACAAATAAATACTTTTGAGTTGGGAAAACTTTATTAAATATGCTAATATGCCTTGTTTTTAAGATTCTAAACATAACTCCACTCTGCTCCCAGATCTACCCATCCCCAGCTACAGTGGCCGATCCAAGCTCCCTCGATACGGCCTCGGAGGTCATCCATGAACTTCCTGTTTGCCCTCGACACGACCACAGCGGTTGTCCCCGAATTTCCGTTATGCCTTGATACGACCTCTGAGGTCGTCCCCGTGTTTCCTGACGGCCCTTACAAAACCCCTAGGCCCCCTGTGAACTTCTTGTCTGCCCTGTTTTGACCAGGGAGGCCAGTATTGAAGTCCCTGCCTGTTTCATCTCGGACAGAGAGACCATTCTGAATTCCCGAGTCTCAGCCAAGGAGGCCACGATTAAAGAATTGCCTTGCCACAGACATTACTCCTGAATATGGCCACGGAGGCATTACTGAACTTCCTGCCTGTTCTGACACGGCCACAGAGGAAAACCCTAACCTCTCTGTGTTCTTTGCTCCAGTTCTGCCTGATCCATGGTGGGGACCATCAGATCCATCTGTGCTGCCCTCGTGGTCTTCTGCTCCGCAGTGGTGGTCCTCAGCTACGCTTTGGCATTCTTCAGCCCCGCCAGTTTCAGCGTGGACCACCAGACCTGTCTTCTGTGGTGTGGTGGTCTTCTGCTCCGCCGTAGGGATCTTTAACATGTCTAAATGGAGACAAACTCATTCAGAGGTCTTTAGAATCGTATAGAAAGACAGCACTTCCCATTATAAAAAGAAGCCAGGGCCGAGCATCTCTGTATACTCATTATCCAAAACAATCCAAACAATCCAAGGTTCTTGTTTAGTACAGTGGCTAGATTAACACATAAACAGACATCACCTGAACAAATTATTCCATCACAGTTTAGTAGTAATGACTTTATGAATTTCCAATCTTCACTCAGAAAATTAAAAGCATCAGGAATACAGTTGTAAATGTACTACCTTTGACAGTGTATCATAAGATTCAGCCTCAAGTTTCGCCCCTCAAGAACAATTGCAGTGGTTTACAACTATACTGTAGGACGGGAAGAGATAAATAAACTTATCATTGCATCTAAACCAACCACGTTTATTAGATTTGTTACCTGTAGAAGAAGAGCCCCTTCTCAATATTATTAACGCGTCTTTATCTCTAGAAACCACGTTTAGATCCAAATGAATTAAAGCTGCAGTACATTAGTACATTACCAGCCAGTGTTCAAAACTCTCTGCTTGCCTTAGCTCGATTCAAAACGGTATGCTTGTAATAATGTTTTTAATTTCAGTGGTACTGGTGGATTTCCGCGGGAAATTCGAGCATGTCTTTGCGTCATTACGTCACATCTGTACACACACATCTGTACACATAAAGAAGACTCTCGGATAGTAGGCTATGAGTGTGAGGAAGTTGGAGGTGGAGATTTGTAGCCTTTTCTCACAGCACTTGATATAATTAAACTTATTAATTTGATGACGAATCCAGAAAGTAAAATGCAAAAGACTTCGGAGTGGCTACATAAAAAAAGAGACTGCAACCGGCCCATGCGAAAAAAAGGATAACATCGGAAGGACATTAAATGTAGTCACGCAATACTGATGTTGAACATTAACAATTTGAGAACAAAGTATAATTTGCATGGTTTGACGTGATATGATAAGCGATCGTTAATCAACGCGATTTACTGCAATGCTTTTTTCCCTTATTTGGTCAGAACAAAAGTGGTTACTTACTTGTTCAGATGACATTTTCCAGTGAAAATTATTATGTTGGTCATACTTCCAAAAAGAATAATCTGTGATTCTGAATGCCAGTATCCACACTGGCGCGGCGACTGACAGCTGCACGCTCTCCTCAAACATTGTGTTCATCCGCGTGGGTTGTGCCTCAGCACGGCACAACTCACGTAAAGTTGATAATTCCGCAAATGACTGCAATTGCAGATTTCGAACAGAGATGGCGACAAAGAGGAAAAACTACGGACTGCAGCTTTAACAAATTACAGAACCATTTCAAATATTATATCTATGTCTAAAATACTAGAAAAAGTTGTGTCAGCTCAATTGTGCTCCTTCTTGCAAAAGAAATGTGTATCTTAAAAATTTCAGTCTGGATTCAGGCCCCATTATAGCACAGAAACTGTGCTCGTTAAAATAACAAATGACTTACTTCTTCTGACCAATGCTGTATCTCAATACTAGTTTTACTTGATCTTAGCGCTGCATTCGACACTATGGATCATGAAATACTCTTAGACCTACTACAAAATTACACTGCCATTTAGATCGTTACCATTTTATCTATTTAAATGGGGAAAAATATAAGATAATGGCAGTAAATTATGGAGTACCTCAAGGATCTGTGTTAGGCTCTCTGCAATTTTTAATATATATGCTGCCACTTGGTAATATTATAAGAAAACATGGAATAAGTTTTCACTGCTATGACGATGATACTTAGTTATATATTTCATCATGACCAGATGAAAATCTCTAAATTATCCAAGTTGACAGAGTGTGTTAAAGATATAACATACAGAATAACCTGTAGTTTTCTTCTATTAAATTCAGATAAGACTGAGGTATTACTTAAACACCTGTACACATAATCTCTTAGAATACAATTTGCATTCAGAAGGATGTACTGTAACTTCATCCTCTACAGTTAAAGACACGGGTGTTATATTAGACAGCAACTTGAAAATCATATTTCATATGTTATAAAGACGGGCTTATTCCACCTCAGAAACATTGCTAAGCTCCGGGAACATGCTATCAGTTTCTGATGCAGAAAAGTTAGTTCATGCATTCATGACCTCTAGACTAGATTACTGTAAAGCATGACTAGCTGGTTGTCCTTCATCCTCAATTAATCCAAAACGCAGCCGCTAGAGTTCTTACTACAGTAGGTCAAGAAAATATGATCATATCACACCAATTTTATCATCTCTACACTAGTTACATATTAAGTTCTGTATCAATCACAAAGTATTGTGACTGGCCTATAAGGCCATAAATTATTTAGCTCCTGTGTATTTAACTGATCTTCTATTGCCTTATAATCCATCACGATCTTTAAGGTCACAAAACTCTGGGCTTCTGGTAGTACCTAGGACATCTAAATCCACTAAAGGAGGGATAGCGTTTTCATATTTGGCTCCTAAACTCTGGAATATCCTTCCTGATAATGTTCGGGACTTAGACTCAGTCTCCCAGTTTAAATCTAGATTAAAGACACATCTCTGTAGCCAAGCATTCATATAATGCAACTCATAACCTTATACTCCAGTTATATCAGATCAAATGCACATGACTATCAGATTAATGTTACGAACAGCAGCTACGCTAATTATTTTCCATTTGCTTCTCTGTTTTATCTTGGGATCCTCATCCTGAGGTAACTAGAGAGTATGTCAGCTCCAGTTTGGATCCAGCCTCTTATGAAGACTTCAGATACCCAACACCTGTGAAGAGACGGCGCCAACTACAGCGAAGACTTCAGATGACGCCAACTCTGAATCAACATGCACCAACGCTACGTTTTTCTGTCATAAACATTTGTTAACAAACATGTATTCAATATTACTTCAATAAGCTTGTTGTTTCTGCCTTAAATTATTCCATTGGGTAACACTTTACTTGAAGGGGTGTGCATAAGACTGGCATGACACCTTTATAATCATGACATGACACAGGAGGTTTCATGCATGTTTATGACAACTGTCATTCGCTCAATTATGACATTTTTTATGCAAATATGACATTGTTTGAGATGTCTTGGTAATGACAGCTTGATATAAACCAATACATCATAACCTGTCAGTGTCTTTGTCATGACAACTTGACATTACTAAGACAACACAACCTGTCATAAATGTTATAAACATGACATAGCAGATTAATCATCAAACTTAAGAAACAACTTAGCTTTATGGGTTAACATTACATTAAACTGTCAGGTGGTTGGTTTCGACATTAGCTGTAATGAGACCATTATAACATTTTAATGACAAATTCAATGTGTACCACTGTAGTTGAGGTCAAGAAACATATTCATGACACAGTTATAATGGCCTTATGACAGCCAATATCAAAACCAACCACATAACAGTTTAAAGTAATGTTAACCCATAAAGCTGTGGTTTCTTAAGTTTGATAATTTAATTGTCATAAATATGTCACAAACATGACATAGCAGATTTTGTTGTCTTGGTAATGTCAAGTTGTCATTACCAAGACACTGACAGGTTATGATGTATTGGTTTATGTCAAGTTGTCATTACAAAGACATCTCAAACAATGTCATATTTGCATTAAAATGTCATAATTGAGCAAATTACACTTAATGACAGTTGTCATGAACATGCATAACACCTTCATATTCATGACATGTGTCATGTCATGATTATGAAGGTGTTGTGCATGTTTGTGTCATGTCATGATTATGAAGGTGTCATGTCAGTCTTATGCAAACCCCTTCAAGTAAAGTGTTAACCTAACATTGTTTAAATTAATGCATTATTTTGCTGTGTGATTTGAATATGTGCATTTTTGAAATACAACTTGACAGTCACCTCTGATAACGGATCACTCTAAATTGTAATGTAGACTCATCATTTCAAAGCAGCTTTACAGAAAATGCATAAATATTGTGAAAAGCGTTCTACAAATAAATGTGAATTGAATTGAATTCAGTGTTGTGTCTGGAATCGCTCTTTAAAGGTGTTCCTGGCTGTGTTCCCGTCATGTGTGGACTGGTGTGTTATTTCCTGGTTTGCACTATGTTTTGTAGTCCTTCATAGTTTTTCCTGTTGATTAGTTCCTGAATGTTCCCAGGTGTGTCTTGTTTGCCAATCACCCCTTGTGTGTTTAAATACCCCAGTGTTTCTCACGTTCTTGGTCTGGTGTTGTCCTATGTGGATGTTATGTATGCTCTGTTTTTCTCACGGAGGGAAACACTGTTTGTTGCCTGGATTTACTTTGTCGTTTTGTTTGAATAAAGTAGTCAATGCATTTGGATCCTCATCTCCGTGTAAACTTCAAAAACGTGAATCTGTGAAAATGGTGACGGCGCGCACATGCATATTATGTGTTTAGTCTATATGTATGCGCATTTGCATATATATATATATATATATATTTGCACAGGCGTGTAGTTTTTCTTTACAAATTGACCTCACCAAATTACTTAGTAGGCCTACACCAGGGGTGCCCAACCGTGCTCCTGCCGATCGACTGTCCTGCACAGTTCATCTCCAACCCTAATCAAACACACCTGAAGCAACCAATTAAGGTCTTCAGGATCACTTGAAAATTAAAGGCAGGTGTGTTTGATTAGGGTTGGAGATGAACTGTGCAGGCCAAGTGATGTCCTGCTTCTACAGTTTCATGGCCTGTTTTTTTCCCCCACATATTCACAATAATGGCATGGAAGCTTGTCTCCGCCACGGAATAAAAAAGTAATTGCAGTACACTCACTCATGTGTTTCAACATTGTGAACTCAGACATCAGTACCAGAATACTCTCAGAATATTTTAATTTTTCATATTCAAACAGCCTGAGAACCACAGATACAGAGAGGAAGCAGGAAAGTGTCACCAAGGCTTTAAGGATGAGTCAGTCACACGGAGAACCAACCGCACAGTGAATGACATCACAAACCCGCTCACGTGGATTAATACAGCTTAAATGAACAGATGTGAAACTGAGGAATCTCCCAGAGGTCTCAGCACAGTGGTTTGCTGTGCCTCATGTTCTGAGCACACTTTCGGCCCAGGTTCGCTCCCTCCATCAGCAGGTCCGCTAGCCGGTCCAGGCCGACACACACGGTGAGCGGGGCCATGAGGCCATAAAGACCCCCCAGCATTATACTCAAGGGCCAGCCCAGGACCAGCAGCACCAGCAGCCACACGACGGCCCAGAAACACGAGCCACACGACATCTTCAGCTGCGGGGAGAAGAAGAGCTTCAGAAAGTGTGTTCTTCAAAGCCACTGCATAAACTTCACCAAGCAACACTGTTCTCTGAGAAACCATGTGCTTTTCATTAGAATGCAGAATATCAATCCATCTCTGTGCTAATGAGTGCAGTAATTAGGGGGGAGAGAGATGCAGCGTTACTATCCCTGAGATTCTATTATAATATATTGAATTAGTTCTATTTTTAATACATTTTCAGTTTATTTTTTGGGTTAGGGTCATATTGTTGCGCGTGTATGTATTTTTGTGATTATTTACGAAACATTTTATGTGTATAACTATTTACAACAAAGCCCAAGATCCGCCCACAATCATAAGACTAAGTAAAAAATAAATAAATAATATGACAAGAAAATGAAATAAAACTGTGACCAAAACAATATATAGAAGGATCTCGAAGTCTCAAGATTTGAAACTTTTTGAATTTTTTATATTTCTACAGTTCTGTCATGACAACTCTCGAGAGATTGATATGGTGATAGAGATTGGCATAGTAATGGATATGTAAGGGCTAATGCCCTAATGGATGACGGCAAGTCCATTAATACCTAGACAATGGACACCTCGAAGGGCATTAACCCGCTTATACCACGGTCACTTGCCAAATAACACATTTTTTAAAACATTAGTTTATATTTTAATTAGTTTTACAATCGAAATCTAAAGTTTTTACAAACAATCACTTGGTTTCCCTGGTTACGCCTGACGGTTTATTTAGCAACCGGAGATATCTATAGTCCGCTCAGCTCGGAGAACCCTTCAGTTTAGCTAACTTACAAGCCAGAAAGTTCACGTATTTTTTTTAGGCTTCACTTTCGCTTTTTTTAGCTATAATTAAAACACACAGGTAGGCATAGTATAACAGCTAACTAGATGTTTGTTTTGAAACAATAAATTGTAAACGGATACTTTGACTGCCTGTTGCTATGGTTACTCACAGCTGATGTAGCCAGCGCATTTATTAATTAATTTCGAACGGTAAACAGTCAGTTTCACCAGAACTCCTTCACTAGGGGTTCTCTGTCACTTTTTAATGGACACCCTGCAGCCAATCAGAATCGAGTATTCACCCAGACCATGGTGTAAGGAAATGTTAATGTATTTGGTCTTGGTGGGATAGATCTGCTACGCTACTGCATGATGTAACCCGTAGCAGATCTATACAGGTGGAGCTGGGGAAGGAGGAGGGTTTATGAAACTGCTAACAGCAACAGACCGGTATTTGAATGTGGACGCTGATGCAACAGCAACCAATCAGCTGGCGCATGAAGATAATGATGCGACCGCTACCAAATGAGGTAAGGACCCTATCAGCCGGCGCCATCTAGAGTTTCATGACAGAACTTGCTATTTTTATTTCAGTTGTAGTTCGTTATTTTAGTATGTCAAGTTAAATTAAATGAAAATAAGAAATCTTGCCTTGGCAACTAGCTGAAATTAAATGTCTAATTTTATTTCAGTTAAAGTTTATTATATTTAAAGTTCTATAGTTTTAGTTTACTATAATGACCCTGATGAGATCAGATCTGTCAGCAGTGGCTCATCCATCTAAAAGCCTCCCCTGCGTTTGAATCTAAAGCTCACCGTCACATTGATCTCACTGAAAGACCTGGAGTCGTGGCCAGACTTCTTCAGAGGATCCGAAGGAGCGCTGGCAAGAGAAACACGCTTTCAGAGAAAAAGATCAGGAACTACGCCAGCTTCACGAGCTCTGAGGATCCGCAAGCAGGAGAGACATTTCCCTAAATGCTTGATTTGAGCTACACAGTAACCCAATTATTCATCTGTCAATGTTAAAGGTACTCTGTGTAACTCGTGGCCTTCTAGAAACAAAACCACATGTGTTTTGCTGAAGAACATTGTTTTGGTTGTGCTTCGGTTCACCAATATGGTTCTCCTACTGCTCTAAAAACGTTCTCTACTAGAGATAGAACCAGTTTAGATGAAATGATCTCAACTTCTGTAGCTTTAAAGAACAGTACTTCCTTGAAACTTTCACCATGCATTACCTAATGCATTTGAAAAATCTATTAGTAAATGTTGAAATTAACACTAGTTAAAACTGTGCAGAAGTTTTGATCACTGTTATAGTTCGTGTTAAACTAAGTTGATCATTATTTCAAAGTGTTTCCAGTATAGCCTTAGTTTGTTGTGTAAAGAACATTTTATTTATGTTAATTAAAAAAAAAAAAACAATGAAAATCTAGCAGTACATCGATATACTCAATAAATCTGTATTTCATCCGATTATTAAAAATGCGATGAATGTGCAGCAAACGTTGAGACTCTGGCATCTTTCGGTTTAGTAACAGATAGGCGGAAATATAATGAGGCGCATCAGCTTCACCTTCATGTGATTTCTCTTTGCCTTAATGACATGATGAAAAGTGGCACATCTTACCCCCACTCCCCTCATCTTGATATTTAACTGATGGTAATCGAGATGTAAAGGATACAAAAAGTGGTTTTCACAGCAATGGCACAGAAAAAAAACAGTTTGGCTTCCCCCAAAACCTTTTCAAAAGAACCTTTATTTCCCTTAGCGTGAAGAACATTGTAATAATCTACACTTAACAAACCCATTTTCTTTTCATTATAAAGAATTCTGTGGGATGGAAATTGTTCCATGGATATTAAAGGTTCTTCGTGGAACCACAGATTTGAGAGAAAAGGTTTGGGATAGAAACAAATTTGACAGCGAAGGGCATAATTGTAAAACAGTTTTATGTTGACTTTTACGCACTAAAACGATGTGAACTAATTAAAAACCAACATTAAAAGAAAACTAAGATTAGATTTTAAGAAAGCAAACCTGAAAGCATGTGATCAGTGTGCAGTCTAGTTTCATTAACCTCCAGTTGAAGGAAATCACACACCAGTCTCATGCTTTTCTCTCATGTGCTTTTGTTTTAAATGTCCAGCTGATCATTAGGCCACTTAGTTATAATACACTTTCTGCAAGCTGATGAAACACAGGACAGAAAACATTTCAAATCTGCATTTAAAGTTGGACTTGGCTCATCCTGCTGTGCTACTGACCAAGAACTGCTAGTGTTGAACGCTTAAAAATGAAAGAACTTACTGGGAGTGTCTCTTGAATTGCGTCCAGAAATGGTCCTTGAAAGCTCTGTTAATGTTCCCTGGACACACACACACCAGCCGGACCGGTTCCCGTCGCAGACGCCAGAGAGCCTGATGGAGCAGCACTGAAGTCCCCACCACACACTCGCCCTGAGAACGGACGCCTTTCACCAGTTACACAACACACTCACACTCATGTGATCCACGCTCAGATCTGTGCTCGAGTTCCTCCTTCACACCACAGGCTTATCAGTGCCGACTAAAACCATAAAAAAAGTGTCCTTTATTTCAAATAAACATTAACTGAAATAAAATCAAATATGAAAAAACTTTGAAAAGTACTAGCCTAAACTAACTCAAAACTAGACTAAACGAAAAATATTAAAAAACTAAATTACATTTTTGTCTAAACTTTTGTAATTTAGTTTTTTGTTTAATATTTTTATTAGTTTTTTTAAAGTCTAGTTTTTAATGAACTTTGTTTTAGTTTAGTTTGAGTTATTTTTGTACTTTTCAGTTTTGTTTCATGTCATATTTGTTGTCAGCTATAGTTTTGAAGTTTTAGTTTAGTACTTAAACTAAACAAAAATATTTTGTTTAAACTTTTGTAATTTAGTTTTTTAAGTACTAAACTAAAACTTCGAAACTATATATACTAAAAAAATAATAAATATGAAATGAAACAAAAGTGAAACATACTGAAATAACGCAAACTAAACTAAAAAGTTAATAAAAAAACTATCCAGAAATTTACAAAAATTGATAAAAATGACAAAGAAATATTTTGTTTTCGTTTAAAGTTAGTGATTTTTTGTTTTTGTCACTTTTATTAGTTTGTTAAATGTCTATAGTTTGTTTTCAGTTATTTTAGTACTTCAACTTAAACAAAACAAAAATAAGAAATGTTTTAAGTTAGTGATTTCATGTTTTGTCATTTTTATAAATTTGCCTATAGTTTAATTTTTCATCTTTAGTTTTTAGTTACGTACTTTAAACAAAAATAAACTAACTTTAAATGAAAACAAAATATGTAAGTTAGTAATTTTGTTATTTTTAAGCACTAAAATGAACTAAAAATTAAAACCTAGACGTTAAAAAATAATAAAAATTACAAAAACTTTAAATGAAAACAAAATATTTCTCATTTAGTTTATTTTGTACCAAAGCTTAATCTAAAACTAAACTTTAAATGAAAACAGACAATATTGACAAAAGCATATCATTGATACTAAGATGACAGGAAAACTGGCCAGTGGGATAAAACACTATCAGATTTATAGTAAAGGAATAAAGACGGGTGTAAGAAAAACGAATGAAAAGCTTGAGTTTTAATTCCATTTTATTAAAAAAACTCCTCTTACAAAAGCTCAATGCACATTTCCACAATCATTCCTCCACACCATGAGAAAGGCCCTCTAGGCCTCCTGTTCCTCGTCACTGTCCCCGCTGTCGCTGTCTCGACCCGGGTGCTCGGGCATCTTAGCGTGCTCTTCCTCATCCTTGCGGCCCTCGGCCTTCGCCTGCTCCTCCTCCTCCTCAGGGGCAGTCTCAGGACGCTCTTCATCGCTCTTCATGGGCGGCTCGGACTTCTGCACCTGACGGGGAGGATCCAGAATGTGTTGCTGCAGACACAGAGACGGGAAGATCAATCAATCAAACCATATTTGAGGGGTAAAACTTTCCTGTTAGTCAATATCCCACCGGCAGCGGCGTTTAGAGGAGTGTGTAGATAATAGGGGTGTGCATTGGCACTGCCCCCACAATTCGATTCGATTACGATTCACCAGGTAACGATTCGATTCGATTCTACGATGCATTGCGAAGCATCACAATTCTACTGCACACAACATGGCAAATTTTTCACCAGTCACGGGGCAATACAAGCAGTCAGATATCGAACAACAGATTTATTGGCTGCTATGTGTGTTTTATAACTCTCCTGTATCTTTAACATAAATGCCATTAAATAAAATAAAATTTAAATCCAAGCTTTGGGTGCGTTTTTGATTACCCGTCTATGGGCCTGTTCACATATCGCGTCTTTTGCGTGCTCAAGTTCGTTATTTCAAATGTAGGCACGCGGTATGCGCGCTCATAAATGGAAGCGAGGCGGTCGCGGTGCGACACGCTCGTTTTTTCCAAGCGAGTCCGCGCCGCATCGAGACAAAAACATCTCAACTTTTCAGAATGCCACAAGCATAAGCACAAGTAGGTCACGTGACAAGAACGGTTTGCTGTAACGGAGAGCGCAGCTGATGGTTGCTTCACAACGACAGACGCCTCCAGAGCGCAACCGCCCTAGCGCTTTGGAAAAAGGAGAACGCGGCGCGCCTAGCGTTTTTAGGCGCTATATGTGAATGGCGCCATATCGCGGTCATCTCCCTCCGCCTCAGCCATCTTTATTGTTGTTATTATGCCCCCGGAAGTAATTGAAACTTCAAACTTTATTGTCCAAGGCCAGAAAATAAACAGAGACATAATCGATTATGGCACTTTGCCGCATCGATGCTGAATCGTACATTTCCCGCATGGCGATGCATCGCCGAATCGATTATTGTTGACACCACTAGTAGATAAACACCGCGGAAATGACAGTGGTGAGAAAACAGTTAAGAAAGCATCTGATCATAGGCATGCGGATATGTTTGCATATATTCGGCTTAAATTATGTTCATATTTTTACTCGACAGACTGAACAGAAGAAATGACCCAGAGAAGATTTCCATATTAAAAGAGGGCGGAGCCTCAGAGCCACACCCACCCTTTACATCACTGTCAAAGACTGAAGAAAGGTGTTTATCAGCCAGAGCAAACTCTTCAAGAAAGCTGATTCGAACTCCCGAAACAAACTCCAAGCGAAATCTGGTGACGTCATTACGAACAAAATCAGACCAAAACGAAGTTTGCTTGAAGTATCCTTTAGAGCACCTCACAGACACTATTTTCAATGCATCTTAAATTTTCAGCAACTCTTTGACATAATATGGCAAATTCTGTCGTCCACTATAAGAGGCCGTTTTGTTTTGTCCTAATACAGTGAATTATTAGTGATTCATAAAATTAATTCAATTCTACTTATGATATTGTGTGTCAGTTACTGGTTGGAGGTCAGCAGGAGCATTAGTCAAGAAATCACATTTTATTTATTACATGCTCTTAATCTCACTGTTCACGATCCATTGGTGCATGTTTGTCATGAATTGGTAATTAACATGATAATCATACCTACAAAAAATTCAAACAATTCTTGGAATCAGATGTTGACATTGATTCAGGAAACTGTGTTATTGGAGGAAACTACATGTTTATGTAGCAACGTTCTTTAGAAACCAAATCTGTCAATGGTAACAAACTAAACTGTAAAATGGCTGTAAAACTATGGGCCCGAAACACAAATAAGTGTTGGGTCCCGAAACACAAATAAGTGTTGGGTCCCGTCAGACTCCGGTTGGGGCCCGAAACACAACTGAGTGTTGGGTCCCGTCAGACTCCGGTTGGGGCCCGAAACACAAATGAGTGTTGGGTCCCGTCAGACTCCGGTTGGGGCCCGAAACACAAATGAGTGTTGGGTCCCGTCAGACTCCGGTTGGGGCCCGAAACACAACTGAGTGTTGGGTCATGTCAGACTCCCGTTAGGGCCCAAAACACAACTGAGTGTTGGGTCATGTCAGACTCCGGTTCGGGCCCGAAACACAACTGAGTGTTGGGTCCCGTCAAGACTCCGGTTGGGGGCCGAAACACAACTCAGTGTTGGGTCCCGTCAGACTCCAGTTGGGGCCCGAAACACAACTGAGTGTTGGGTCCGTCAGATTCCGGTTGGGGCCGAAAAACAACTGAGTGTTGGGTCCCATCAGACTACGGTTGGGGCCCGAAACACAAATGAGTGTTGGGTCCCGTCAGACTGCGGTTGGGGCCCGAAACACAACTGAGTGTTGGGGCCCATGTCAGACTCCGGTTGGGGCCCGCAACACAACTGAGTGTTGGGTGCGGTCAGACTCCAGTTGGGGCCCGAAACACAACTGAGTGTTGGGTCCCGTCAGACTCCAGTTGGGGCCCGAAACACAAATGAGTGTTGGGTCCGTCAGACTCCAGTTGGGGCCGAAACACAACTGAGTGTTGGGTCCCGTCAGACTCCGGTTGGGGCCCGCAACACAACTGAGTGTTGGGTCCCGTCAGACTCCAGTTGGGGCCCGAAACACAACTGAGTGTTGGGTCCCGTCAGACTCCAGTTGGGGCCCGAAACACAAATGAGTGTTGGGTCCGTCAGACTCCAGTTGGGGCCGAAACACAACTGAGTGTTGGGTCCCGTCAGACTCCGGTTAGGGCCCGAAACACAAATGAGTGTTGGGTCCGTCAGACTCCGGTTGGGGCCGAAACACAACTGAGTGTTAGGTCCCGTCAGACTCCGGTTGGGGCCCGAAACACAACTGAGTGTTGGGTCATGTCAGACTCCGGTTAGGACCCGAAACACAACTGAGTTTTGGGTCCCGTCAGACTCCAGTTGGGGCCCGAAACACAACTGAGTGTTGGGTCCGTCAGACTCCGGTTGGGGCCGAAACACAACTGAGTGTTGGATCCCGTCAGACTCCGGTTGAGGCCCGAAACACAACTGAGTGTTGGGTCCCGTCAGACTCCGGTTGAGGCCCGAAACACAACTGAGTGTTGGGGCCCGTGTCAGACTCAGGTTGGGGCCCGCAACACAAATGAGTGTTGGGTCCCGTCAGACTCCAGTTGGGGCCCACAACACAAATGAGTGTTGGGTCCGTCAGACTCCGGTTGGGGCCCGAAACACAACTCAGTGTTGGGGCCCGTCAGACTCCGGTTTGGGTCCCGTCAGACTCCAGTTGGGGCCCGCAACACAAATGATTGCTGGGGCCCGTCAGACTCCGGTTGGGGCCCGAAACACAACTGAGTGTTGGGGCCCGTCAGACTCCGGGGCCGTCAGAGCCATCTTTCCTCACAGCATTAAAAAACACGGATGCATCCCATGTGAAATCAGCCAATGAGTTTAAAGCATCTCCTCCAAACTACAACAGACCCGATGACAATGAGCAGCCGTTCATTTTTCAACAGTCACATTTGCTTAACCTTCAGAGAATGTTCTGGTTACACTTGATTTTAAGGTGTCCTTGGTATAGTGCAATGATACATAACGCACAGTTAGTACTATAGTAGCAACATGTAACATTGTAAAATAAAGTGTTACTAAAGACTATAGATATAGAAAGACGGTTCACTCCTATTACTTATTGCGCACTGCAGTTTCTCCAATTCATATGGCGGAATAAGTCCCGCCTTCTAAGTCAACGATCCAATCACTGATTGGTAAATTCATTGCATCACTGCAGCTGCCGTTAGAAATGCCAGTTCCCATAGAAACCTGAGGCCCCGTCCACACTACTGCGTTTTCGTTTAAAAACGGAGACCTTTTGCTACGTTTGCACCTCCCGTCCAGACTAAAACGGAAAAAACGAAGACCTAAAACGGAGAAGTTTAGAAACGCTGCAGCTCCGTTTTGCGTTTTGAAACTCCGGAGGGTGTTTTAGTGAAGACGGGACAAAACGGAGGAGTTTAGAAACGATGACGCAGAGGCTCACGCTCGGCTCTATGATTGGTTGTCATCAGTCATGACGTGTCTTTCCCTGATTCGTCAGCCACTGTTTACACCGGCACACGCATGCCCAGTGTTGGTGAATGGTCACGTGATCTGCGTTTTCAGTCGTTTTAACGTGGACGCAG